>OX352219.1:5435000-5980574 GCA_947086425.1 Xanthorhoe spadicearia
AAGTTAATACTATAACTGACTTGAGTTGCTTTCCATAAGCTTAGGAACTATACTATATTTCTTGAAACAAGCTTATGGGAAGAAAAATAAGCGCATGTGATTCACACGTCGTCGAAAATAATTTTCTTTCTCGTGATTGGCTAGATTTGACAATTGACAATTGATTTGATAATCTAGCCAATCACGAGAAAGACAATTATTATCGACGACCAATTACGTGTGTTTATTTTTTTTCCTTATTAGCTCGAATCAAAATATGTAGTATAGTGCTTTGCTTATTTCATCGCAATAATTAGAGTTTAGCTTCATTAGCTGTTACAGATTCATTCTTAAGTTGGTGAGCTGTTACAAATTCATTATCCAGCAACTTTTTTTTCAATTTCATTTTCATTCCAAGGGCATCCAAGCTGTCGTAGGTTTACACAATACTTTTGGTTTTTGTTGTCAATCTTCCACGAGAGATAAGATAGCTCTGCGACTATCTTATGTGTTGATAGATACTTATATTTAGAATCAAGTTCTCCTGTAGTTTTGTATTTATTATAGATTATTCTATCTATATCTATACTATAATATTATATAGAGGTAAAATTTGTTTGTTTGTTTGTTTGACGGAGGTAATCTCCGAAACTACTGGACAGATTTCAAAAATTCTTTCACGGGTGTGTAGAATGGACTGTCCGGGAGGTTATAGGCTATATTTTATCCCGGTAGCTTCATTAGTACACCCGTGCGAAGCCGGGACGTTCTACTAGTCGCCTATATTACACAATAACAGAACAAAAATAGATCATTAAATTTTCCAGATAGCTTTTGTAGGTAAACTAGCAGCACGTCCTGACTTTGAACGAGTGTAGGTAGGTACTAATGAAAGTACCAGGATAAAATATAGTCTATAACCATCCTGACAGTCCATTCAACACATTGGTAAAATAATTTTTGCAATCATCTGAGTAGTTTCGATGATTACCTTCGTCAAACAAACAAACAAACAAACCAACTTTAAATAATGTGTAATGTGTGCAACTTTAAGTAATGTAGACACCACATTATATTTTCATGGAAACTATAACTATCATTTATTAATATTTAATGCGACATCGTCATTTCTTTATCGATCTAAACAAGAAAATTAGGTTTGACCTTGTTACATTTTATTGTTTACCAGAACCAATCATCCGTTTAATTATTTCTTATAGAATAATTATTTATACGACTGTTTGTTCAGCGCGAAGATTCCGCGTAGTACATACTTATATCATACGATTTGTTTTAACCGACTCCAACAAAAGATAAGGTTCTATATTCTGTATGTATTTTTATTGTCACTGATTATTCTGTTGATAGAGCCCTTTTGGATTATGTTTGAAATAGTTCAAGAAACCTCTCTTCGATTCGAAATTTTTCTTATATAAAAAATTAAAAAATAAATTTTTGCCACATGCTAAGAGTCCTAAAAACCTCCTACGTTTAGTTAAGCTATGTGTGACTCTAGTTCAGAGCTGTTTGTTGATTAAAACGTCTTGTTTCTTCTTGTTCCAGTTAATAAACAAATCAACGACAAAGAACGCATTGCAGCGGCAATGGAGAATCCGAATCTAAGCAACCTTGTTGAAAACTGTATCGCTGACGAGGAATAGATGTTTCACGTCAAAATGGCACCCGAAGTAGCATTCACAAACATCGGAGACAAGAACGAATTCACCAAATTCACAAAATCACTCGCATATAAGAGCGTACAAGTTATTGTGGAATCTAGAAAGGGGATCAAAATAGAACCAGCGACTAAATCCGTGACAGCTGACACTGATTGGTTTAATCTACAAATACCTGACTCGTCTGAAGTGAACCAAGCTACAAAGAATGCTCTGCCATCTGATAGGGTCTTGGAGACTATAAGATCACAGCTACATGTCGAGATATCGGTACAAACTGAGGATGGAGACGAAATGGTATTAGAACTATGGACACTTGGACTTGACGAGACACAGTTTGATACGTCTTTAAAAGCTATGAACACAGTCTACTTTCGCATGGGTATATTGCTGAAATCACTTATAACAATCACGAGAATAACGCCCGCATATCACTTGTCGAGGAAACAGAGGACTGAATCTTTTACTATATTCTACAGAGTGTACAACGGTGAACCTAAGTTGAAAGCGTTGGGGGAATCGGTGAAGAAAATACAAGCAGGAATGCTCAAAACTCCCTTGGGCGGTATTTGCTTCTCTGTTGCATACAGGACTAACTTTTCCATTTCGCCAAATAAATCGGAAAAGAACAAGACTTTACTGCTCAAAAGCGACCATTTCGAATTGAGCCCTAAACACGTAATATTCGAGTCTAAGAAGAAGAAAGAGCCTAAAAAAGAGACCAAAAATACTAAACCCGTCGATTTGAACAAGCCGTTACGATTAGCCGCGTTCGTAGACGAACTAATCTTGAAAAAAACTATCGATGATTTCTTCTCAAAACTACCGATACCCAAATGCCGATACAAACCGACAACATTAATCGACAGTCCAGTAACAAAAAGTACCCAAGAGTTAGACTTAACGCCTGTATCGAAAAGTCCTACATCTTTAGATTTACCTCCGAAAAAATTCGCTGGATTCAGGCACGAGTTGGAACCACCATTAAGACTTCTGCACTTTCCGTTCGCTGACAATCATCCTATACGTGAACTGGCAGAGTTTTACAAAGACTTCTTCAACGCTCCCCATTTGAAGCTTACTGGAGAGGTGTTGTCTAAAATGGAGTTGAGAGAAGATTTGGAGTTGGCGAACGAAGATTTGTCTAAAGATCTGGAGCATTATGAGAGTTCTGTTATCGAGTTTGATGAGTTTTTGGCAGAGATGTGTCGATCGGCGGAGTGGAGTGGTAATTAACAAGGTGGTGGAAGACTGATTTATTTTGGGATGAAAGGGGCTGGGTATGGAAATATACATGGATAAAACTTTTTAAACTATCATGGTTTTGAACATTATAAACACTTCAAACGACATATTTACCATGATTTGGTGTAGATAGATGAGTTTCCCGATATTTCGGCACGTTGCATGCGCCATGGTCACGGTTAAACTGATTGTTGGCAACTGATTAATTAAACATGGTGCACGCAACTGTGCCGAAATATCGGGAAACTCATAAATTTACATATCATGGTAAATATCCTGTTTCAAGTTTTTATAATATACATACATGGATGTTACAAGTTATATAATTGTGTTGAAGTGTTTTATGAGACAATGTTTATTCTGTAAATATGTTTAATTAGTCAGATATGGCAATCCCCAACATTTTAGCCCACTTCGTTTATTACGGCCTATTTTGATCGATGAATATCGGTAATAAGCCGTAGTAAAATAAACCTAGATAAATAGATACACAATATTTTGTCTTTAATATTTGTTGTGAGGAACACTTTTGTAAATACAACTCCTTTTCGAATTCCATGTTTTTAATAATTTTAGTTATATTATTTTATGATTTCTTATTCCTATTGCAATGTACAAAATCTACATTACATTTTACATAGTTATATTGGTAATTTAGACTTATCAATATTGTTTGTTAGTATTTAGTATGTTGCTCATAATTTGAATGATTTAGATGTAGATATTGGAAATAAATTGATTATTATGAATATTGAGTTTGCGTTCCAAGCGTTTTTTTTTTAATTGTTATGGAAAATTAAAATCAAATTAAAATAATAACTTCGATATTCATAGGACTTTGAAATAAAACTATGGGAGCAGGTTTTTTTATAAAAAAATTGCATATTTATTTAACAGTCACCTACTAGAAAATCACAATACGCTGTAAGTGGTGGTTTAACTACATTTTAGGAAAACAAACATAAAATTAAACTTTATTAAAGTTACAATAAATATTTAAGAAAATATTTTTGTCATAAACCGTTTATAAACGGTTATACTTCTTATACAAATACTATTAACAACTTTTATTAAATAATTAACATTCTTACATCTATAAACAACAAAAACTAAGACCTTTACATCTATACTATACTTCATTTCTTAAAACGAGCTAATAGGAACGTAAATAAACGCACGTTTATTCTCGTATTGGCTAGATTTAATATTAAAATTGACAATTGATTTGACAATCTAGCCAATCACAAGAAAGATAATTATTTTCGACGACCAATCACGTGCGATTATTTTTCTTCCTATTAGCTCGTTTCAATAAGTGAAGTATAGATGATTTATACAGCGTCAAGAGGCAATCTTAGCCTACACTGTAGTGCCTGGGACATGATGGCTTGTAGCACCTAAACGACGATCGCTTGTATCTCGCGGGTTCGAATCTCGTCGAGGCTAAAAACTTTTAGTATGATTTTTCATTTATAAATGAAATGCCTAAGTGTGGTAGGTCGCGCCACGTAAAAAGAACGCTGAGGGGTAAAACTGCGAAATGGACGAAAGGAATGTTTAATTTTTAGGTGTGATTTGTTGTGTGGTGACGCGGCACTTCACACATTGATGTAGCGCGTGCTGTTGGTTCGTGAGCGAGTGACCCCCCACCAACACATACCCCCGACACTTACCCTCATCTTTCTTTTACTATAACTATTTTTGGAAAAGGTCTTCAGCCGCCTTACTATGACCGTTAAAAGCGATTCAGTTTAGGTCCTATAATGAACTGCTTCTGACGTAAACTAAGGCGTTGACGTAAAGTTTTGACAGTCCGAACCTTAACTGAATTGTTTAATAAAGGTTCGAGCACATTATGCCGGGCCGCAGCGTGTCGGGGCGGAGCGCAAAAATCCGCTCAAATCGCTTTAATACAATTTGTATGAATTATCGCACAATGTGCCGGGCCGCAGCGGCTCGCATTAATGCGAGGCGGATTCTCGTCCGTGCGATGCGGCCCGCCCCGCCCCGCTGCGGCCCGGCATAATGTGCTCGAACCTTAATACGTCATGGTAAGCCACCTGTTTTCTTAATATACGTCCACTGCCTTACCTATATTATTAATTACTAGCTGCGCCCCGCGGTTTCACCCGCATAAGTCCCGTTCCCGCGGGAATATCGGGATAAAAAGTAGCCTATGTGTAAATCCAGGGTATTACCTATCTACATACCAAATTTCAACCAAATCGGTCCAGCCGTTTTTGCGTGAAAGAATAACAAACATTCTCACAAACTTTCACATTTATAATATTAGTAGGATTCTGGATTATACCTAAAACAAGTAGTTATGCCTAAAAGTAAGGAAGGTGGCTATGTTGAAGTATTTCGGCGCGTCGTTCAGCAGACTGCGGTATGCGGCCGTGAAGTCTTGAGGGTGGTGGATCTTGTGAGAATGTAGGGAGACATCCAGTGATGGCTGAGACTGGAGGGACGATGGAATCTGATAATAGATGGCGCTGTTATAAAGTTTGTAATTATCTAGTACTTGTAGCACGTCCCGGCTTCGCACGGGTGTACTAATGAAGCTACCGGGATAAAATATAACCTATAATCTACCCAACAGTCCATTCTACACAGAAGTGAAAGAATTATTGAAATCGGCTGAGTAGTTTCGCAGATTACCTGTAGAATGGACTGTGAAGATGGTTATAGGCTATTTTTTATCCCGGTATTTTAAATACCCGCGCAAAGCCGGGACGTGCTAGTTCATTATAACTTAATTAAAATTATTGCCATGTATAAAAAAAATTGAATACTCACAGTGCAAGTAATTCTAAACTTATAAGGCTGCACCGTCCCATCGTAAGTCGCCAGTGAGTGTACGATGACGTAGACCGGTCTCCCACCCTGATGGAACGATGACAGCAGCGGAGAGTCGAGCGACCACGAGGTTATGTTGACGCTCTCACGCGGCCATAGGGTTATTGTGTTGTGAGGTGCGCCTGGACAAATAATAAATGAAAATTAATACATTTATTCTCAAAAAAGACGTGTCACTCGGGGACTGCCGCGGTAAAGCTATTGCATGCCACCTAGAGGCGAGTTGCTGAACTAAAGTGACAGCGTTAGGTGTTTTCGTTACGGAATTACTGGATTCGGTCTCCACGCTCAAGGCCCGCGATAGAAGCTATGCAATAGCTTAAAAATTTGCATGTCCGGGTTTTGGACTCTAAAATCAGGGGTTTTCAACTGTCTTGTCCTGTTTCACTTTCAAAACTATCGTGAGTTGTACTAGACATTATATTAATACAACGGGACATTACTCACGTAAAATTACTGTCGATTTAGATACCGACAATGTTTCGATTCTTCCGGAGAATCTTCATCTGGGTATGAGTGTGGTCACTCCTCGCGGACAAATCGACAAGAAATCGACAGTAATTGCTCTGGATTCTCATATATTTTGCGATACTTGACTCGGTATCGAGGTACGTATCAATACTACAGTAAACTTATGGTAGGGCTACTGGTTTCTAAATTCTAAAGATGGCAACCTTACTTACCTATCATCTGTAAGTAATATGTGCAGGTGTCTCCCACACAACTCCTCGTGGCGGTGAGGGCGGCGCGCGGGGTGAACTGGCCGGGACCAGACATGTCTATGAATACCGCTTCGTTCCTTAAATATACATCAATCAAATAAAACAGGTTTATTTGTCACTTATAACTATACACAAACAAAATAAACAATAGAAAAAGGACGTGTGTCACTCGGGGACTGCCGCGGTAAAGCTATTGCATGCCACCTAGAGGCGAGTTGCTGAACTAAAGTGACAAGCGTTAAGTTATTTACGTTACGGAATTTCTGGATTCGGTCTCCACGCTCAAGGCCCGCGATAAAAGCTATGCAATAGCTTAAAATGTAACGTACGGACATCCGTACGTTGATTATAGAATTCAGGCATTAGGCAACAGTGTGTTTTTAAAAAAGTGTGTTTGGAAATACTTCAGCAGGGAAGTATTTCCAAACACACTTTTTTAGAAATCTATATTTTTAACTGAATCGGCTGAACCGATTTGGTTGAAAACTAGTGGGGAGAAAAGGAGCGACGAATCGACGTGTTAAGTAGTGATAGTTGAAAGGATGGAGACTGACATAGTCTACTTTTTATACCCATATTCCCGCGGGAACGGAGCTTACGCGACTAAAACTTTTAACACAGTTAGTTAAGATACTCACAAATGCTTAGCAAAGCTAGTTCTATACAGCGGCAGGTCGCAGTAAACCCTGTCTTCACAGCGATGCTCCACTGTACTGGTCCGCGCCTTTAGCAGCGGTCTGAGGGAGTCACTCGAGTAGGCATCTATCTTTAGCGCGACCACGCCCGTCTTCACCTCTATGGGACGATGGTTTATGTCGTGGGTCACTATTTCTGTGTGCTGTAAATCAAAATAAACATAGCATAAGAGACATTTTTAACAAAGAAAACCGCATTGAAACCGGATAAGCCGTTCGAGAGAATATATATAAAAACTAGTAGCACGTCCCGGCTTCGCACGGGTGTACTAATGAAACTACCGGGATAAAATATAGCCTATAACCTCCCGGACAGTCCATTCTAACCATCTGTGAAAAAAATTTTAAAATCGCGCGGTCCAGTAGTTTCGGAGATTACCTCCGTCAAACAAACAAACAAATTTATAGTATCTATAGTATATATCTATATCTTAATAGTATAGATAACAAGGGTACATACAAACCAATAGTGCCTCTGTGTCGCAGGCCCCTCGTCTTGGAAGGGTGCGAACGGTATGAACATGATGATGATGGCCGCTAGTAGTGCAGCGGTCAGTGGCAGCCAGAGTAGACGGCGGGAGAATAGTAGCTCTATACCGGACTGGAAAATGAAATATTATCACGACTGTATCCCAAGAGCGGTAGACATTTCTTTCAGATCTTTATGTAGTTCTTTAGATCCTTTGAATATGTTTAATGGGGTAGTCAGAGGTATGTCCAAATACATATTTGGTATATAAAAGATCGCTTCAAAACTCTTACTGGATGGATGCTTCTATACCATCATTAAGTTATTAAGTTATTGTCATTATTAAGTTTACTTATTTACCTATTTGTTATATAAGCTGTTGGTTTTCCAATAAATCTATAGACGAATTTAGGTCAGACGCATAATAATAATAAATACTTTTATGTACTTACAAGACAACTAGCCACAACCACAGCTAGTCCAATATTAATGAGCGCCACCGTCACATCAGGTGAGTTGCTCGGCGTGCGTCCCATTATGGGCAGCATCATGGCGTCCATACGTAACGCTAGAGTTAATAGCCACATGCAAGTCGGTGTGGAGAGGGCTATTTCTAGTAGGAGATGCTGCCATGCTAGAAGAAAGAATATATAAATAAATAGCCTATTTATTTAACACAGCGCCATCTAGTCCCAAGCTAAGCAACTTAATGCTTTTGCTATGGTATCCAGATAACTCTTGAAGCGAGCTAATAGAAAGATAAAATAAACTTACGTGATTGGTTGTCAAAAATAATTGTCTATCTCGTGATTAGCTAGAATGTCTAATCAATTGTCAATTGTCATATCTAGCCAATCCGAGAATAGACAATTATTTTCGACGATCAATCACGTGCGTTTATTGTCCTTCCTATTAGCTCGCTTCAAGAAATGAAGTAGAAAGCACCCGCGGAACAAATATCTGCAGAACATACAAACATTTGTTCCGTAGCGGGGATCGAACCTGCATCATTGTTCCTTTCGAGTCATTCCCTTTAGTGTGTTCAATTTACCATGTAGTCGTAAACATCTAACTAAATTCACCTTGTAGTCGCAAACATATAACTAAATTCACCTTGTAGTCGCAAACATATAACTAAATTCACCTTGTAGTCGCAAACATTCAACTAACTTACCTTGTAGTCGTACATATCTCAATACAGTAAGAGATATAACCCCAGCGCCAGTCAAAGCCAGCAATGGCATAGCGAGTAGATATCTAGCGTTCTGCAGGCTTGCGATGGGTAGTAGGCCGAGCAAGCCTAGAAGCAGGCAGAGACGGGTGCCCGTCATGGCTTGGAGGGTGCGGATGGAGCGGTTTAAGCCACTCTGGAATAAAAAAAATAGTTTCATTTTTGATATTTATATAAAATGCTTTCAAAATCCAAAGGGGTTATAATTTTGAAATATGTAAATATCTACAGGTTTTTATCGCGTTAATTACCTTATTTAATCCCGACGTTTCGACTATGTTACAATAGTCTTGGTCGAGGGCAGACCAAAGGGGTTAGTTGAGACAAAAACAAAAGACTTAGCCTAATTAAAATAAAAAATATAAATAAATTACAAAAAAACAGAAAACAGGAAAAAACAATTTAACAACACAATTATAGACGGACAAACAGACAGTCACACAAACTTTCCCATTTATAATATTAGTATGGATGTAAAGGACTGAGTTTACTGTATAAGTACTGACTACTGACCTTCTTAGTCCGCCAAGCATCGTAAGCCTGCGAGGCCGCCACTGTGCCGACGGCGTACGGTATCCAAAACATCGGTACTACGATCCACGGCTGAGATAGATATCTGGAAGAAAGAAAATAGGTAAAAAATCGAATAAAACAAGCAATACAATTCCCTAGTTTTAAGAATGACTATTCAAAGTGGTCTGTAATAAGATGATATTGAATAAATAATTGGACTTTTTAAGCTATTGCATAGCTTCTATCGCGGGCCTTGGCGTGGAGACCGAATCCAGAAATTCCGTAACGAAATCCTAACGCTGTTTAGTTCAGCAACTCGCCTCTAGGTGGCATGCAATAGCTTTACCGCGGCAGTCCCCGAGTGCTACACGTCTTTTATTATAATTTAGTCTTTAGTTACGTATATACCTGAGTTGCACAGTAGTTGCGATGGTGATGGCAGCTAGGACCAGGCTCAAGGCCGCGCCCGCGACCATCGCGGCCAGGCGGCCTAGCGTCGATAATAATAACTCACGCACTGTCGACCAACCTGGATACAAAGTAGACAATTAAACAATTAATTGACAATGTAGAATAAGCATTGCCATTCAACGTGGTAATGCGGCCAGTGTCTTGGGCACGCTTTCGTCTGACAGTGGTTCGGATCAGTTGAGCTACCTATAGACCGTTTGCAACGGTCCTTAGGTGGTTTTGTATTTTCACCGTTTTGTAAATATGGAGTACTTTAGTTGCTGTATATACATTCATTTTTGTAGGATTATGTTTACTTACGAGGTCCCACCAGCCAGATATAGTTAGCTAAGGCCAAACCTGCGCGACCAAAGCGACTGCGAAGCGGGAGCGTCTACCACGCGACGGACGCTACCCATATACATCCACAGAGTACATTTGTATATACTGAAATAGAGGTATAACTCATACACAAAATTGGGTAAGACTGGTGGCGCCGTCTGTACGGAGGTTTAGGCAATCATCTTAGCTATACATACATACATACTACTATAGGTTGTATATATAGATAGACATAAGTAGGTAGGTACGTATGTATATATGCGTATGTACGTATGATAGCCTCTAGTGCTCTACCTACAGAATTAAAATAAAAAGTAATACTAATGGGTAGTGTACTCGTAGGTACTGAAAAAAAACAAATTAAACAATGTTTTCATTGAATTGAACGCATTTATTTATTTCTGTTATCACAACAACCAAACGGGTCGACAGAGTCTTATCTCTCAGTACACAGATTTTAACCAACACAATCACAAAATCGTCACGACCGAAGGAGCAGATAGGACTTAGGTTAAAAAAGCACGTAGGAACGGTAAAAATCTAGGAAACAAACAAGAAACCGATAAATAAACACTCGCGCGCACACACACCGCAGCCGGCCATATTTGTTTACTTAGAAATTGGGGTTGCCATATCATATCATATTTATAGGGGGCACTTTTGCATTTGAAAATGTTATTTATTTATTTTCTAAATAATAATTTATAGTAAATTTATGTTTATTTTTTTTATTCTTGGGATTTAGTTTCAATTGTATAAACTACTCTTAGGAGCAAATGAAAAATTTAAAAAATCGAGAAATAGTGGGTCACACTAATCGGACTAGCGCGCTCCTGCCATCTAACCTACCATTTTATAACTACGTCATAAATACCGCCGTCTTTGTGCAGGTTTAGGAGACTAAATGCATTATAATGACACCAAATTAAAAAGCTATCTTAGGGATGGACTGGAAATACTTTTCAGTGTGCAACCTAATTTTGTATACTTATGTTTAGACGATTACCCACTTTTTAGTTCTAAGATTGTCAACCCTGTATACATCTATGGCGCTTTGCATACCTACGCGACCGCATCTCGCATTAGACTACCGTCGCGCGGTAGACGCTCCCGCTTCGCAGTCGCTTTGGTCGCGCAGGTTTGGCCTTAGCTTAAGCGATGCTAAGCGACGCTATAACAGCGACCGATATATTCATACTATACTTCATTTCTTGAAGCGAGCTAATAGGAACAAAAACAATCGCACGTGATTGGTCGTCGAAAATCATTGGATTGGCCAGATTTGACAATTGACAATTGATTTGACAATCTAGCCAATCACGAGAAATACAATTATTTTCGACGACCGATCACGTGCGTTTATTTTTGTTCCTATTAGCTCGCTTCAAGAAATGAAGTATAGTAGGATATGGTAGTATAGTTTACTTACGCGGTCCCACCAGCCAGATATAGTAAGCGATGCTAAGCGACGCTATGATAGCGATCGATATATCGACCGCGTAGGCCGCTCCGATGGAATATGACACCATGAACACATTCAGAAAGTCGAAGTAGATGGCCGTGGTTGGTGTGGCTAGCTGAAAGATACAGTATAAATAGAAAAAAAAAAAAAAGCTCTAAATAGACGTGACACTGTTATATCGCTAAGACTTCGTTCCGGACACATTAAGTTTTTATTCTTGATGAAAATAACAACCTCAGTAAACTGTAACTGGTGTAACGCCGTTGATGACGTCTACCATGTATTAATGGAGTGTGTACGCAATGGAAATATCAGATCAATGTTGGATTGCAAGTCTTGTACAGTAGGATGGTGTAACAGTGTTCTAGCTGAGCCCTTCTCGGACACAGCTAGAATACTTTACCGATTAGCTATAAGTAGATATTAAGAAAGTTGATTATAACTGACCAGGGGCGGCATAATCGCATTAGCGACAAAGCCCTTTATTTAAGTTGAATAAAAAAAAAAAAAGATACAGTTAATTTTAATTATTTCACACTAGCTGCGCCCCGCGGTTTCACCCACGTAAGTCCTGTTCCCGCGGGAATATCGGGATAAAAAGTAGCCTATGTCACTCTCCATCCCTTCAACTATCACCACAGAAAAATCACGTCAATCCGTCGCCCCGTTTTGCCGTGAAAGACGGACAAACAAACACACACACTTTCGCTTTTATTATATTAGTATGGATTTACATTAACCAAGGGGGTAGTCAGAGATCCAAACACATTTGGTGCTTGCCGACATTTTGCGAAAAATACAGTTTAAAGGGAAGTCAGAGGCACAGATTACACAGGTACAGATACCTCACTTCGAACATTGAAATGACTTTTTTCGTCGGGCTAGTTTTGTGTTTGATTTTTGCGGCGCCACCTAGCGGCGTGCTTTCAGACCACCAGGTTCTTGCCTGATTCTTCCCCTGGTGTAGGGAGTTGTTTTGGAACAGGCAATAGAGTCACCTAGCTTATAAGACTGTACTATTTTGACTGATCCTTGAGGTCCTACGAAATAAACATAATTTTTTCTTTCTTTCTGTCACATGTCTTTTTTATTCATACTACCTTATTGTCAATTTCGTCCAAGTCCCCCAATTCACTAATGAGTGCCAGCAGCATGTTCCCGGCATTCTGCACGACCCCGGGACGGATCAGGGACGGGTGGTCGTACCGCGTGTGGTACACGTGACCCCACTTAGTGAACGCTATGTCTATACCTGGGGACAAATGTATCATTAATTAATATACTTTGGGTCTTATTCATAAAAACTTGACAATTTAATACAATTTTTAAGAATATGTCAACGAAAAGAGATAGCAACAGATTTAATATGCGTTTTAGCTAATACAGGTTTAATACAGGTTTTAGGTCGAATATGCATAATGGGGTTTATATTTAAACACTTTTTAAACTATCGCGACTTGGAAACATATTTATATATACGTTACAGTCACCGTGGTCACGAGTAGACTCTACTGTTGTTTACTAGCCATAAAATTATTTTGTATTTTATGTGGAAACCTGTAATCTGCCATTCTAATGTAGTATTTGTACAGATATTTCTTTGTGTATCGCTGTTGGTTTCCCAATAAATAAATAAATGTAATCTGTGTTACCACTCACTCTGTCGGTCTAAGCCCCTGTCATCTGTACTGTCGTCTCTATAAGATGTCATGAATGGATATTATAAAATCAAAAATGAAACATAAAACTGCAAACAATTCCTGTATCCCGGTCTGTGCCACTCACCCTGTATCCCGGTCTGTGACAAAACGTGACGTGTCAAAGTGGTCTTTAATAAGATTTTATTGAATAGATATATTTTGACTTTTGTGTTACCACTCACCTTGTATCCCGGCAAAGTCTCTGAATATCCTGAAGTCTGTATCGCTCGGTATGATCCCGGTAGAGAACAGCACCTCGCCCAGTCCCTGCGCGCTAGGGCGGTAGACAGAGCGGGAGTAGGCACGCAGAACACGGGGATCTGTTACCTATGAGAGAAAACAATGAGAATCGAATAGAATAGAAAATCTTCATTTCATCATTACACAGTAAGAAGACAAATAAATAAATAATATGTAAATAAATAAATATCCTTAGACATTCCACACAGCGTCATCTAGTGTAACGATGCGTTACAAATATATAGATATTTTAAATTAGCCGCCCGTCGGTTTCTCGCCGCGCGCGGCGCTCGGTCGCTCACGTCGCAAAAAACCAGTTACCTTCGGGTGCGTTCGGCACCGCTCGGCAGTGCTCGGCCGCAGGCCTTTGTTCATCGGCAGATCGGAGCCGTCGCCCGGGCAGACCTCATATTGCGCTGAAGGCGAATTCACGTCCCTTTGTTGAGCTCGAGCGTGCTAGCCGGCTCAACGAATTATTTTTTAAAATAACCAGTATAATTCAAAGTGTTTTTGTGTAATCCCGTATTAGGGTAAGTTTTGAATGGCACATAAAACTCATTTACTCATACTTTGCTACCTTATTACTGTGTATTTCTTCTATAAAAAGTATTTCTTGTGTTTTTAATATTTCTAGCTTTCTCATTTATCACCATGCTAATTTCCCATCATTATAATGCTAAAGCCACCGTTTTAAAATCATTCTCAAGTAATTTGCCTTTACAAATTACATTTATTTGACGTGACCAGAGGTCAATGTCACCTTTAAATTTCCGTTAGTCAACGACTCTTTATATTCAAAAATCTCTTTGTTCTATGTTGTAACCTATGCTTTTATTATTTTCAAATTGTAAATTCATTTAATTTAATTTCTCTTTTCTTGGCCTTCTGCCTATACTTAAATATAAAATTGTAAACTCCGTTCTGTAGTACCACCACGGCAGGCTATACTGCTTAGGGTAAGTACCTACCTGTCTCTTCGCTTTGCCGTTGGTGGGCCCTCAGAACGGAAGTTTGATAACCCAACATAATTGTGGTGTTATCACTTCCAGGAACACTCTCAGGAGTCGTCATCGAACACACTCAACACTTAGAACACCCTCCGGAGTCGCATCATCGAACATACTCGAGATCCGCTCTTGCTGACTTCCCTTTGACGAGCTAGTCAAAGACGCATACCGACGCCCCGTGAGACTTGCCTACTTCTGAGTACCGCCACCGACGTTTCGGCCCCTACGAACAGCAGGGAAGTGCTTACTTATTCGTTTGAAGTGGTGACAGATCAGGGCATCCCACGCCCTACAAATTTTGTGTCCTCGCTGAGTTAGGTTTTTTATTAACGTTAGCTTTTTTTTTTATATCGTAAATTCCTTTTTTTTCTTTTATTAAACTTGTAACTTAAAGTTTGCTATTTCATTTATTACCTCCATTTTAGGTAGGTCCAAATTCTTTTACCGGGACACTGGCGCCCATTAACGTGGTTTGTTTGATCTGTCGCCATTTCTAATAGTACCTAAGTAGTTAGTTTTGCACGGTGTGGTTTTATTTTGTAAAACGTTTTTATTTTTTTGGTTTGCAGTAGCTGGTGTGAAAGCAGTTCATACTGTAGTGTAATCGATTTAATTATAAGTTGTTACATATTTCTATTTTTATTGTCTGGAATTTTTTATTTTTAAATAAGTAGCTACTTACATAATTTATTAGTTGTTTGTTTTTTGTGTACCTATTTATTGTTTGTTTACTGTAATTTAGTTTGTTTTTTTTATAACTGCTATCACACTAGTTACAATTTCATGCTTTGTTTTGCTTCAACATTTTTTTTCATTTCATAAATTTCACTTCATTCATCAAACCAAAACGTTCTGTTAAAGTTGATTGTAACGGAACGGAGTATTTTTCAACATTGATCAATTTATTTTATGTGCTATTTGAAACTTCCTTGCGGCGATTACGTAATTTTTTTAATTTTTTGTTTTTTTTTACCTTGTTTTTTTTCAACTTGTTTTTAACTTGTTTTTTAATAATGTCTTACCCTATTAAATTTCTTTCGCTACAAAAAACGGAGTTGGAATATGAGGTTTCAGTCAGAGGTGAAACCCCGGCTAGTACTGTTGCCGACATTAGGAAACAGATAAGTAAGCTGAGTCAAATATATCCATCTGAGGATATTTCTTGTTCACATCTGGACACCTCTGATGATTTGGCTGTAATTTCTGAAATTTTAGAGAAGGTTAAGACAGTGTTAGCATCTGAGGTAAGAGACAAGAACGTTTTAGCTCGTACAGAAAATCTACTTCACCATTTATATCATCGACTAAATAGAATCTGCGTAGATGATGATGATAGCTTTGTTCAGGAACATGTGGATTGTTGTTCTAATTTTAAAGAGTTGTATGATGTACTTACGAATTTGAAGAAAAAGAGCATTGACATTCTTGCTAGTGCAGATTTTACGCCTGAACCTCCTAAAACACCTATCAATGTTTCAGTCACTTGCGATGGTAAGAGTAAGATTTCGTCAGAAATAGGTAGATTAAAATTCGACGGTAAATCTTGTGTTCGATCTTTTATACAGCGTGTAAAGGAGTTTAGTGAAGCTCGTGATATATCAGGTTCAAAGATTTTAGCTTATGCTACTGAAATTTTCGTGGATGACGCATTGCATTGGTTCCGTAGCGTCAAGGAACAGGTCTCCTCTTGGAACGAGTTAGAGTTACTCCTGAAGCAGGACTTCGATAAGTCTGACTATGATTACCGTTTACTAGCTGAGATTCGATCTAGGACTCAGGGTGAAGGAGAAAGTATTACAATATACTTATCTATTTTGTCAGGCATGTTTTCTCGTTTATCGAAGCCTATGTTGGAGGAGGATAAGCTCGAGATCATTTTACACAACATTAGACCATGTTATGCGAGCACGCTAGCTTCAGTTACCGAAATTAAGGAGATAGATCAATTGCGTTTAGTATGTAGAAATTTCGAGAACGTTCAATCAAGGTTACTTCAGTTTCGTGAGCCTTCAGCAGCTACATCAGACACCCTTGCCCCTGAATTTTCTTACAAGCAAAAGTCAAATTTACAAGCAAAGCAAAAGCCTCAGTTTTATTCAAATTATAATAAATCACAAAATATTTATAACAAACCTAATACTAGTACTAATAATCATAATAATGTAAATGAAAAATATGTACACGCTATGAGTAATAATAATTCAATTGATAATAATAAATTACCGTACTGTCCTAGGTGCCGTAATAATGAGCATAGTTTAAGAAATTGTAATAACACTGAGATCTTGTGTTTTAAATGTGGTCAGAAGGGTGTTAAGAAGCCTGACTGCCCTAACTGTTGTCCAAATTCAAAAAACTAAATTCGCAGAATTGCAGTAGTCTTTCGGATAATAGAAACAATTTTAATAAGGAAGAATGGGATGAGTGGTTGGAAACCGTTCGTAGTTTCTTTAATCTTTATAAGACTGCTTCAATTCTGCAAGATAAGCCAATAGGTGACATGCGACCATATGTCGATATCCAAATTAATGACATTACTGCTTCTGGTCTTCTCGACTCTGGGTCTGCCGTTACAATAATAGGTAACAACGCACACGATACTCTTCTTAGTCGTGGGCTTAAGCTAATTACTGGAGAGAAGATGACTATAATTGCTGCAGGCGGTCAGTCCTTGGATAGCATTGGACATATTAATTTGCCTATAACTTTTGATGGCAAGTTCCACATTTTGAAAACATACGTGGTACCAGGGGTTCAATCTTCACTTATTTTAGGAGTGGATTTCTGGCGAGCATTTAAGTTATGTGTAAAATATCTGGGTTCTTTACAGGCCAGTAAATTTCCTTTAAACGACTTAAACACGAGTCCAGAACCTAAAATTTACTCGTATAGTAATTTAGACGAGTCACAAATAGCCATTGCAGACAACGTAGTCGCGCAATTTAATGACATTTCTTTTAAAGTAAAAGGTTTAGGTAGGACTCACTTAATTACGCACCATATAAATACTGGCGACTCTCCTCCTATCAGGCAGCGGTATTATAGACTCTCACCAGAAAAACAGAAGATCTTGATCGAGCAGGTAGATGAGATGTTGGCCTTGGACGTAGTAGAACCTTGTGAAAGTGCTTGGCAGTCTCCTGTCCTTCTGGTGAACAAAAAGAATGGGCAACCTCGTTTTTGCCTAGACAGTAGAAAACTGAACTCTGTCACGAAACGAGATGCATATAACCTGCCTTACATATCTGAGATACTCGACAACTTACGTGATGCACGGTTCCTTAGCAGTTTAGATTTATCTAAAGCATTTTGGCAGATTCCCGTAGCTGAAGAGGATAGGGATAAGACCGCGTTTTACGTCCCAGGTCGTGGTACGCTTAGGTTTAAGACTACCCCGTTCGGTCTTACTAACGCGCCAAGTACCCAGCAGCGCTTGGTAGACGCGTTATTAGGTGACGTAGACCATCGAATTTTTGCGTATCTAGACGATATAATAGTTGTCAGTAGCAGTTTCGAGGAACACGTTTCTCTCCTTCTTCGTGTCTTAGATAAGTTACGTAAGGCAAACCTATCGATCAACTTAGACAAGTGTGAGTTTTTTAGAAGTAAACTTAAATATTTAGGTTACGTGGTTGACTCCAATGGACTACGAACAGATCCAGATAAGGTGGAGGCGATAATTAATTACGCGACTCCTACAAATCGTAAAGAGCTCAAACGATTTCTAGGTACAGCCACCTGGTATCGCCGTTTCGTTCCAAATTTTAGTACAGTCGCTGGGCCGCTAAATAAGCTTACTTCAAACAAAAAGAACTGCCCATCTTTTCAGTGGACAGAAGAGGCTGATTCTGCGTTTAAAAAACTGAAGGAATGCTTGGTGTCTGCACCGGTACTATCATGTCCTAACTACGATTTACCTTTTGAAGTGCACACAGATGCTAGTAATTATGGGGTAGGCGCGATGTTAACGCAATCCGTAGACGGAAAGGAGCACCCTATTGCGTATATGAGTAGATCTCTGACAGCAGCCGAAAAGAACTACAGCATTACTGAACGGGAAACTCTCGCTGTCCTCGTCGCACTAGAGCACTGGCGCTGTTATGTCGAAAACGGAAAGACCTTCACCGTATATACGGACCATAGTGCGCTCAAATGGTTTTTAACATTGAACAATCCTACGGGCAGACTTGCACGCTGGGGTTTGCGGTTGTCGTCGTTTGATTTTAATATCAAACACCGTCGTGGTGTAGACAACATCATTCCCGACGCTTTGTCTAGAGCTGTTCCGGTCGCTGCCATTGTTACTGCCAAGTCAATCACGACTTCTAGTGATGATTGGTATAAAAATCTTTATAACAATTGCTTAACTCGACCTGCACAATACCCTAATTTTCAAGTGAAGAATGACACTCTCTTTCGCCTTAGTAAGAATAAGTGTCAGCTAACCAATGAGTTTTCTTGGAAGGAGGTAGTTCCTGCGGAGCTTAGAGATGCTGTTATAGCCGAGAACCATAGTGAGCCTACTGCTGGACACTTGGGCATTTTTAAAACATACAGGCGTATCGCACTTAGGTATTACTGGCCAGGGATGTATCGTGATGTAGCAAATTATGTAGGTTCTTGCTGTACATGTCTCCAATATAAAGCACAAAATCATGCCACATTGGGTGAAATGGGCCGCCCGAAGCATTGTCTCGGCCATTCCAAATGATATCCATTGACTTAATGGGTCCTCTTCCAGTTACCCGCAAACAAAATTGCCACATTTTAGTAGTTACATGTTGTTTTTCAAAATTTTGTCATGTTTTTCCAATTAAAAAAGCTACATCTGAGATAATCGTGAAGTTGCTAGAAGAGCAGGTATTTTTAGTTCATGGTGTTCCACAGACTATATTTTTAGATAACGGTTCTCAGTTCATAAGTGGTCATACAAACGCTCTTTTCAAAAAGTACAACATTCCAAACATATTTTTTTCTCCTAAGTATACGCCCCAGGTAAATACTGTGGAGCGCTATAATAAAACAATTATCACATGTATTTCTACATTTGTTGATAACGATCATCGTTCTTGGGACAAATTTATCCCCAGTGTTCAGTTTGCGATTAATAATTCTGTTAACGAAGCCACAGGTTACACGCCATCTTTTCTTGTGTTCGGGCGAGAACTTGTAGTTTGCGGTTCACATTACGTAGATCCTGATTTAGGTGATGAAGTTTTGTTTTTACCACGAGACACATATGCTGAAAATTTTGGAGTTTTAGCATCTATTTTTAATGAAGTTCAAAAGTCTCTATTTCACGCTCATGCTAAAAATACTGCTAATTATAATTTGAGGAGAAAGTCTTACGAATTTAATGTTGGGGATATTGTTTTTAAACGCGCTTATGTACTTAGCGATAAAGACAAATATTTTAGTAAGAAGTTAGCTCCAAAGTACATAAAATGCAGGGTAGTTGAAAAACGATCACCACTTATTTACATTCTTGAAGATATGTCAGGTAAAAATATAGGTACTTGGCATATTAAAGATTTGAAAATTTACAGTCAAAGTAATTCTACTTAAATTAGTTATACTTATATATTTTGTTTTATATTATCTGTGTAGGTACTTTTGTTACTAGCGATGCGATCGTTATATTTACCAAGTCCAATAACATCTTTTAGGTTACATTTCTTACATAAAGTCTTAGGTCGATCTTTATGACATCTGATTTTTTTTTGTGAAAGGTACTCGTCTTTTAATGATTCAATTATTAGATTTCGTTTTTTTTGAAAGTATGTATGAAGTTGATGTATGCGTGTGTGGCCGCGAAAGAATGAATGAAAGGTTAAATGTAAGAAATAGTAGAAAATTAATTGCGGATTTTATTTTTAAAATAAAATCCTTATCAGGGACGAGCGGGTAATGTAACGATGCGTTACAAATATATAGATATTTTAAATTAGCCGCCCGTCGGTTTCTCGCCGCGCGCGGCGCTCGGTCGCTCACGTCGCAAAAAACCAGTTACCTTCGGGTGCGTTCGGCACCGCTCGGCAGTGCTCGGCCGCAGGCCTTTGTTCATCGGCAGATCGGAGCCGTCGCCCGGGCAGACCTCATATTGCGCTGAAGGCGAATTCACGTCCCTTTGTTGAGCTCGAGCGTGCTAGCCGGCTCAACGAATTATTTTTTAAAATAACCAGTATAATTCAAAGTGTTTTTGTGTAATCCCGTATTAGGGTAAGTTTTGAATGGCACATAAAACTCATTTACTCATACTTTGCTACCTTATTACTGTGTATTTCTTCTATAAAAAGTATTTCTTGTGTTTTTAATATTTCTAGCTTTCTCATTTATCACCATGCTAATTTCCCATCATTATAATGCTAAAGCCACCGTTTTAAAATCATTCTCAAGTAATTTGCCTTTACAAATTACATTTATTTGACGTGACCAGAGGTCAATGTCACCTTTAAATTTCCGTTAGTCAACGACTCTTTATATTCAAAAATCTCTTTGTTCTATGTTGTAACCTATGCTTTTATTATTTTCAAATTGTAAATTCATTTAATTTAATTTCTCTTTTCTTGGCCTTCTGCCTATACTTAAATATAAAATTGTAAACTCCGTTCTGTAGTACCACCACGGCAGGCTATACTGCTTAGGGTAAGTACCTACCTGTCTCTTCGCTTTGCCGTTGGTGGGCCCTCAGAACGGAAGTTTGATAACCCAACATAATTGTGGTGTTATCACTTCCAGGAACACTCTCAGGAGTCGTCATCGAACACACTCAACACTTAGAACACCCTCCGGAGTCGCATCATCGAACATACTCGAGATCCGCTCTTGCTGACTTCCCTTTGACGAGCTAGTCAAAGACGCATACCGACGCCCCGTGAGACTTGCCTACTTCTGAGTACCGCCACCGACGTTTCGGCCCCTACGAACAGCAGGGAAGTGCTTACTTATTCGTTTGAAGTGGTGACAGATCAGGGCATCCCACGCCCTACAAATTTTGTGTCCTCGCTGAGTTAGGTTTTTTATTAACGTTAGCTTTTTTTTTTATATCGTAAATTCCTTTTTTTTCTTTTATTAAACTTGTAACTTAAAGTTTGCTATTTCATTTATTACCTCCATTTTAGGTAGGTCCAAATTCTTTTACCGGGACACTAGTCGAAAGTTAAGCAACCCAATGCTTGTGTTATGGTAACCAGATGACTGATATAATAACATAAAATACATACATATTATAGATAGAAAACACCCAGACACGGCACGAATATCTGCAGAACATACAAACATTTGTCCCGTAGCGGGGATCGAACCCGCAACCTCGGCGTCTCAGGCGGACCTTCGCCCGCTGCGCCACAGAGGTCGTCAGACATGGTTATCTGGAGAATAAGACGGCAGATCTTAATTATTATTTTTTCTGAATGTGAGCTCAGATAAGCAAGTGGCCACCTTAAGATTACTTAAATACTTTACCTGAAATATGGATGGCTTCCCATTCATGCCGGCCGCGTCTAAATTAACAACTGACGTCACTCCCGCCGCCCAGGGATGCTTTAAGAAACCATGGGACGCCTGTAACAGAAAATATAAGTTAAACCACACATAAGTATTTCATCAGAAAAAATGAATAATCTAAAAATATATAATGGGAAAGTGTGTGTCTGTCTGTCTGTTTATCCGTCTTTCACGGCAAAACGGAGCGACAATTTGACGTGATTTCTGACATAGTCGACTTTTTTTTCCTGATATTCCCGCAAGTTCCTGTGGGATTATCAGGAAAAAAGTAAGGACTTAGCGAGTTAAATCGCGGGTACTTATCTACACTAATATTATAAAGAGGAAAACTTTGTTTGTTTGTTTGTTTGTTTGGTTGGTTGTAATGAATAGGCTCAAAAACTACTGGACCGATTTTAAAAATTCTTTCACCATTCGAAAGCTACATTATCCACGAGTAACATAGGCTACTTTTTATCCCGATATTCCCGCGGGAACGGGACTTACGCGGGTGAAACCGCGGGGAGCAGCTAGTATAATAAAAATATCATACCAGCAACCCCAACTCCTCAGCGCCGTTGAACAAGAACACTATATTGTGTTTGAACTTGGTTGTTCTCTTCGACAGCTTGTGGAGAAGTTCCATCATGATCGCGCAGAACACGGCGTTGTCAGAAGCACCTGCGAGTTAGGTACCTAGTTATAATCAAATATTTTTAACCCTGATAAATAAGAGGGGTGATAAGCAAGAGTATAGTCAGCCCAAAGCCAATGGCCCACCCCCTTTTGGGCAGTTGGTAAGTCCTACTATCCTACTCCTACTAATATTATAAATGTGAAAGTTTGTGAGAATGTTTGTTATTCTTTCACGCAAAAACGGCTCGACCGATTTGGTTGAAATTTGGTATGTAGATAGGTGATACCCTGGATTAACACATAGGCTACTATTTATCCCGATATTCCCGCGGGAACGGGACTTACGCGGGTGAAACCGCGGGGCGCAGCTAGTTATAAATAAATAAATAAATATCCTTGGACATTCCACACAGGGTCATCTAGTCCCAAGATAAGCAACTTAATGCTTGTGTTATGTTGATAGTTGATATTATGGGGGATAAAAAGCACGAAGATTCAAATGAAAAGAAATGGTAGGTACGTATGTAAAATGCAAAACTGACTATCAGAATAAACCATAAGCATAAACTAAAAATAATAATCAGCGGGCTTATCGCTCGAAGCGATTTCTTCCAGACAAACATATTACACTAAGGGAAAGAATTAAGAATTTAGTTTGCCATAGCAAATAGAACCTTCTCACCCATAGCAAAAGGCACAGAGTCGTAGTGACAGTTGAGCAGCACAGATGTACCGATGACGCCATCTTTGTATCCGCTCTCTCCCTCTAACACGGCGATGACGTTTGACGCGTTCTCGTAAATATTCACGAATGGCGCCGCTGTTTGGATGTGGTAATCACCTGTAAATTAAATAGACAACATAAAAAAAGACGTGTGTCACTCGGGGACTGCCGCGGTAAAGCTATTGCATGCCACCTAGAGGCGAGTTGCTGAACTAAAGTGACAGCGTTAGGTGTTTTCGTTACGGAATTTCTGGATTTGGTCTCCACGCTCAAGGCCCGCGATAGAAGCTATGCATTAGCTTAAAAATATGTTCACGACTGTATCAAAGGGAGCGGTAGACATTTCTTTCGGATCTTAATTTAACTTTTAGATCCTGAAGATGTCCAAAGGGGTCATAGAAAATCTTAAAGAAATAATGTGACGGTCTCCCACCCTCCCATACCAGTGGAATGGTGGGAGATCGCCACCATTCCACCGGTATGGGAGGGTGGGAGATAAAGAAAAAGTTAAGAATTTTGTTAAAAATGTTTTGTCCACACATGCTGCCATTTCTAAAAAACAATCATGGCCAGTATTATAGGTCTTTTTAAGGTTGATGTGGTTGACGTTTCTTTTTTACACCAGTTAACAGTGCCGCCCACTATCAAAGTATGTTTTTGTTGAGTGCCTGAAAAGTTATAACCTAATTCTTACAAACCTGTGACCAACTGCCAGTCAGTAGTGACTGGTAGCGTCGCCCGTCTCGCTATGTCATCCACCATGGCCTTTACATCGGCCGTTTTCTGTCGGTGGTAGGCAGTCCCGCCAACTCGCGGTTCGTCTCCGAGAATACTGCTGAGGTAGCTAAATGCTAGGTCTTCGCTGAATGTGTTTGAGTTCTGGAAAATAAAGTTAATTGTAATTGGTATGAAAATGAACGCAATGTTTGTTTTTGTATTTAACTGAAATACATTTTGGGTATTAAGATAAAATATCAGCAGGTATAACATAAGCAAAACTTGGAAGAAAATCTTACAGGAAACGATACATTAGTAACGGTTGAACTAAAGTTAGAAATGAGTTAGAGTGGAGAGTATAGTTTTATCGCTGGTTTTATAACCTTTGACCATCTGCCAGTCAGTGGTGACTGGTAGCGTGGCCCGTCTCGCTATATCATCCACCATTGCCTTTACATCGGCCGTCTATAGGAAAAGAGCAAGTAGTACAAACTCATTAGGTAAAAAAGATTGATTCTGTAGGTATAAATATCTATCTATAGCATACTCACATCTCTTGCTAATTCTGTTTCATTGACCACTCTTGGCATGCCATCTTCAACCAGTTGTGTCAAGTAGCCAAGCAACAAATACCATCCTAATAATATTAGTATTAGGGTACTTGGTACCTAAAATTGAACGAAATTATTAATATTCTATAATAAGTTCAAAGTTCTATTCGTATGAATTGAACATGTACTACCTATTACCTAGGTAATAGGTAGGTAACCTACCTTTGATTTAATACCTATATTATATAGGTATCATTTTGAGCTTTACAATAATTATTATGAAATACAACATCGATATTTTTACATTTGTGAATACTAAATGATATTATGACAGAATTTAAAAGTAGTTTAAAAACACAAAATTACAAAGACAATAACTCAGACACAAGTAGACTTATTTGACATCACTTTTGTAACACATTTGATGATTATTTTATAAAAATACCATACCTGATGACTGATGACCATAAAATTAAACGGATAAATAAAAGTAAAATAAAAATAATCATAGATCATGCATGATTTTTTGAAATCAATGTGATGATTATTCTTATTTACTTTTTATGAAATATTGCAATATTAAGTAGAGTTCAAGCATTAGCGCACTTAAGCCCTAATGTTTGAACGAATACTCTTAATTCTTGACACAAAGCACCATGAAACACAGTTACAGCAGAAAAAGCCAGTTTAATGTAAAATGCATACACAATAATTAATAATGAGTTTTACCCATCTTATGTTAGTATTAATACCTACAGATTAAATCAAAAGTAGATGTCAGTTTTCGATATTATTTTGGATTTTTCACTAAATATTTCAAGAATCCTGACATAATAATTATTAAAATCAAAACTTATACATCTACGTCTAAGCCGATGGTCCACCGCCATCTAAACTAAGTTATTTTAGCTTAGCTTGCTTAGTTGAGAGAGTTTTTCATACATGTGTGTGTACCGCAAACTATGCCAGCTAAGCTTACATGGTCAGCTTAGCTTAGTCCATTGATCTTAGTTTAACTGGTTTAACAATTAGTTTAATAGGCAGTGGACGCTTATGTTAGTTTAATAGGCAGTGGACGCTTATGTACCTATTTAAATACTTATAAATGTACACAGGTAGCTGTATGAAAAAAAAAACTATTATATCTTTACGAATGACAGTTAACTTTTTGATCACTATAACAAAAGGAAAAGTGAGTAAGATTTTGTTAGATTAGAAATGAATAGAAAAAAATACTAGGAAATATTTTAAGAATTAGATATTATTATTTTTTATTGCAAAGATTATAAAAATATGAGCAATAAAGTAGATTATTGAGTCTGATTCATGTTTGGCACGGTCATGAATTTATACCTAACTTTTTAACTAAAAGGTACCTTACCTACGCACCTACATAACATCACGCCTATTTTCCATTCTAACTACTTTTAGTTAGAATGGAAAAGAGACTAGAGATTTTTAAGCTATTGCATAGCTTCTATCGCGGGCCTTGAGTGTGGAGACCGAATCCAGAGATTCCGTAACGAAAAAACCAACGCTTGTCACTTTAGTTTAGCAACTCGCTTCTAGGTGGCATGCAATAGCTTTACCGCGGCAGTCCCCGAGTGCCACACGTCTTTTTTTTTATTTTCATCAACTTATAAACAACTTTCTTAATGTACCTACTTTTGAATTGACCTATAAAATACAAAATCTCTTTTAAAACAGGGCATTGAACAAGGTCATTGCAATTGGGACCTGTAGATACATTATCTTTGACCGAGATTAATATTATCTTTGTCTGATATGATATATCGAACTATGAAGTATAGAATTGCTTGAGTCACGCACGTCTAAAGATAGGTTAGGTTGCAAAACGAAACAGTAGGTACATTATTACAAGACTGGGAAGGACCATACGATCCATTCCTAGTTAGTCATCAGTAGAACTACTGGCAATTTCTTTCCCGAGGCGTTTTTAGTAAGACCAATGGGAACGCTGTATGATCCGGTCCTAGTAGAACGACTACTAATTTCATTGCCATTAATATATATTTTATTCTAAACATCATCATCATCATCATCCTGCCCTTATCCCACTTAGTGGGGTCGGCACAACACGTTTCTTTCTTCCATTTTCCTCTATCGCTCGTCATCTCAGTACTCACTCCTTTCACACATATAATATCTAATTTTATTTTAAACATTTAAGATAATTTGCTCTTTCTTGACAGACACATTGATTTTAATACGCAAAGCGAGAAGATCAGAGGCCATACTGGGGATCAAACGAAGTTTCGTGACAACTGTAGGGGTCAGCTTAGGATGAACTGTTACGAATTCAGTATACAACATAAGCTGAAAACGAAAATAGCCACGAAACTTCTTTTACGTCGATCTTTATTACGGCCTCTGACCACAAGCACCCTTAAAACAAACGAGTAAATCCCACCAATAAGGGCCCCCGCAGACGGCCGACTTTTTGTAGGTGGAAAAGTAGGTAACTTTTTCGACCGATTTTGTCACCTACTTTGTCACCGACTCCAACGCACACGACCGTCACTTTGTAGGTGGCTAGTGAGGGGACAACATCGAAAAATACTAGAACGGTGGATTTGCAAAGGAAGATATTTAAGTAGATAATATAGTAGAAGATAAGACTACCTAGCTTTCTTTTCTTATAATGCAGCCGAAATATACTTCGGTTATAATCCTTTCTACTAATCCTACGAAAATTCCTACTATAATTTACTTATCGAAAGTTTGTGAGTATGGATGTATGGTTATTTCTCTTTCACGAAAAAACTACAAAACCTATTGTATACCTACTTTGGGATATAGGTAGCTAATGACATGGTATTATATGGTATTATACATAGGCTACTTTTATCCTAATATTCCCGCGGAATTCGTTGAAATTACTTTAAATTACAATAAGTACTTAATAAATTACATGGTTAGGTAAGTACCTACTTGTAATATTATTATTATTAATCCAATAACAATAAATTATAATTATGAATGATTGAACCTACTTATCTACCAGAAGTGTACCTAGGTACCTAAGCAAATAAAATTCGGAGTAAATAGTCCACTTGCGGAGTAAGCTCTATCACTTATTCCGAAAAGCGCATCACTAAACGACCTACACATTCGGAGTCGGTGTCGGGTCGGTCGGAATGCCACCTACTTTTTTCTCACCTACTTTTTGTAGGTCGTGTGCGTTGCACTATTGTTGTCAGTACGTTCTATTTTTCGACCGATTTTTCCACCTACAAAAAGTCGGCCGTCTGCGGGGGCCCTAATGCTTTCGATTAACAGTACAGAAAAAAATCCCATAAAATTTACACAGAAATCCCATTTATATACCGAGAAAGAAACCCAAAAATAAGAACTTACAGATATAACTGGCTCATACAAATGCTTGCCTTTCTTAGTCAGCGTGTATAGGACCTAAAATTACAAAATGTTTGTATGAATAGCGAGATTGTGTGCTTATGTACTAGAATATTATGTACCTAATAGTAGAAATGCACTAGTAACCTAGATCTTAAGAATTATAGTTTTCGTTTACTCTAAGTAAGTTCTGTACATCCGACCAATCTTCGTGTATCTCATCTTAAGGCAGAAATATCTATTGTTAATTGAAATTGTTGTGAATGAAATGAGGTATTCATTCATTATTTTAATGATAGCATGCGTTGTGTTGTGTGCAAAACACAAGTAACTTATTTAAAAAACGCTTGCATAACATGATAAATAGTTACTTACACACTTTTATAAAGTGTGGTGAATTTGATAGAATTCGTGACACGATTCATATTATTTTGGAAAATTAAATCCTTGTAGGTATTTGTTTTTTCCTGATAAAAACCTACCGCTTCAAATTTTAATTCTTAAATAATAGAGGAACATTGGCATTGTAAATAGTTACTATTTCTCCTGTGCACAATCGATTTGAAAATTTTAATTTGACACCTAGCTTACAAAATTATAATTATTTACGAATACGTTAAGACATTTATTAATTAAGTTATTAATAAAGAAAAAACAATCAACAAAAATTAGGATCAGCAAAGTTAAATCAAGTAATAGAACCGAAACCACAAATGAGAACAGTAAGGATACAAAGTAGGTAGTTAGGTAGTCCTTAACATATGAAGCAGAGCTTGGTCAAGCTTTTAAGTGGAGTAGAAGTAAGTAATAGCTATTTAGATGTCACCAAAACTAATTAAAAAACGAATTAAAAATGGCTCTTTTATAACGATCGAAATAAAAAGTATCTTTAATTATTTTAGTTTAATTAGCTTAGTTTTCGTTTTGGCGACATCTTAATCGCCACTAATGATAATGTTAATAAATGTAGATATAATGTGAATAAATGTAGTGATAACGTAAATAAATGAAAATTATATTATATGAAAGTACAGTAAGTTTAAAATTTTAAATCAACTCTGCATAGTGAATTTCATCATCATCATTGGCCTATATTCATCAAGAGATGGTTCATGCCGACCGATTGGTGGATTCGGCATTTAAGTAAATGGCTACTAAGGCTAATGATGTGGTAATTAATTAATGATAACGTGATTAAAAATGAAAATAATTGTATGTAAGAAAGTATGTAAATTGTACTTAATGACAATGAAAAATATGGAAGTAATGTTAATGAAAATAAATGTAAGTAGGTAATGATAATGTAAATAAATGTAATTAACCCGTTGCCAGGGCTTTTCGTCTCGGCCAGTGTCGTATTCGTTGGTCGGAACTCCTTTGTATGCAAGATTCTGAAAATACACAAAAATATATATCATAATTTATTTTTATATAATTTTTTTTTAATTTATACTTAAAAGTAATAAATAGGAAAGCTTTGCCAACTATAATAATGATGACGACGTTTTAGGTCTTCATTATTAAATGGCAAGTTAAAATCTTGAATTAAAGTTTTCAGAGCTTTGAATATTTTATCCCAATAGTTTTATTAGTACACCCGTGCAAAGCCGGGATGGGTTGCTAGTGTAGATATAAATAGATAACTATGATATCAAACAGGTAGCAAATTCTTAGGATTTAGTGTTATGATCAGCATGACAACATTGTGTCCTACGCCCTTAAATAAAACATTTATTGCATATTTTATTGATGCAATGAAGATCATAAAAATTGTAGATAAATATAGAAGTGTTCATAGCATCAAATATTTTATCAAAAACAAATGAATTGGGGTTATAAATAGTGTTTGATGGTTTTACAGCACACAATAGTATAATCTTTTTAAAAGTTCCTGGTTTAGAACCAGAAACAATACCTACTTCCTTACTTTTAGGTACTTACGATTTTGATTAAGTACATTGTAAACAAAACATGGGGAATTGGCAACTAAATAAAATAAGGTTATTAAGTGATAAAGTCCAGTTTGAAATCATTGATTTTGATTGGTTCTCATTTGTTTTTTTGATGGTTGTTGTTTTTGTTGGATGTAACCTTTTGGATATTGCTATTTATTCAACAAAGAAAAGTTACCTACCTAGATATTACTTTTGGATACCTGAAAAAACAAAATCACTTACCCACTGACTAGAGTAGGAAGCTTGTGAATTCTTAATAATATAAATATATAAATATAGCCTCTGTAATTGAAATGTGCAGAGAGCAGTTAAATCAGGATAGGTATGTAGGTCCCTAATCAATTTTAGTACTACTGCTCAATGTCAGTTTACAGTTTAACATTTATTATTTCAAAATCACATTTAATCTTCTTACAATAACAATAATCTATTTATTTTAGTATTATAAAATGAAACCATATTTCTTCTGATCATACTATAACTGGCTAATTTTTATCTTAAAATATTTGTGGAAGTTTGCCGGGTCAACAGCTAGTTCTTAATAAGTACTTTTGTGACTGGATTTTAAAGAGAAAATCTTTAACAATGAAGATATAATTACTCGGATAATCGTGTTACCGAGCAACAATTTTCGATTTTCTTTTAAAAGCTGCCAGTTTGGGAATGCCAACAATGTTATCAGGCAGAAGATTGTAGGTACCTACATTTAGGTATTTATTCTATAAGTTTACTGCATCTCAGCTTTTAAGCATTTGAAATAATCTAGGTAAGTTTAACTATGGTCGCGTAGCGCTAAAAACAGAACTGAATGGAAGCGGTTGGAGGAGGCCTACGTGTCTTCAGGACACGCTGATGAAACTGCAGCAACGTTGCATGAAGTATTAGATTAAGTTTAGTAGTAGTAGTTCAAACTGTAAAATTCTTTTATCAGTAAAATAAAGGCTTTGAAATTGAAATTGAAATTGAGGTAAGTTTAAAAATATATATATTTGAAAATCTTCATGGTTACCTATACTATATCTAACTTTCTAGTGTTTAAGTTAAGTAAATTAAGAATGAAAGAAAAACTTATTTCCCAAGCTAACATAATATCCGCTAAAACTTGATTTCATAATAAAACTTTATCTCTTTGAGTCAGAAATTCAAGGAATTCTTAAAACTACACTCACCATAGCCACTCCTCGACCTTTAGGTCGCAAACTATCATTTTCGTCCAAGTTTGATGCCATTTTAATAATATTCACTAAGACTTAACTTATTATAATTTAAAACCATGGAAAATTGAAGTTTTTCGAGTTTTAAAACGGAGCAGAGCAACAAGCAAAACTTGCGGTTGCGGCTAGAATTAGAAAACTGCTGTTATCACAAACAATGTCACAATGACAGATGGATGACATTTGTAATCAAAAAGGGATGCCAGCTTGAAATTAAAAATTGCCTGTAGACGGAGTAATTTTCTGGGTAAACTAACCTTAGACTTGACAAATTAGGATATTTACTTTCTAATCAGAAAACATGCTATTAGGTGATGCGCTCCGCTCATGAGCAGCATGAAGTCTTGAAACCGAATTACTTTATCTAAGTCTGAGGTACCTACTTTGTTGTAGCCGTAGGTATATAATTTTTTTTGAGAGCAGTGTCTCTCTCGGTAACCAGACTGAACTAACCTAACCTGGTTTTCATACATTTTGCCTACTTGACTCGTGTGCCAGGTTCGTATGACAAAACCCATAATAAAGCAAGTTACTGTTTGCCATTTCCGATCTAATGAATAAAACAAACTTTTTTAAGGTTTCATTGTTTTAATAATAATATTATGCTCACATTCTAAATACAGTGTATTATTTTATCTACCGAATAAATTAACATTTTGTAATCTCTGTCAAAGATTACAGTTACTTTTACCTACATCACCCTTTTTACAATTTAAGTACATAATGATAATTTGAATAGAGTAGCTTTGTAATGTGTCATTAACTATTTGTAAAAAATATTATATCTAATAAAATCACATAATATAGACATTTAGATTAAAACTAGAAGTTTGTGACTTTAGTCCTAGAAAGAGATTTGTTGTTCTGGTTTGAAATACTTTGTAGAAAATGTGCTTTAGTCTGTACCCACACGAGACACAGTATTAACAATTTGTGATGATAATGATTCAAAGCTACACTCAAATATTCCATTTATTTCGTATATACAAGTATCTGGCAAGGTATAAAATACGGGCAAATTTATTTACAACTAAACAGATCATAAACAATAGGTACAGTATCTAACTAGGTACTTAAACCAAAAATAATGTCCAGTAAATTGATTTTGGCATTAAGTAATTTTTAAAGTATAATCACAATTACTTAATAATATACATAGGTCTATTTTATGGTATCTAGTGGTAAATCACAAATTAGATATACTGTGTAATGTATAAAATGCTCTATTTTACAATTATTTACACATTAACAGAATATTAGATACTTCTAAAACAAAAGATAGCTTAACTAATTTACCTACTCAATGATATTCCTGATGTTTGCACTTTTTATAGATCGCATGATAAAACTAATGATGTAATTACTCATGAATATAAAAATTATGTTTCATGAAACCTTATTGCTATTTAATACTATAGTTACATTCCTCAGGACTACCTATAGTTCATAGAAAACACCACTGTTCATTACCACAGAAATGACAAGTAAGACGGCGATTCAACAATTCTTCTTTAAAAAAGTTCGAAATGCCAAAGGCCACGCTTTGGACAAAAGTCTGTAAAATCCTTTTCGAAGGATTTAGGATATACAACACTAGGGTGATGGCGGGAGGCTGTCATCACTTTCAAGGTAAGTGACGTAGTTGTCTTCGCCGGGGACGTGCGGCGGTCGAGGCGGTGGCAAGGACGGGACATCGTAGCCATGCATCTGAAAAGACAAATTCAAAATTGAATACACATAGATAACAAACACTTACACTATTTTATTTACTATCTCTCGCCGTTTTTTATGCTAAGCAGTGTTACGATTATAGGTTTTAAAGAAAAAATAAAAAAAACCCAGTCAATACTAATAATCAATCAATCAATCAATCAATCAATCATTTATTCGCAGAATACATAAAATAATAAATAACAAGATCTTAATGCTATAGTGGTCACAGTATTCAGCCTGCAAATAGGCATGCAAATAGTCAGTTAGGTATTAATATAGTTAATAGATTTCATAATTATACACTTATATTATTATCAATGTCATTATCAGAATTAATTATACGCTATAGAAACAATTTTCAATGTACCTAACAATTACCTAATAATATAGGTATCGAGTTAGACTCTCCTAAATCAAATGTTAATCAAACTGGCCCTACCGAAAAAACGTCATCGACTTCGATTCAAAGCAACGAAACTAAAACTCAAAAAGAAAACAACAAACCATTACCCGTTTACCTGATTGACTAGCTGCTGGAACGCCGCGCTATGATGCGGAGCCCTATCTAGGTCAGCGTGGAGGGCGAAGTCCGAGAGCGCCTTCCACGGAGGCTGATACGCCGTCACCTCCAGCGCGAGAGAGTTGGCCTCATGCCGCACCGGCGACCCGGCCACTAGTGGTACTCCCATTGACATGTATCCGAGACGACGGCCTTCCTGTGGAAAATGACAGTCAGTTAAGCCGCGTTGACACGATCAGAGCCAGCTCGGACCAAGCTCGGACCGAGTGGACTCGTAGGAGTAGCTTCATAAGAGTGTACTAGGATAGCTGTTGAAATTATCATAGTTCACTCGGATCATTTTCGTCATTATTCCAATTATTTTTATCAGTCAACATCGAAAAACGACGGATTTAGTGCGAAGTGGCATCGGAATTGTCGCAGACTTGCTGATAGAGGAGCTAAGACGGGAAAGAGATAAGGCATCTCGCAAAAGGAAAAGAATTTGGACTCGCTCGTGGATTCTACGCCGGTTGTTGTTATTAGCCGCCATTTTGTTTTCCAACTCGTATACGAGCTAGCTCGGATGAGTAGAACACGGTCCGAGTCTACTTAGATCGGAAGCCATCGTCCGAGTGGGCTCGGATTAGAGGTTGCTACATTCCGAGTTGCGTCCGAGTAGATATCCGAGTTCACTCGGTCCGAGCTGGCTCTGATCGTGTCAACGCGGCTTTAGGTCAAATTATTACTACAGACAAGAAGTCATCTTTAGTTTAGCTGGATAGCGCTAGTCAAATTGTAAGCATGAGTAGGGTAGGTACTTTTATTGTTCTAGACAGAGAGGGTTTAGAAGCAATATCTATGATAAGATTTTGTTAGTGTAACGTCTGCATAATAGAACGTAACTAATAATTTAGTCTATTTTAACAATTTAAAGATTTTCGTCACACAGACGCCAAATTAATTTATTAAATTTTAGTCTTTAATTTCTACTTTGGTCCTAGGTCATGAAATAAAAACTAACAGCCTAAAGAGACCAAAATGAGTACCTACTTATTATTATTTAACAGAAATTCTACAGTATCTATGGGAAGAAAACTAATTAATATAGATAAACCCGCTAAAAATACCTTCACTTTACACCAAACGTTTCAAAAAATACCATACATAATCAATTACCACCTTCTCCTGTTGCATCTGCATCTTCAGCTGTATTGTTTTCTTCTTGTCTTTGCACCTTTTGTTTTGGAACCACACCCTGATGACTCGGGGACTGAGGCCCGTCATCTCCACTAGTTGTTCCTTCATCAGCGCGTCTGGACGAGGGTTCGCGTTGTAACAAGTTCTGTAAGTCATTTTATTTGTCAATACTTTTAGTTTATTACAATTTGTTACACCTAAATATACCTAATTAAAACATGCAGGTATTGTAATTTTCGTGTTATTTAGGTACAAAATAAACAAAATTGTTAAAATCGTTTAAAGTACCTAACATGACTAATGAATCTTTTGTAATTTTTCCATGTAATTTTTTTACTGTTTGACATAACAACGTGAACAATGATAGTAATTTTTCCCCAAGATTCGGTAAAATTTATACAGCAGCAGCACTGTTTTTTTTGTTTATTTTTAAACTTAACATTGTGGCTAACAGAACTAAGTTTATTCTACCACATTTTTTGAAAGTGGCTAGCAGCGTTTATTCTACCAGATATTTCAAAAAGGATTGTGTTTTTTATATTATTTTACCTGAGAGTATGAAGCTGTTTCTCATTGAGGACTGTTCGCACTCTTGTTGGCTTGCCATCAGCTGCTCCGGAGTTTCGCGGTCGCCCGCTTTTGTGTGATCCTGATTCACTGCCTGAGTCTGCGAGAAACATGAAAAAATTAAAGTTTTAGGACTAGGTCTACAAAATCTAAGTCAAACTAGCCAGATAAGTTAGGTACCTACCTAGTACCTACCTACTTATTATAAGTTTTATTTGAAATTGGTTTTTTAGTAGAAAAGATGGAGATGTTCTAAGCAGATAGGCTTTCTCAGAGTCTTAGATAAGTTTAGTAAATAGATAGGTACCTACCTAGGTACTTAGGCATAGGTATTTCTTTCTCTATTTCTATTTCTACTTAAATAAAATACCTACATTATTTCGGATAAGGAACAAATAGGTAGATAGATTTGGTATGGTAGATACCTATGTTAAGTAGGTAAGGTACTTACCTAATCTGTGGTAGGGTAGGTAGATGTAAACTATCGTAAGTTAGATAGGTACCTACGTTAGGTAGGTACCTACGTGTCTACAGTTTCAATCTAGCTAAAAGTTAATTCAACCCTCTGCATTGTCAAAGGGTTGCTAAGCCCTGGCCGGTGTCCGGCTAAATCCACTTCACACCTCACTAATCCGTACAGTCCGGTAATTATTCACTTTGAGCATTTTAGATGAGACATTGTTTATTAGTTGACCCGACACCCCTACTTTGAAGCTTTTGGAAAGTACCTAAATTCGTAGGTTTAAGTCCATGTCCATACCATCCAATCCAACGAATGTTATGGGAAAACTAAGTGTCGTCTCTATAATCTGTTCCTTTTTCACGGCAAAACGGAGCGACGACGTAGGTACCTAGGGTGAACATGCCAGTTCACGACCAGTTAGTGGACTTGTCATCTTTGAAGTAACATAACTCTCAAATGTGACATTGTTTTGATACCAATTTTTACCTAGGGTTGAAGAAAAAACATCAAGGAATCGAATGAATGTAAGTTTTAATATAAATTATTATTGTTTCTATTAAATAATTAAAGATATAGCAAAAAGTGCTGTTTTGTTAGTTCCCGGACACTTGCGGCCAGCTTACGTCCGACATTTTCGTCAGTTTGCGACCACTCAAACGTTATTGAAAAAAGAGCCTTAGCGTGACGGCTTTAAGGTTCAAAATAAGAATATAAATGAAAAGTTTACATTGATTTACAAAACTGGCTTATGGAATCATTAGACGCAAACTAACCTTCTTCAAAAGAATCTAGTTGGTTTACGACCTCGAAATACGAGACATTTTACATGTTTTTATTTGTGAAAATAGGATTGGTCGCTAGGTGACCGATTCCCGACCACCGAAAAAGCGTGATTTAAAGTCTCTGCATTTTAGGTTTAGGATTAAAATTTTGCTGGTCGGAATCTGACGTGAACATAAATAGACCTTTTGGAACAAAACTACAAGGTTCAACATGCCATACTATGGAGTATAAGCTAGAAAACGTAAAAAGAGGATAGGTCGAAAACGGTCATTTGCCGACCATGCGGTCGTAAAACAAAGAAAGTGCCATTTTAAACGCTAGTTTGGCGACCACCCATTATTTTAATTAAAAACATACATTTTTAAATGAATTATTGCTTACAATATAAATACATGTTTTTGTCTACACCCCAAGCTACATTTCGATGCGTAAATCTCAATAAAACATATATTTTCTTACGTTTGAAAAAGTGTCCTCTCACTATTTTTTTTGTACTGTTTTCAACCAACCTTCATGTTTTCACTACTGCTCATGTTTGGAGGCTCCCTGATGGGCACCACGTATCCTAGGACACAAATCGAGATGCGGGATGGGTGAAGGCTAGACTGATGTTTCATTTAAAAATAAAACGAACAAGATCATTAGTCAGTTTGACTTATTATAACGATTTTACGAAAAAATGGTCGTGAACCGGTGGTGGTCGGCAAACTGGCATGTTCACCCTATATATATTATTTTATCTGTGCAGGTATCGATTTCCTGAATTTAATATGTTACTCAAACAAAAAAATCACACCAATATTGGCAGTGTTATCTAATTACATACCGATTACTATCGCAACGCATACATTCGTGTACGGATAGGACTAGTGATGTTCTTGTTACGATTGATCCGTAATTGGCGGAAAATGATGGTCTTAAATGGTCTTTACTAATTTAGTCAAGACCTTAGACCATTTGGGTAGTATTCAATACTAGCCATCTACCTAGGGTAAGTTTTTATACCTACATTCTAATTTTCCTACACTCCAATTTTACCAAAGTACCTAGATATTAGTAATTTTAAAAGGATTTATTTATGGACTAGCCTAAATAAAGTAGGTAGGTAAGATCTTTCGGATTTAGCGTCCATTTAGCCAGTCAGTTGTTTGTCCCTACAACAGAATAATCGCCACTGTTCTGTTACACTTGTGTAACCTTTCGAATTTAAAATGTACCTAATCAGCTACGCTCTGCTACAGTACCTAGGTACTATAAAAACGATCGACCTAAAACCGCGAGTTTTTTTAACAAATTTTCCTAGAATCCACGAGCTCCGGCTAAAGTCCAACCCAAAACAGACATTGTCCGTAAGTGCCGTAAGTAACTACAAAGTCTATCCGTAAATCACTGGTACACCACTACCATCGATTGTAATCGATTCGCGATGCAATGATTAGTAGATAACGCTTTGAACTTCGCCGACAAAGCTTCCGCCGCGTTTTATATCGCCGCAGGTGTCAATTGTTTTTTTATGGTTTAATTAAAATGTTTTTTTTTCTCGGTTCCGGTAGTTAAAGTAACAAAGTATTTGCGTAAGGCTCGAAGTGTTTAGATGTTATTGGTTCTATGACTGAAGTACCTAGAGCAGTTTTAGATGAACAGTGAGGTCCATACTATATAGGTACGTTCCTATCTAGATAATCTTTTACGCCTCTAGGACACCTAGGCTGTCTAATAAGGCCGTTTTAGTCAAATGACTATAATTTCATACCTACTACCTACGTCCAGCCCGTTACAACCTAACCTACCGCTTAGCTTGTTTTCATATCGCACGTCGAGAATCAAAGTGTCCTATCTCCATTTTTTTGTAAAATAAGTTTAAAACACATATTACCCTTAAAAGTAAACTCCTTTACCGTAATACATATTTAAAAAATGGCTAATACCTAAATATGTCCATTCTCGATGACTTTCAAAACATGACGCGGTAAGAAATTGCACGTTATCTGAAATTCTAATCCTAGCTTGTGTCGTGCCAAGTCAAGACATGGTTATTTGGAGAATAAGGCAGATCATTAGGTAAGTAGTATTTATGGTCAAAGAGGGTAAAATTTTAAAATATTTATTCCTCACCTGACATAGAACCAAGCTCTGGATGATGTGAGTTGTTGTTACTAAGTGTTGTGTTGTTGTTAGACTCGCTGTTGCCGCTGGCGCCGCTCGTGTTAGCACTCTGCAATCAAAGCTAAAGTTAGATAAGGCTGCTAGTTGTTCAACAAATGGAGGGGAAATTGAACTAAAAATTTCGAAAAATAAATAAAATTTTGTAGATTTATCCAAGCCATTTGACATTTATGTACCTACCTAGGTTAGATGAGATTATTATGTAGGTAGGTAGGTAGGTACTTAATTGCTAAATTTTATCTATACCTAGATAAAGCGATGATCGTCAAGAAATTATGTCTATTTGCACATACCTCTGACTACCCCATTAGCCACCCTCAAAGGATCTAAAAACGCCTATAAAAATATGTCTTACTTATCTGGGGAATACATTTTTTTAACTAGAGTTTCAGGACCGGTTGAAGCCTAAAGTAATTTTTCAGAGTGAAAAAGTCTTTTACCTACCTAGTCCATATTTCACTCATTCCAATAATATTAAAGTTTTTACTTACTAAGCTTCGCTTTTGTCTTTTCACTTCAGAGCCCTAAAATAAAACGGGCTGTTTTCAGTGTGTTTTATGCAAATTATTTACAAAAAATACATTCTTTTTTAAAAAACTCACCTTTTCTAAAACGTCATGGTCTTCTCTACAGTAGAGCGCACCACCTTCTCGTAACGCGAATTCATCTCCTGTAAAGATCGCATCAAAATGAATACAGCTTTGCTGAAATACCGCAAATAGGTTTAAATTACCTATACGTTTACATACCTACAGTTTTAATTACAAAAGGTGTAGTGTATCTATTTTCAACTGATCAATTTGATATCCGTATCAGTTTCATGATATTCAGATGTTGAGGGTATCGACCTTATTATCACAAATTATTATTGAAAATAATGATAAATAAATATATACTTACTTAATACTTACATAAAAACTAAATTAACCCTATTAATTATTTATGGTCTTTCCTAGTACAAAAATATTTTTTTATAATTATGGTCTTTCCTGCAAAAATAATTTTTTTAAGTATTTTTAAACGGAGCTTTTCGCACTCCAAACGGCATTCTTATAAATTCAAAATGGCCTCACCAGGTATAAGCTGCCGTGCGCAGGCGCAGCATCGGAAGCAGTCTATGTGGTATATCTTCGTCTTGGCTCGCATCACGAAGTCGTTTTTGCTGAACGATGAGCCGCATTTGTCGCATTTAGTACCAAATAACCTGAAAGAAAAATTAAATATAAATAAATAAAATAAATAAATATCTTTGGACATTCCACACACCGTCATCTAGTCCCAAGCTAAGCAACTTAATGCTTGTGTTATGGTAACCAGATGACTAATATAATACTTAGATACATTTTTTTTTGTAAAATTGACATCAACAGATGTCGACCTACCTATATTTTATTCTACATTATATGGAAGAATAATTATTGCTTATACGAATACAACTTAGAACATAGGAACAAAATAATGTTATGTTACTGCATTACGTTTTAATGTCACAAAAACAATACAATTATAAAATATGTGGATTTTTAAGTTTATTTGTTTTTGTAAAATCAAGCCAATTACATATGTTCAAAATTCACATCGATATTATCTGTCAACAAATCCATTGCCATTTAACAATGCAAAATACAGAAAAACCTCAATAAATTCTCTCAAAATAGCACCTCCATACATCAAATTGAGGCATTCATCATTTCAACGCCCAAAACGCCCGTAAAAGCCTCCCCCAGGTCATCGACCGGCACTTAGGGGATGAAACCACCCCGAGCAATACCGCTAAAAGCATCGCCTATAGCTACCTATGTAGGGTTAGGGTGTGGGTCTGGATTAGCTTCAGCTGCCAAATACAAAGTTTGAATTTTACCTTCAGAAACTGTCATTGGTTTTTTACAACGTTTGTTTCAAGGAGTCTTGTAAATTGTAAAACACGTTTGGAATTGTACATAGGTATTAGAAATAAGTACATAGTTTATGTCAATACTAGGGAATGCGAATTCAAGAACTGTCCAAGGCGTAGGTTACTACCCTAGGACTTATCTATCTATATTGTCAAGGATAAAAAAATAAATATAATAGCAAATTTAATGAAGCTTGTATCTGTCTTGTCTCTTTCAAAAGTTACCTACCTAATCAAATATAATAAAAATATGTTTTTGATAAAAAATATATTAAATTTTACGACAAAATCCGTATCTAGATTTAGGTTTGATGTTTACAGATTATAAATCAGAATGATAAGATTTTGAATGCTTTGCTTTGATATTGCCGATCATAAAAATCTTGTTTGCAAATCAATTTTTATACCTCGATAAATATTATGTTGACATTTGATTTCTAGACATTTCGGCTTTTTTAATTTAATTTTCAGAAATTTTATGTTTTCGAAAGGTACCTAATGGTTATTTTATATGTTAGTTACCTCCTCGTAATTATAATAATTATGTTGCTCTTAATTTAACATCACTTAAAAAAATATTAATTAATTTGAGGGAACAAGGAGATACCTTTGCTTATCAGTGGAACAATACCTATATTTGGTTAATTTGGTTAAGGAATAAAAATAGGCCTCTAGTCTACCTACTAAGTAGGTACTTACATACCTAAATAAATAAGAAGGTAAGTACCTACATGCTGACAAGAAGCTCAATGATGTTTCATAAAACATAAATAATCCTATTATAGATGATTTTAAAACATGAATTTTAACATAAGTAAATAATCCTAGATGATTTTAGAACATGAATCCCCATCAACCCATGCACATTGAAAGGAAACGTCACCATCCTCAGTGTGTTTATTTATTTGTGCACGTAAATAGCCGTGACGGAACCCGATATCCCGCGTTAAAGGATAGGTTACACAGTGCGAGCAGCTGATATGACAGTAGACAGCTACTGTGCATGTGTACTCGTATGACAGTAGCTCGACTCGCCTCGCTCGGTCACACTATGCGAACTGCTGGCGTCGCAGGAAGACAGCTACTGCACCAGTGTACTCGCATAGTTCGTCTGTATCATGGGCCCGAGCGTACGAGCTACTGTCATTTCGCGAAATCATGCGAGTTGACGACCGAGCGACGTGCGAGTGGCGTGGTGGGGGAAGGCCAGTTGCGAGTAAAAACAAAAAATGTTGAAGTAACTCGCTTGCGAGCAACTGTCCCACTCGCACATAACAGTTACTCGTATGATGCGGTCACACAGTGCGAGCTATTGCACCTCAGTAACTGACACGGTCAGCTCGCATGCTAGCTCGCACCGTGTAACCTAGGCTTAAGTGTCAGATTCCGCTAATTGTCGGGTCGCGTCAGGGTACAATACTGGCTGCTGGAATTCATATAAATTACAGATATATGCTTCCTCCACAAAGCCTGAGGCATTATAGATAGGTAGGTAGGTATAGAATACCTATTATACAGGCAATAGAGTCACCTAGCCTGTAAGACTGTACGTTTTTGAGTGATCCTTGAGGTCCTACGAAATTAACATATTTTTCTTTCTTTCTTTCTTTCTTTCTTTATTGTCATGGAATCTACTCTTACTGTGACATTACACGGGAGATCCTTGCAGTGAATAAGTTGCTTTAAGTTGACAATGATTTAGGTAGAGTAAGTGCGCCAATTATGGACCACCATAAGGATTTTGTCAAATAAAACTCAGCATTTTAAAGATTAATCAGCGATATATATTTTGATCAGTTCGATAATTATTTGGCATCAATAACGATTATCAATTTTTTTAAAAAACATCAACATCTTAGAAATAATCAACATTTTCTAAATATAGTCATTTTTGTGAACTTGCAAAAAGTGTACAAAATATGGACCACATGGTAATTGAGAACATAATTGAGACATTCTAATAAATCAAAATAAAACCTTAATAAGTAAAATCTTTCTCTCTATTACTTACCTATAAGTACGTACTTAATTATTGTAAGTCAAATTATAAAAACATTTTATCTCAAAAGTCACAACACAGGTTTACAAAACAGTTTTCGATCTTTCAATCTTCTAATCGGTCGACTATTTTGAGTAAAGGGGTGAGGATATACCTAAATGTTTACATTGTGGAAAAACGAGTGATCTCAGATAATTATAAAAATCGAGACAATGTCACAGAATACAGACGGAAACAATGTGTAAAAATGAGAAATCGAAAAGAAAATAATTTAAACAATCGGAAGTAATGAGACAAATACAGGAAATTATCTTCCTTGTTTCATAAAAGACTTCCCTGGGATGTTTTGAATAAACAGACAGTCTGTTTATTTTTGTTCTGTTTGGAAGAAAAAATAGTTTTAATTAGTTGATTGATTGTGTATTACGGCGTTTCTGTTTTCTATTCATCATCATCATCCACAGCCCGATTTTACCCTCTGCTGGGCATAGGCCTCCCTTAGTTTGTGCCATCCACTACGATCCTGCGCCAGTCGCATCATGTTTTCTATTATTTATTGATAAATTCTGTGATAGATCTTTGTTTTTAATTATGTACCTACATGAACGTAGAATTCATTTAAATTTGTTTCTAGGTAGGTAAAGATTGGAATGTGAAACTACTAGATTAGTAAACGTACACAAAAACCAGTTAGGCGGTCGGAAAATTAATAGAAAGGCGTCGATGCCAACAAATTTCACAACGTTTACCGAAAACTAATACAGAAAAATAAAAATGTAATCGAAAACCCGCTTATCCGGACCGGTGTAAACGGGAACAAACATACCATAGACATATCGGGTTCCCGCCGCCCGCCGCGCTGTCAGACTGACGTTTGTTTTGGCGCCAAAATACATAATGCTCAGTCAAACTCAGTTTGTTTTCTCTTCGGCACATCACAGTATAGAGTGACAAGCGCAGTTTGCCGACAGTACATACAACTTATGGTTGTATTTCTTTGATATTAGACTCTATTTCAAATGGGAGATGGTTGTTGTTATAAGTCGGATAGTTGAAAGTATATTTGCATTCGTGTAATTTTATATTTTGGCCGCGAGAAATGGAAGGGTGAAAAGATAAACATTATGCGCGTTATTTTAGTGAATTCGTCTTTGGTGTCTGTGTGTATAAAAAGTGGCGCCGAGATGCTACGCTGATTGACGTTCGGTTATGAAATTTCTTTTTTTCGATTATGAATTTAAGCTTGTGTAAGCAAGGGGTTAATAATAGAGAGTTAATGACCTATTTGTTTAAAAATTACGAAGATTCACTGAAGATTCCAAAAACGTACAATAGGACCATTGAATAAAAGCTAATATAGATACCTATACTGGTCCAATTTGCATAGCCGCCTTATGCACATTAAACTCCTGATGCATATAGCCCCCTTATGCATATTGGACCAGTCCAATACGCATAACCCCCCTTACGTACATTGGACCAGTAAATCTGTACACTTACCTAGTATAATCTCTCTTGCAATAAGTCTTGCCGTCTCTAACGAAGCAGGTGCAGGACTCGTCGAGGTACTGCCTGCACTCCTGGCACTTGAGGCAAGCAGCGTGCCACTCCAGGTCGGGAGCTACCCTCAGGATGTACTGGTCGTGGATCTGGCCGCCGCAGCCCACGCAGAGGGATAGCCGGAGCTTCTCTGAAACGGGTTCTTGGTTTAGATTCAGTTGTTTTTGATAATAGAGATTCAGATATCGCTAAAACATAAACCATACTAATTTGACTGCACTAAAATTGATGCCATCCGTTTTATGACATTCGTCCGAAAGAAGAAATGGTTCTTTCGCCAGTAGCAAACCGAGTTTTTAACCACACAAGTGCGTTATTTGCACACACTTTTACACATTGAGTTTGGCTGCTTTTGCTTTTGCTTGCGGCGATTATGTGGAATGTCCAAGAATATTTTTTTACTTCTTTAATAAGGTAGATAAAAGCTTATAAAAAAACATTACCTAACCTATCCACGACTTATTTTTTAGAAGGCAACTGCTACTGATTTGCTAGTGTAATTTGTTTGTGTTTAAAACTTGGTTCTAAAACAACAAAGGATGTATTTTTGCAAGACAAATATTGTGTCAGAAATTTCTACTGGTGTTGTGTTGAGTAAGTAAAGAGTACATTATCCAACAAAGCACGACTTTACCGCATGCTCAACTATGTAGCATTTGTACCTATTTAATTCCATCAGTTATTTCAATGTCTGACATGACATGGCACCTTATTATATTCTGACACGATGCGTTAATTATTCAACAATTTGAAGGTAATTATTATACCGCGGGTAAACTATGCGTCGGTCACGACAAGGTACTAAATGACATTTAATTACTATGACCTATTGAATCGTTTTAAATAATATGTCAGGTTATTGCCATTTAGTGCGAAACACGAGGCATAATTATGTAAATAATTAGATATGATTATTTAGAGGGAGTCCTTTGCCCTGCAGTGGGACAATATGGGCTAAAAATAAAAAATAAAATAATAATTTAGGTAGTTTGTTTCGCGTCTTTATGTGTTTTAAACGGTGAAGGAAAACATCGTAAAGAAACTAAGTATTGTAATCTTCCATTATTTTTAGTTTTTCCAGTGAATCATGGTCACCCTGAATGGAGATTGGAGAGGGTTCTGTTCACTACAATAGTTATGAATTTTAATAAATAATTCCGTAAAATAGAAGAGTTTTGTTATTATATTTAAAGCTGGTACCTACTTCCTTTGTGATCCTGAATTTTGAGGATCTGATGAGAATCTCTGGAGATTCTCATCTTCAAAATGAACAGAATTGCACTCACTCACCCAAAGGTTCTAAAAATGGCTCTCTTGGGAAATAAAAGCCGGCTTTCTATAATTTTTTTAACATTTTTGTAACAAGCCTACTTATGTTACTCATTCTCATCCATTAGGTATTCTATAATCTATCTCTACTCATATTCTCAAATGTATTATGCTAACAATACCAAATAAATAAACCTATACATCTATCTGAGATCCTCAAAGGACTATCATAACATTTATGAATAATTTATATTGTAAAATCGATATAAGTGGGCGTGTCTGTCTGACCACACCTTATTAGCAGGAGTCGAGAGCATAGCTACGTCGTATGTGCTGTCTCACTCTTGCAAGCGCTCGTGGCGAAGCTTGCTAAGATGTTCTTGATAGATCGTCGAAGCAACGTTCTGAGCGGTCACTGCTTGGATGGGTGACCGCAAGTGGCATTAACAACTGAGCGCTCCCGCTTAGGATGGCACGTGAAATTGTTGGTCCGGCTTTTATAGTCGTTAAGCCATGACGGAGGCCTTTAGGCGGCCTAGAAACTCTGTCATCAGAGTTGGCCACTTGCTCATACAAACGAACGAACGAACTCTTGAAAGTTGGAATTAAGTAATTTAGGGCAGTTAATATTATTTTTCTGATTCAAATTAAAAAGTTTGAAATTGTGTAACCCCCGGTTCCTATAACAAACTGACGGATGTCCGTAGGACTTTCGCCATAGCAACGTTGTTATCTGTCAAAAAGTTTCATACATTTTATGTTGAAAAACAACGTTGCTATGGTGATGGACCTACGAACATCCGTTAGTTTGTTTTAGGAACCGGGGGTTAGTAATGTTGCTAATAAAATAAATACCTCCTACCTGATGAGAATGTAACGTAAGACCTAGGCTGTCTTTATTTAAAAATTATTTCGTCTAATTAATAAGCACGTGATGTGGTTTGGCTTGGCCCCTAGAATTAGGCTAGTTAACGAGTTCTAATCCCAGCCTTATTCATATTTTTAATTTTGTTTTATTAGTTAATCCACATTTTTGTTACTAAGTGCAATATCACCGGACAGTTCATTGACCTCGGATCATAAACACACACGGCTATCTGTAGATCTTCTCATAATCCATTGTTTAGCGCATAGCGCGCGCACCGTGACCGAATGGCGGTATGCAGTATGCACTCAGTTAAACTGACACCTTTATGTTTAATCGACTCAAAGAATGAAGAGATTCTAATGGTTTTTAAGTAAAAGTGACTAATAATTATTATAAATATATACACCTACTTATATTAAAGTCTTCAGGTTGCAAGCCTATAAATTAAAGAAAAGAAACTCAGGCCTTTACATGATTTATATTATACGGCATCAGGACTAAATCAGGAGGCAATCAAAAAGTCAATTTTATTTTTTTATTTTTACTACACTTAACGGGGCACTGTAGTGCCTGGGACATTGTTGAGATATAATAAGCTTGCCCAGCACAGAAACCATCCTCCCAGGGGTCTGCCATATCCACAGGAAAGGCAATGGTCAATAGGTAGTTAAGTTACGTGTGGGGGTGACTAGCCGAGGTTTTTACCACGATGTTTTACCTTCACTGGTTTTCTCATTGACCTTCACCGTTAAGAGCTCGTGTTAATTCGCTTAATATATTTTTTCGATTGATGCACGGCCGGATTCAAACTTACTATCTTCGATCGACAGTCGAGGTACTAATCCACTAAGCCAACACGGCTGAACAAACTATAATTATCACCAAAAATAAAGAGTACGTAATGAGTAATGACTTGTTTCTTTTCTTTTTAAATCCGCAACCCAATTAAGAAATTTGCTTTTAATTAATCGTAATATAAAGTAATAACAATAAATCAACCACTTAGCCGAACTACACCACTAAGTTTACTCTGTAAAGTTGTGTAAACAATTAAAAGAGATAGAAATTAATGTTTCAACTGTTTCAAGATTATAAAAAAGTGCATCAAAATAAAATCTAGGCCAGGGATAATAATATGTAATCACATTCTCTTTTAAATATTGAAGCCAAAGTGCGTCGACACACAAACCAATGTTTATTAACAATATTTTAGCTTAATGATAACATTAGGTACCTACCAAAATACATTTATTTAAAAGAACTAAAGTAGGTTCTTAGGTACGTATCTACTAAAATACATAAATATTAGTTAGAGATTAATGAAAGAAAAATATATTTTGGGCCGACTTCACCTAGCGTAGGATAAAATGATGACTTCTGCACTTTCTTGGCGTCAAATGCTTAACACATTCCGATTAATTAAGTACTTAAATGAAATACTTCTGACTAAGATAAAATAGGTACATACTACTTGGTTAACCAGGTAAAAAAACCCAGGCTAACCTGGTGGTTATCATAACCGATGGTTAAAATAACCACCTGGTTTTGTAGGTGCAAGTAGGTGTGTATTAAATCGTCAATAAAATGTGCAGTTACTGCATAACCCCGTCCATTATTGTAAAGATGGCATTTTAATTAAACATTTCCGGCAAAAAGATTATTTAACAAATGCAAAAAGATTAATGACCGAAGCCTTTTGCAAGCTAATGAATATCCTTGGACCTTCAACACAGCGTCATCTAGTCCCAAGCTAAGCAAATCTAATGTTTGTGTTATGGTAACCAGACGAACGAACGAACTAGATAGATCGTTCGTTCGTTGTGTGAGTAAGTGGCCAACTCTGGTGACGGAGTTTTTAGGCCGCCTAAAGGCCTCTGGCGTGGCTTTAACGACTTTAAAAGCTGGGACTGACAATTTTACTTATCTGCCTAGATATTTTTGTTAATGCAAACTTACCACTTTTAAAAAACAACCAGACATTTTTTTATTTTACATCAATTACATATTTAAATAAATATTTAAATCAAACGCATTACAATTCCTGTACAATTAAGTGCTGTACCTTAGTATTACTAGAAATTCCTGTTTTCATAACTGACTTCAAAAAATAGGAGGTTGTCAATTCGCCGGCAATGGTAATCAATGATTTTATCTGTACATCTCAAGTCTTAGCGCGGTCTTAGTAGAATTTTGCACTAGCATAAAATGAAACAGTAAAGCTTGATTTTATTATTATGCGTTTCTTAATGAGCTGGTAAGGGCCCTTAACTGCAAACTTAATTAATAATTAAGACTTAATTTCTTTCTACAAACATCGACATTATTTTATTGGTGGTTCTTTTTTGGCCACCCAAGGTCAATTAAAAAATGTCTCTATGTACTTAAAGGTAAAGTTGTACTTAATTCTGTTTAGTTATTAACTACTAGCTGCTTGTCCTGACTTCGCTCGCGTATTTAATCAGCCTATTTTACAAAATGTGAATGTAGTTTTATATTGGTAGGTAAATTAATTTTGTATTCCTACCTATTAGTGTGTGTGTATAAATAAATTATTTTCTTTCTTTCTTGTAAACGTTCCAGTAGTTTTTTAGTTTTTTAGTTTCATACAAAAATACAAAAAGAAGTATCTTAAATATCAAATCATTCCTCTTTGTAAATTAGTATCTAGGTCAAATAATTATAATCAAGTGATGAAAAAACTCTATTTTCAAATTCATCGCGTAGATCACTATTGCACATCATAAGAGCTACGAGTATTCGAATGATCTTGCACACAAATCGATTTTGGAAAATGTATGGGTCAATAGACCAAAGTCGTGATTGAACTTATCCGATCCCAAAAATGCTAATAAACTGTCAATTGACCCGGAAATCGTCACTTATAATCATTATACGAGGTGTGTGTGTGTGTATGTGTGTGTGTGTAAGTCTGGTTTTAAAAACGTGCGTTAGAATTTATTGTGTCAATAATGGAAGCCCTGCCGCCGCGTGCGATAGGGCTGCCATAAAGGGATTAAAAATTAAAAATTAAATAAATATCAGTACAATTTAAACTTTCGCGATATTTAGACATAATTTATATGAACGGGAAATATAAAATAATAAGATAAATACGTGATAAAGTCCCGTAAATTCATATAAATTAAATAAATATCTTTGGACATTAGTCATTACAGATGACGCACGGTGGTTCCGATTTTACTGCTCCTTACACAGGTTTTAATAGACCAGGTTTAAATCAAGGTTACCACGCGAAGCGGACGCTGATCACCGGCCCGGGCGACTGCTACCGCCGGGCAGCACCGCCTTCATCCGAAGGCAACACCCCGTCCGTCACCCGGGGGCTGCTGCCCCCGGCGTTCAAGCCGGAGCAAGGAGCAAAGCTCGAGGCTCCTACCTACTTGGCCGTAAGGCCAAGAAGAAGACTCGTGTGTGTGTGAAATCAAGGTTATAAATACATTAAAGTTTTTTGTAACGAGGCCATCAAGGTTTCACGCAAAACTAAGAATGGGGAAACTCTGTAAGTGTCAACCCTACAGCCAATAACAAAGTCGGAGGCGGCGCAGTAAAGGCTGCGACAAAGGCGCCGCGGACACGCACGGCTATCTACCAGCGGATACCATCTACGATTCACTAATTGTACCTACAGCTTAGTCTAGCTCGATAGACTAACCTGCCGCCTTATTCACCAAATAACCATGTCTCACGGCGAGGTTGTTTTGAGTAATGCGACGGATTTCAGAATACAAAAGCTAACGTGCAATCTCTTACCGCGACATGTTTTTAAAGTCGTCAAGAATACCGATAAAAGAAGACAATATCGATAAAATAGGGAACCAATCAAAGTCGATCACCTTTAAAAAGTTCGTAACCTAAGTATATTGAATTCTGTAAATAATTTCCAGATTTACGAAAACATTTGTTCACTTTTTATTCAGAAAACAAACATTGGTCGGGTTGTGTTTTTACCTTTGTGTCGCCGCTCGATGACCGCGGTCAATGTGAAGGCCCGAACATCTTTGGACCGCGGTCTTGTCATCGGAATAGTATATATCGGTGTACTATATACTCTTTTAATATTCCAGAAGGCTTACTATGACCGTTCAAAGCGATTCGGCTTAGGTCCTATTAAGAACTGTTTTTGACGTAGGTAAGCTAAGGCGCTGACGTAAAGTTTTGACAGTTAGAACCTACTCGTAAACTGAATTGTTTAATAATACGTCATGGTACGCTCTCAGTCCTTTATGTTTAACTAGCGACTTGCCTCGGCTTTGCACTGTTTTCCTTACTGTATAGTACTGTTACATGATGCCTGTTGTATTAAATTGAATCTCATTGTGTCCTGCATGGTTATTGCTTATCAAATATTTTGTGGTACTCCGATAAAATGCATAAACATTTCTCTTGAAACAATTTAGTAAATATTCAAAATTTATAAACTCCGAAAACCGTTCTGAGTTGACAAACGGTTTTCAGACTTAGCAACGTTGTTACATTCAAAAAGTTTCATACATTTTATGTTGTAAAAACAGAGTTGCTATGGTGGACCTACTGACATCCGTTGATTATAGAATTCGGGCATTAGTCTTCTTAATCTTATTACTTTAACTTACTTTAAGCATACCCAAGGTCTTTTAACAAGCGCCAATGATCTGACAAGTCCAATTCTCGTTCTGTTAAACGTCCACAAACAAAGTGAGACGTGGCCGTAGTCTGTTTGACCATATCTTATTTACTCTTCATATTATCCTCAACTCTTTTACGCTGCCGTGGTAGGACCTGCTAATTTAAACCACCGTCCTTTCCAAACACAGCATTAAAATAAACAAGACGACCTTAAGACCTATATTCCCTTCAACTGCTGCAAGGATTTTCAAGGAAAAACTTGATGGTTCTGGACAAAAGTGCAAGCGATTGTAAGCAGTGTGGTTGGTTGAGTTGGAGGTAGTATTTGCTTGGTATTTAGAGGCCACAATGTTTTGCGTTCAGTGTTAGGGGTCTGATGTTAATTTTACAGTTTTGTATTTCTTGAAATATTGCGGGGGTTCAGATTAATTGGTTTGTTTAAAAAAATACTTATAATTAAAAATATCTTTGAGCATAGCGTCAAGAAATTCCAAGCAATGCAACGATATATGATAATCTGATAACTTATATCTATACCTACTAATATTGTAAAGAGGTAATGTTGGTTTGTTTGGCAGAGGTAATCTCCGAAACTACTCAGCCGATTAAAAAAATACTTATCCGATTTTATCACGGTAGTTTCTTTAGTAGATATCGAAACACCCGTGCAAAGCCAGGACGTGCTGCTAGTTCTGCGTTTATTGGTCCATTTTTTTGTAAATAAGTAGGTACATACCTATTAAATATAGCAATCACCCAGACTCAAGACAAATTAGTTGTCGTTAGGTCGTCAAATTAAATTAACTTACTTAAATAAACTGAATGTTAACTTAACCCATCATCTGCAGTCTTATTCCACCCACTGTTAATTAAGTCTCCATTTTTTTGCGAAACTCATCAAAAATTAATTATTTTATAACTAATTCTACCCGGATATTAATTGATTTATGTGGCGGACCTGAGTCATTATAAATTTATTGCACAAAATCAAAAACAACTTTTAGTAGGTACTAGTTTTAACTCATTAAAACGTTTAATTTTGGTTTTTATGTAAAAATATTTATGGCTTAGGAAACAGTTATTAATTGCATTTCATAATCGTTCGTGTTCTTCTGACTCTCACAAAATACAACTTTTTTTTTAAGAAATCGATTTTTTTTGTTACATAAAGCCCTTTTTATCAATAAAATAATAATTAAAAAAAATGTTACAGCAATCAGAGGTATATACCTATATAATATATATATAGGTATATTTACTTACTTTATTTATTTGTCTTTCCTTTTAGCAACTTAAAGAAGAATTTACTAATTAAGTATACCCAAATTACAACAACTAAGCAAAATTCCAGGCAATATAATAAAATGACCAACATTACATATTTCTCAGACTAATCTCTTCCTTAGACAAAGAATACTGATAAGAACTAATACAAGTGTCTCACTAATACTCGTTCCTTCAATGTATCCTCCGTTATATTACGAACGTTATTTTGGTCTCTTCAAATATTAAAGGACAGAAATTGTAGAAGTGACCTTTGCCCAGCAGTGGGTGGATGTAGGTTAAAAAAACAGTTCTTATGAAACATTGAAACAAAAAAAACTAAACTTTTGGATGTATAGTCGACAAAGAAATTGGTTTACCACTTTTGATGACATCTCCCAGTAACATAATTATTCGCTAAGGATTACTGAATGACAGATTCAGACGTAGCAGGTCAATCTGTCAAGCGAAAATAGCCCTTGATGTTTTGTACGTGCAAATGATATTCAGCCTTAGAGTGGTAAACCTATTTTATTATCGACTATAGGTACATACTCGTATTTATAGATTGAAATTGAACAGGAGCATAAAATAATTAAGATATTAGCCAGACTTTTTAAAAAGGCAAATAAGAAAATCTTTACATTAAATTTCCTCTGTTTAAACTTTTCTTCTTGTCTCTCATCTAAAAACTAATTTTCAAAATTGTCACAAAGATGAACTCACCAGAGCACGTGTTTTAGTCTTAACATAGGTAAAGACCTACATTTAACACTGTAGTTCCTGAGACAGAGAGATGGAATAGGCTTGCCCAGCACCTAAACCAGCTCTCAGCTTAGCGGCTATATCCACAGGAACGACAATGGTCAATTTGTGTGACCGACTAGCTGGTTTCCTCACGATTTCGAGTCTTACGTTCGTAATAAGCGGTCGTTGTTTCTCAGAAACAGAATCTTAAGTGAGTCATACCGTGGGAATGGCTATAAGCCGTTAAAGAGTTATCAGAGATTCAATATCTGGATCACCAGACTACTGTCCTGTTCGGCCACAGGCATAGCGGTTTACGCTAGGTTCACATTACGTGTAAGTACCTCGCAATCGCAAAGAGACTGATGATAATTGTGGAATTGGTTGAAAATCTCTAATCTAAGAGCCTGCATTTTCTCCGCATTTGTACAAAAGCTTCATTTACGTTTTCATTTAGCAAAAATTTATTTTGAAATTGTGTATACTCGAGAAAGAAATCAAAAGTCATTTTGTAAAATATACTACGAAATTACATTTTTTTATCTCAGATTAAACAGAAATTATAACCAATTCTAGGACACACTAGGACATTTTATAAAGAGAAAGGCAAGACATGATACGTAGACCTACGGCGTAGCTGGTAGCGCGTTGAAGTCTTTTGTATGGAGCTATGATTTTAATTCAACTACTGTACATACTATGATTATTTTATTACTAACAAGCAGTATTTTATAGCTAATAGCAGCACGTCCCGGCTTTGCACGGGTGTACTAATGAAACTACCGGGACACACATTCTACACATCGGTAAAAGAATTTTTGAATAGTTTCAAAGATTACCTCCGACAAACAAACAAACAAAAATATCATTTTATGTATTGTGGTACTATTTTTTTATTTCCATATTTTGATACAATACAGATTTTGTACTTCTGGCTTCGTGTAGGTAGACAAAACTAGTTTCATTTGTAGGTGTAGGGAGTTGCGTTGGAACAGGCAATAGAGTCACCTAGCTTATAAGACTACATTTTCAAGTGATACTTGAGGTCCTACAGAAATAAACACAGTTTTTGTTCTGTCATTCTTAATTCCTTTAGTTTTTATAGAACTCTGCCAGAAGTATTAGCTTGCTAACTTACTCACACTGACTGCTATCCTAGCTTGAAAATTATAGCCTCTTATGAGCCTCTTGTATCCCGGGCATAAACCTTCAAAGCTATGGCCATACAATTCAAGATTATTATCAAAAGCATGACGACTTTATTTCTATCACATTTAAATGTCATTTGAATTAGATTGAAACATCATTTTATTGTTGTAGTTAAAAGGCGAGATATTTTGACGACCTCTGTAGCGCAGTGGAAGCTCGACTAAGACGTAGGTTTCGGGTTCAATCCCCGATGCGGGTCAAATGTTTGCTTTGCAAATATTTGTCTAGGGTCTGGGTGTTTTATGTTTTGTATAAAAAATAATATTTGGTAAATATAATATTCAGTCATATTCTGGTTACCATAACACAAGCATTAAGTTGCTTAGCTTAGGACTAGATGACGCTGTGTGGAAGGTCCAAGGATATTTATTTATATAATGATATAAGGATTTTTTTCCAAGGTTCCAGAACTCATGTTTAAAATTATGTTAAATAAATTTGCTTAAAACACATAAGTACCTACTTATTAGTAATATTTTGCGGTCAGTAAAATAATACTTACCACATTTTAAACTAATGACTAATTAACGTTTCATTTTAAATATGAGTAATTTACAGCATTATTCTATTTTAAAACATTTTAATGAAGTAATTTATTAGTTATTACATTTAAGCCTTGTTAGTCGAGTGGTCAACCTCGATAATTGAACAGAAGTCGTAGATTTGATTCCCGGTTAAGTACTTTACAAAAGGAGCGACTAATTGACAAAATTTTTGAAGTGGTGATAGTTGAAGGGATGGAGAGTAACATAGGCTACTTTTTATCCCAATATTCCCGCAGGAACGGGAGTTACGCGGGTGAAATAGCGGGGCGCAGCTAGTTTATAAATAAAGGCCTAACTCCAACCACCTGCTAAGTAATTAGGTCGGTAGCACACTGGAGCGCTCAAGTTACAGTTTTTTTGTTTTGACATTGTCATAAACCCCGGTCTACGGTAGCGAGGGAACTGTCAAAACTTGTTTTTTATTTATAGTTAAGGTTTGGATACACTGGGTTCTCAAATATGATCACTGTTTTCTAGAGCCGTAGATATTTCTTTTAGATTTTTATGTCATTTTAGTTCTTTTTGAGGTTTCAATTTAAACTATACCTTTCTTATACGGTATAAGAAAGGTATAAGTGCAGGTAGGTTCATCTAGTCGAATTATCCCTAAAAAAAAAATTACTAGAACTAAACAATTACTTTTTATAAAAAGAGTAATACACCAGTGTATTATATTTATAAAAAGAGTAGGTACTTCCTTAATACACCAGTGTACACACACCCTAACAGTCCTAATCCTATAAGTTGACGTATGAAGTTATTAAATACCTTCAAACGACATCTTATGATGACTGGCTAAATAAAAGATTTACATTCTATAAATCTTATTAATAATAAATATGATTTTTACTAACGACGAGCTTGATGCTTTTAATACAGCGTGGGTCTATGGCACAGGCACGCGACAATTGGAGAGATCAAGGGGAGGCTTTTGCCCAGCAGTGGGACACAACGGGCTAATTTATAATACTTAATATAAGTATTTAAAAGTACTTTTCGTCTGATAATGCCGTGGGCATTATCAACAGGAAAAACATTGTCGATTCGGGTAATCCGTCTAGGTATTTCGTGGTTTTCACAACGTAATAACTAAGTTTGTGTGGTTTTTAAAAAAAGGTACCTATAGGATAAGAATTATTTCCTTGCTTTTAAATTTTAGGTAGGTATACTTTAAATATTTTGTCTCATTTTCCTTAGTTACCCACAAGCAAAATTAAAATTGTATACCTAACCGATTTTATTTTTTAAGATGAGAGTTATTTCCTGAAGCCTCAAGGATCATTTTTATTCGTAACTCCTAAGATCGTCAATTTTTTTAATTATACGTACCTAATTCGGGAAATTTCTAAACCAAAAAAAGAATTTCTAAATAAAATCGGTTCACTTTTTGTCGAAATAATAAGCTTAGGGGTTTATTCATAAAAACTTGACAATTTAATACAGGTTTTAAGAACGTTTTTATCTTGTCATGTATCTAGCAACAGATTTAATATGCGTTTTAGCTAATACAGGTTTTATGTCGAATATGCATAATGGGGTTAGTGTACTACCATTTCAGTTTTTAGTTTGAAAGTGATCATGGCATGGAACTGTGCCGAAATATCGGAAAACTCATAAATCTACGAATCATGTTTATATTGATTAAAACCAAAATATTTTAAAAGTTCTAAGCCATTTAAAAATACATAGTAACCTGCTCTTTAAAAGTTTTAAAAAAAAATCAATTTGCAATTAATTCATTATCAATACTACTTTTGAGACTTTTTTTTTTCAGGAACTCTTAACCAACCAGAAGCCATGTTGTAAATCAAAGGTACAGTCTATGGTCAAAGACCCTTATACTTTTTTTTAACCGGATATGGACGCGACATCGGGGCGACAAAAGTTCGGCGCCGGGTTTTTTTTTCTTTTGTTTTAATCCGTGACAGTGACGTTTTTTTGATAAGTAGTAAGTGTCAAATTACTGTTCTAATAGACTTAATAAGGGTGTGAAGGTTTTGCAGTAATGATAATAATTAAGAAATTAAAAAGAAGGAAAGTCTTTTGAATATGAAATTTCTGATTTCAGAACTTTATTCAACATTTAGGTAAGTACTTTACTGAAATTAAGTGTCATAAAGTTGAGGTTTATTAATAACAAGGCTTTCATATAAATATTAAAATTATTATTATAAATATTTTAAAAGTACTGGCCTTTGCCCTGCAGTGGGACAATATGGGCTAAAAAAATATATGTAATTAAAACTAATAACTTACCTAAGTTCGTCATGGCTTTACGACTTTCAAATCCAACAATATAACGCGCCCTCTGAAGCACAGAAGCGGTCAATCAGTAATGCCACTTAGTCACCCATCTAAGTTGTGAACGCTCAGAACGTTGCTTAACTGTTCGTATCAAAATAATACAAAACCTTGATTACAATAGGTTAGAGCACCTTAACAGCCAATGACGACTTTCACTAAAGCATCGATGTGTAAAATCGCAACCCTAAAGATTTATTTAAGAAACAAAAACACCTGATGGGCCCAAAAAAATAAGACGCCTTTCTCGAAAGCCTTAGAGATAACCAAATATTTAGGTGGTTCGTCACCCAAATTCTTTTACAAAAGAATTTGCAAAAAACGCTTTGTCACTGGCCAAAATAGAAAAAAAAAACATTGCAATACAGATGTCAAACTAATATGACAGCTGTCACAGTGGGCGTTGTTTGGCAAATTATGACGGATGAGATGGAGTTTTGAAAATATTTTGAGTTTTGTGGTTTTATTTTGCGTGTCATTTCTACCTGTTTGGGCGGACATTTGTATATTAATTATAGAGGTTTAATTATAAGTAGTTTGTTTTTAACTGCATCGGACTCTACCGAAAATGGCACCTAGATTTTATTAGGTAGGTATATTTTGACCATTTAAGCCTAAAGATATCTTAGCTTTTTTAGAGAATTTTTTTTAGTAGTAATAAAAGTAAATAGGCAATAGAGTCACCTAGCTTATTAGCCTACATTTTAAAGTGACCCTTGAGGTCCTACAGAAAAAACACATTTTTCTTTCTCTCTTTCTTTTAAGATTTTGGGCGCTTCTTAAGAAATTTTACCTACTTCCTGTACTCGTACTTGCCAATAATGCTTTTGCGTTTCCGCTAAAAAGTGCGCAAAACTACAAACAATTTAATACGCGATTAAGTCCCGATAATATAAACGTTTCCAAGTCGCGATAGTTTAAAAAGTGTTTTAAACAATATCAAATAGAAAAATACCTACAAAACAGTGTTGATCCATTGACAAAACCCGAGATACAAAGAAATCGAAAGCAAACAGTCCATACCGATCTAAACCGGTCGCAGCCTTATCTAACGCGTAAATTCTGTCAATTACTCGAGAGACCGAGGTTTTTGCCTCCAAAAATAAAAAGTCCTGCCACTGGCGCCGGCCGCTGGGATCATTTGACTTTAAGTTTCTTTTGTTTTTTTTATGTGGACATTATAGAACTTTTATGGAGGTGGGTTTGATAAGGAGATTATTTCGAGATGACTATGTGAAGGGCTTTGTAATCTTTAGAAGGTTTATAAGTAACGTAATATTTTTTTATCAGACTAGAAATAATTGAGATTGCTTTAATAATATGAACACTGATATAACACGTTTTTTCTAAAACAGACGCGAGTTAGTGTCAGTCGGTACAAAGGCAAATACTAATGTTACCTACATACAGTTTTTCTTAATAACTACGTAACTATCGTCTAAGCCGTGTTGGCTAAATGAAATGGTACCTACTTCGGCTTTCGATCCGAAGGTAGTGGGATCGAATCCAGCCGTGCATCAATGGACTTGTCGTGTCGAGAGGTTTACCTTTATGCACTTTAACAAAAGCTTTAAACGGTGAAGGAAAACATCGTGAGGAAAACCGCGGCTAGTCAGCCCCATACGTATTGATCATGTCTCTTGTGGATATGGCCGACTTAGCTGAGAGGGTGGTTTTGGGTTGGTAAAGAAAGTAAGGAATTTAAACTTACAATTAATTAGAAGCTTAAAACCAATCGAAATTCCTCACGTAATTTTATACAAATAAAGATCCGTAGCGCCCCGACGCCTTCGGAAGTCGAGATCTAGAGATAAGATGGGCGATCTAGAGATAGCGGCGCGATCAAAGCTTACTTAGGTCTGGTGTGTTAGTAATTTCTTCCTGGTTACTTTGTTGTGAAAAAGGTTTTATTTTTAACCCCCGTCGATAAAATGGTAGTGTTATAAGTTAGAAGCTTCGGCATCGTAGATCCTAACCCCATTATGCATATTCGACCTAAAACCTGTATTAGTTAAAACGCATATTAAATCTGTTGCTATCTCTTTTCGTTGACATATGGGTGACAAGAAAAAAACGTTCTTAAAACCTGTATTAAATTGACAAGTTTTTATGAATAAGACCCTAAAAGGATAAACTAAATTGAATGCTTCATACTTGAAAACAGACAATAGAGTCATTAGCATGTATTAATTTATTTAAAAATTGAAATGGTTTACAAAACCCAAACCAATTACCTACACTAGTTTTAAGATTATAAAAGGTACAATAATTTATAATAATAATTTAATATTGTACTAATTTATAAATAAAATAATCATTAATCATAATTTTATTATACATTAGATATATTAAAATATATAAGAACGAAAATAGTAAATTTTAATTTCAGTTTATTTATTTATTTAGTTTAGTGTCAGTAGGACAATTCGAAGTGATCCTTATGATCCTAATGAAAAAAATGAAAATTCATTTTCTCTTTCTAGACGTGGTGCTTTGACATGGTTTATCAAAATCGATTGAGCTATTTCAAGATCATATCATTATGTATCGTTAGAAAATATCCATGCGAAGTCGGGGTGGGTCGCTAAACTAGTAGTATACGGTATATAGTATAGTATACATAAATAATGCGAATAAATAAACATTTTACATACAAACTATTTTTATTATCTGATTCAGGCTGATAACTAAGTACTTTGTAATATGTAAAATTATTCCCATCAATGTTGCATCGCGTTACTTTATCATTATGGACTGAATGACCATTAAATCCACCGAGCTAACGCAACTAGACATTTATCCGACTATCAGAATGGAGAGGTCCATGACTAGTATGTCTATTCTCGACGACTTTCAAAATATGACGCGATAGGAGAGAAATATGTATATACTTAGCTATGGTTTGTAAATCTTTGTCTAGAGTCTAGGAATTTTTCTATGTATTTACTACTTAACAAAACTATATCGGTAGTGGGTATCAGTCATTGTGTGGTTACACAAGCATTAGGTTGCTTAGCTTGGGACTAGATGACGCTGTGTGGAATATCGAAAAATACAGGTCCAGCCGTTCTATGCATAGTTAAAATGTGATTTTTATAATCAAATCATTTAAATAAAGTATTTACACGTAAGTACCTTCTCCTAGAGCCTATATACCTATACATGTATCCAATAGTAAGATCAAACTGTAAAATATGTAAGCTTTGCCATTTAAACTATGTTTCTACAATTTTGCATATAAATTAGAGACCTTAAGCTTCACATAACTTTAAGATAATATTATCTTAAGATTATCTTATCTTGGATACGGTAGTAAACAGTAAGATGTATGTAAATGTTTGTTACATGTAATGTAAATATAGATAAGGGAATTGACAATAGGTTACATTTAGCGAGGCGCGGAGCATGGACATTTTAACATTTTCATGTAGAGGTGTTTCTTGCTGTAGGTTCTTTAGGGTTCCGTCCGTACACGGTAAAAACGGGACCCTATCACTAAGACTCCACTGTCCGTCTGTCTGTCTATAACATCTAGCTATCACCGTAGCTAGAGAGTTAAAATTTTTACAGATGATTTGCTATTAAGGCGGGGCGGGAAGCAACTTTGATTTTTGTTATGTTGATATACATCGCTGTAACAAAAAGTAAAAACTGAATAAATTAGTGGTTTTATTCATAGAAAATTTACAATATAATACGGGCTTCAAGTATGTTTCTTTCTTGTTACTCCTATGGCAACGAAAAGAGATAGCAACAGATTTAATATCGGTTTTAGCTAATATAGGTTTACAGATCCAAATGCGGGGGTAGATGTTTAAGGGCGCTTGTGCACTACACGGTAATTTTACTGTTTTACGATGATTGTTTACGTCTTTTGTGACAGATGGAAAAGATGGATCGGATTGGCACAGGATCGTGGCGGATGGCACAAACTGAGGGAGGCCTATACCCAGCAGTGGGTGAAGTCGGGCTGTGGATGATGATGATGTGACATATTAAGTATATCTGATAAGTTAAAAGGGGAATTAACACAAACATAGAACCTTTCTGTTTTCAAGTCAGTTAAAACATAACAAAGTAACATCAAGACATCTATATAGGGAACAAAACGTTTACTCTACATTACGAATAACTTGAACTTTGGTATCGACAGGTGAAGACTGACATTTTTAAATATTGTTAATGAACGGACGCCATTTTGTTCAATTTATGCACATAACCAATAGACTTATTAAATAGATTTCATGTTCGTTTCCACATGCGATTGTAAATGTATTTGTTTGTTTGACAGATGTTTGACAGTTAAATGCATTACAGAGAAAGCATGCTAATATTAGAATTTTACGCATGATAGCATTCTCCATTAAGCATTTCTATCTTTAATTTAAAGTTTTTCAAAATAATTACTTTTAAAAATATACTTCAAGGTAGCTTAACTGACTCAAACCACTGCCAGACGGAAGGGTGACCAAGATATTGGCAGCATTGGCGCGCTGAATAGAAAAAATAATACAATAATTACTTAATATAATTTACGAGTAAATTATTAGATATTAACGTCTACTTATTTTATTTTATTTTATTTTATTTTGTTAAGAGAACTTACAGCTAAATACATAATTAGGATACTAACTAAAAATACATGTAGGACATGTATTGTGTTTTGATGGCCAATTACAAGTTCCCACTTTCGTAAACTTTCGTAAAAAGGGCTAGTCCTAAAACGTCAAAAGCTCGTAACAGGCAATAGAGTCATCTAGCTTATAAGACTGTACATTTTTAAGTGATCCTTGAGGCCCTACAGAAATAAACACATTTTTCTTTCTTTCTTCCTAAAACGTCAAAAGCTCGTAAGTAAAAAGGACTTTAAAAATGTTCATCTGATGCTGTAAAACTGGGCACAGGTTTATGGTAGACCACCATGGCATTTATGGGTGCGAGGTAGCATCGCACTAGAGTGATATATATTAATACTGATATCAGGTACACGACGACCTCTGTGGCGTAGTGGGCGAAGGCCCAGCGGAGGAGGTTGCGGGTTCGATCCTACGGGACAAATGTTGGAAGTTCTGCAGATATTGTTTCGTGTCTGGGTATTTTCTATATAAAATGTATGTTCAAATTAGTATTTACAAAAAAATGTACCTATATAAGTATTTTTGTTCTATTTAATTGGGTGTATTCTATCTATACCTAATATGTATGTATTTACAAAAAAAATGTATCAAGTATTAGGTATATCAGTCATCTGGTTACCATAACACAAGCATTAAATTGCTTAGCTTGGGACTAGATGACGCTGTGTGGTATGTCCTAGGATACCTAATGTATGACCTAATGTACCAACTTGAGACAATGAATAAACGAATATGAATATGAATAGTATGAATATTTATTTATTTTGTTTTCATGAACAAATAAATTTCCCGAAATGAACAAACAAATTGTGAAGTTCAAAAGTAGCTTCTTAAATCACAGTTAAAACTAAATTCAAAATGGTTGAATATTGATCTCGCATGATACATTCCAACACCTCTCCTTCCTGTTGTAAAATGGTGTAAATTAATGCGCTGATCAGGCCAACAGACACGTGCGCTGTACCCCACTGACAACATCCATACTAATATTATTAAAGGGAAAGAGTGTCTGTCTGTCTGTTTGTCTGTCTTTAACGGCAAAACGGGGCGACGACTTGATTTTTTGTGTGGGCTGAGGGGATGGCAAGTGACATAGTCTACTTTTAATCCCGATATTCCCGCGAGAACAAGACTATGCGGGTAAAACCGCGGGGCACAGCTAGTAAAATAATATTTTAGAGAGAAAACATTTGTTCGTTTGTTTGTTCGTATGAACAAGTGGCCAACTCTCGGAGTTTTTAGGCCGCCCAAAGGCCTCCGTCATGGCATAACGATTTAAGCCGGGACAGACAATTCAGCGTGCCCTCCGAACTCAGAGCAATTATCTTCCTTCAGAAGGAGACGACATTGTCAATTTTTGACATGCTTTCCCCGCAGCCAAGGTCCTTGGACCAACAATCATTCTCCATATGTAAAACCCCGCGCGCCGCTGGTTACGCGTCATTTGTCAATCACGGTACACGCGGAAGGATATAAGTATAAAATGCCAAATTGCAGAGTTTTCGCATATCCTAAAATATTGGAAACTTTCAGGTTACAAAAGGATGATGTGACTTTCCATCTGCAAGTATTCATTCCTCTAAATATTAACAATTTATGCACTAAATTTGAATAAAACTAAAATTTATATAATGTTGCCAACAAATCGTAACAGATTCCATTTTAGCGTATTTTGCTATGCCGCCGAGTTGGCCAAGTGGATTGCTACTTCGACTTTGATCCGAAAGGCGTAGGATTGAATCCGCACTATTCCATCACTCATATTCATGCTACCTATTTATTTTGTTATCTAGCACGAATCCCGAATTATGAAAAATAATACTCTTAGTGGCATATTATATTTATATTTTATTCTTTTTTTTAATTTGAAAAGTAGCTGTTCTATCTTCTGTTGCTTGGTCAATATTTGCAAGTCGGTTTAATTAAACGAATTAAAGTTCCTAGAATTTTTTGTATTTCCTCGTACTCGTTATAATAGATAAAAGCATTATATTTCTGCATTGAGTAAAAAAACAAACAAATAGGTAGGTAGGTAGGTACACAAAACACCTACATACCTACCTACTTCAAAACTAGTAGATAGTGCTTACCTCGGAAGAAAGACTTTTCAATGCACTTGAAAAAAAATATTTGCAAATCATCCCGTGCATCGAAAAATGTGCATATAACAAAATACTACTTTTTATCTAGATTTATCATTATCGGTGCACAATAAATTAGGTATCTATACCACGGATACCACCCCTATACCTCCAACTTACTAATTATATACCTACGTAAGCTTTCAGAACGTTAAGTAGGTAGTTAAACTTCTGTTAAAATCATAGGTAAACTTTATTAAAAAAATATTTACCATCCTCACAATATCGCGGAAATAGGTATTTTTAGTTGGACACACTGCTTGTCACTGCAGCGAAATTAGTGAAGGGACAGTTCAAAATAACTTATCGATATTGACTTACAGCCCAGTCGGATTAGCTCACCAGTAGAGGGGTAACCTAAAATTGATTAAAGGACGATTTTTTTTCCGCCAATGATTGTATAGGTGTTGTTTATAGCTTAATCGAAAAACTCAACCAATCCGACTAGAACATTAGATTTTTACAAAAATGAATGAGAACCAAAATTGTTGTGATTTTATACAACTTTGGACCTCTCAATTTTCATCGTATTATCAACATTTACATAAATAACTTCAAAAAACAAGATAAAAAATAATTTCGCCTGTATTTCGATTATTTACGAATTATGCTAAAATTAAAGAAACAAAGATATCATTTTTTCCTTTGGCTACCACGTAAAACCACGCCAAAAGACGCTGTGATGACAGAAAAGGCTTAAATATTGATTTAAGTATAAAAAAAATCAGAAAAAAGAGGGTTCAAAGCCAGTTTTGAATTTTTCGTTACAGAATTTCTGGATTCGGTCACCCCGCTAAGGCCCGCCATAGAAGCTATGCAATAGCTTAAAATCAAATCAATTTGTGATTTAATTTGTCAATAACATTAAAATTTGTCATACAACCAATACCTACCGTATTGGCCGCACTCATCGTTCTCTTCTCTTGTTTCTATTTTTACAACCTACCTTAAATTACTTTAAAATGTGTGTTTTTTGCGGGGCCGCAGCACACACATAAACCTACGGCGCTACGGAAGACCAGCGCTGCGACAGATTCTCTGGTTTCTGTTGCAGCAATACGCTGAGTAGTTGCCAATTTTGTCAATGTCCTACTTATTTTAATGTGTCTTATGTGTAACGCGTTTTTGACAAAATAAATATTTTTCTTTCTTTCTTTCTTTCTTTCATCGATAATAAACTATCGATAGCTTCAAGCACTATGATTTTTACACAAAAATTGACATTTACTTATTGACAGACAGTTCCACGTCCCCCGCAGAAAATGACCTTCTTAGCGTCATAGAAAATAAAACTGATGGCTCCTCCCCTTACTGCTTCCTCTATGCCTCCGAAGCACGGAAGCGTTCAGTTGATAATAATAATAATAACTTTATTTTCGGAACATATAAATAAGGTACATTTTTAGATAATGCCACTTGCGGTCACCCATCCAAGTTGTGATATATAGGAACGGGGCGTTAGGTAACCCACCAATAGTCTACGTATTGTTACGTAACAAGAAGTGTCTATTATTGACATTTTTGTTTAACAATGACAAGACAGCAAGCGTCATTATTAGAATTAGCATTCGATATAGCGTCACCGGCGTAATATTAGTCTATTTGTTTATATCAGCCGCTCTATTCTCCAAATAACCATGTCTTTACGTGGCACATCAATGTCTTATTTGAGAGGTATGGAGCATATTCCAAACATTGTTTTAGACATACATATACATAAAATCACGCCTCTTTACCATGGGGGTAGGCAGAGACCACGGATATCCATTTGTTACGATCCTGACAGACTTCCTTTCGCTTCATTTACTTTCATTACATTCTTCATACATGCTAGCCGGTTTAGGGTACCTACTTCTGACCTGGCCTTTCTCCAAAACTTCAACATTGTTTCATCAATCCAGATACTATTTTTTCTTTAGGTACTAATATTATAAAGAGGTAATGTTGGTTTGTTTGACGGAGGTAATCTCCGGAACTACTCAGACGATTTCAAAAAACTTTTCACCGTGTTGAATGGACTGTCGGGATAGTTATAGGCTATATTTTATCCCGGTAGTTTAATTAGTAGACCCATGCAAAGCCGTGCTAGTAGACAACAAAAAGAGGAACATCCCATTCCAAAAAGGATTTTGAGGTTATACTTAACCCCAGACTTTGGTCCCACTTAGCGCATGCGCGGTAGGCCATAAAATACACGCGCTAAAAGGTAAACAGTGTGAAATGCACTTTTGCTAAACTACCAGAGAATGTTTTTAATGCTAGACATTCCAGTAAATAACTATAAAATACTATTTGTGTGGAGTTTACAAGTTAACTTGTATGAAAATGTGACAAATATGTGTTTATTTTGATTGCTCTTGAGGTATTTGTTGAAACGCTGTGTGAAATGTCTAAAGATATTTATTTATTTATTATTATTTTCAAAATTTTGCAAAAAAAAAAAAAAACTGTGTACATTTTAAGCCTCTACCATGTTTTTTTCATATTTTTATATGTATCTCAGGCCTTTAAATCTTTATTAGATGATGTATAGTGTCAGGAGGCAACCTTTGCCTACACTTAAGGGGACACTGTAGCGCCTGGGACATTGATGAGATGGAATAGGCTTGTAGCACCTAAACCACCCTCTCAACTTAGCCGGTATATACTCGTATACCTAGGTATAGTTATGTTAGGCCGTGGCGGTAGTACCGGGGGGTACTACCGCCCCTGAAAGGCCTTAGGGGTGGCGCGCGTGGGTGTTCCGCGCGCCTCTCTCTCTCCGGAGAGCAAAGGTGAGAGGCTATCAAGCCTCACCAAGAAGAGGAGGCTCACATAGAGCCAGCGCCGTTGGGGCCATGGAAGAGTGCTAACAGCGTACCCACAGCCCCGGCAAGAAGGCGCCAGGAAGGACCCCCTCGAGTTTTAGTGAGTAGGAGTCCCAGATAACCCTTCCGCCGCCCCCGCGGTGGAAGGGTATGCATGACGCATTTCTCGAGGTTAAAAAAAAAAAAAAAAAGGTATAGTTATGTTAATCTAGTGGTGTAGATTCTATAAAAATGTATTGTGATCGAGATTCTCATATTAATTCAAAATGTTAAAAATCTTTACAGAATTGAAGTCACGTGACTTCAATTCTGTAAAGATTTTTAACGTCTCTACATAATAAAAAAAATAAAAAAATAATAAAAAAAGTTGTGGGTTGTTTTTTACACCCTGTCTATCATATCTCATCATTTTTAAATATTAGTTAATTAATTAAGTTTATTGATAAGGTAATTTTCCATAACTTGTGTCATCAAATAAACGTTAAACTTAAAACTATTTTTAAAATGTCGAAAAATTGTAAAACACCTAATTTAAATGTTAAACTATCAAAATGAATTATATTCCTAAACGGGTATGAATTTCGTTTTACGCATAAATTAAAAACAAATCAGAAAAATAGAAAATATAAAAATTCGTTTGTGAATTCTAAGGCACATTGTAGAATTTTTATTAGGTTTATTTATTTCAGCACGTCTTTGTATAAATTAAGACGTTAAAAGTTTAAATTATTTTATAGGCAATTTAAAAAAAAGACAGATACCAAATACCTACCTATACTTCATTTCTTGAATCGAGCTAATAGGAACAAAAATAAACGCACGTGATTGGTCGTCGAAAATAATTGTATTTCTCGTAATTGGCTAGATTGTCATTAAAAAATATAGAATCTAAAAAATCAAGCATTTAAAACTTAGTTGTGGCAACTTGCTGAAGCAAACTTAACTAATTCATAAATCGGTGCTTTAAGTACCTGAAATATTATCATCTTGCCAATAGTTTAGTCTTCATTGGCTTCGTGGCCGAGTGGTAAGGCAGTCTGGCTTAAGGAGTATTTCTTGTAAGTAAGTATATAAAGGGTTCCAATCAAATAGTAGCCGTAAACTTTTGATAAGGTTAATTTACTTGTAGAATCAAATTTGATAATTAATGAAGAGAAAAAAAATTTAAATGATCACTACTGTATCCCAGGGAGCGGTAGACATTTTCTTTCAGATCTTTTTTTAATTCTTTAGATCCTTTGAAGATGTCTAATGGGGTAGTCAGAGGTATGTTTAAATACATTGTCATATTTGGTACAAACCCACTTTTTGCAGAAGTTAACTTTCTATACGTGATAGGTTGCAATGCAAGCCCAACGACGCTGCTAGAAAGCTAACTGGTTTCCTCACGATGTTTTCCTTCACCGTTTAAAGCTCGTGTTAGATATAGTTATCAATAAAATTGCAAAAAACTTATATTTTGCCAATTAAAATACGGGTCCGTAACAGCATTTATTCTTGCAGCTGTATAGGGGCTGTAAGGCAGTTCATTTCGGCAGATGTCTTGTAACGATACAAAATTAAAAGCTTTTGACAATTAAAATTATATGTTCAGGACATATTTTTTTTTATTGAATATGTCAATGTGTGAAAATTCCTTAAAACCTTTTTAATATGGTAAATCCCAGGTTTCTGTAGTACACCTGCCGTGCAAAGCCTGGACGGGCTGCTAGTAAGATACTAGTAGGTAGTATATTAACAAACATAAAAAAATATTTACCTTGTAGTTCTTTGAATAGGTTTAAGTTAGTAAAAAGTATTACATATTCTGGGACAAAAATTTGTTTTTTTAAACTGTTCGTGAATAAGTGACCAACCCTGGTGATGGAGTTTTTGGGCCGCCTTCAAGCCATAGCTTAAGTCATTTAAAAGCCAGGACATACAATTTTACTTCCGAAGTAAGTGTTCACTAATCCATAACAATTTGTGACCACTCAGAACGTTGCTTGAACTATCATGGACGTACCTAGCAAGCTTTGTGACGAGCGCTTTTGAATAGGTACGTAGGTATAGACAATACCTACCTCTTTACCATAAAAAGCACACAGGGCCTATGCTCAGCGTCATCATTCTCAGGGGGTTCCGGAAGACTGATCGTGTCTTTCACACGTTTAAAACATTTTATCGGGCACAAAACAAAGATAAAGAAATTAAAATTATAAAATTATAATAAAATAAAAATTATATTATAAAATTATTGGTAAATAAATAAATTTGTATTTGTATTTGTATTTTGTAACTCCTAAACATATCGCACACCTAGATGAAAACTCTGGTAACTCAATAAAATATCCATTTTGAGTTGATTGTATTTTTTTTATCAAGAGGTTCCGCATTTTCTTGTATGGTGGGCCCCAGTATGGTTTAACGGCCAGTTAGCTGCTCAATAACCATCTATCTCTGGTTTTGCTTACTGTCAGTAAGTATTGACACATTTTCAAATATCTGCCAGCAGTACCTAGCAAAATCAAAGATAGATAGGTTATTGAGACTGGCGGTAAGACGGCTCTGGGTATAGATAAGTAGGTACTCACTCGGCATCATCTCGACATGCGAGGAGGTGTCCATGATGTGGTGGTGCATCATATCTGGTGGCGACTGCACCAGCCCGCCACCTCCCCCACTGGCCATAACCATCACTTCACCGATGATGACCGTTCTAACACGACTACCTTCGGAGTAACTCCGAAATTACCCCAAAAAATATCTTCACCAACACTAGGCACGTTATATTCCACTAAAAATCCGAAGGCACTTCGTCATTATTTTTTTTAAATAAAATGACACGCACGTCTTCACGCGACAGAGGCCAAGCCCACACTGCCGTACTATAGCTATAATTCTATGGATCGACTCGAAAGCGCATGAGCAGAACGACCTTCTTCGTTATTGGTTGGAACGCACAACGCCTTATGAAAACGAGCTCGCTCATTGGTCGTGACGGGTCGATTTTCCCGCCCTGGTTGACGGTACCCTTACAAAATGGCGCTCCCCTATAGCCTTTTGATGCTTTTTTGAGCATTTTATTTGGTAAAAAATAATCCGGTTCGGATATAATGAGCATGATTTATGATTTTGATCCGTCAGTTGTTTTTGACTTTTTTCTTAATCTGGCCATGTTAATCTTTGGTGTTTTAGGTGGTTTGTTTTTGATTAATCACTGCTTGAGTCGTGTTTGATCTTGTGCGAGTTGCGAGCTTGTATGTGAGCCATTTAGCTTCAGTGTTATTTTGATTGTAGGGACTGCGATCTGTAAAATCCTTACAATGAAAAATTGATTGTAGGTAGGTACTTGTGTTCGTGATTATTATATACACTTGTTTTCTAGGAAGATTTATTAAAAAATATTTTTGTGGATTTCTTGTTTTCATTTATCATTTTTTTACTTTAATCTCTATAATTTACAGTTTAAGTGTAGGTACTGATGAAAACATGACATTTTTTAACACAAAAGGTAGAGCAACTCTAACCTAAAAAAAATCGAAAATTTTAAACATTTCATTTACATTCATAATGTAATTTACAGTTGTTTAAAATTTTTTAAAAACATCATTTTCCAGTTTTTGTCAACTAGGTAAGCAAAATACTTAGTCATCATCTAACTTAATTAATGGCGTGTCAATGTTCTTTTCTCCTAATTAGTTTTCGCCGTGTGAGGCAATCAGGAAAAAACGGATTCAAAAATCGAACACTAAAAAATTCGGCGCCAAATGTTCGCACCAACCGTCGTCAGCTTTGCGAACCATAGATAAAAGTTTATCTACAGATAAGTTTGTCTATGGAACGCAGATGTTCAAATAAGGTTTAAAATAGAGTCTAAATTGGGATGGAATAGGAGAGTTTTAAGTGGTACTTAAGAGGTTAGGAAGGAAGTATTTCAGATGTTCAATAAAAAATTAAGGAGCTTTTTACACACCGAAGAATCTTTACATTTGGATTTGGAAACATTACTATAGTTCATTTCTTGAAACGAGTTAATAGGAAGAAAAATAAACAAACGTGATTGGTCTTCAAAAATAACTGTCTTTCTCATGATTGGCTAGATTGTCAAATCAATTGTCAATTGTCAAATCTAGTCAACCCGAGAATCGACAATTATTTTCGACGACCAATCACGTGCTATTATTTTTCCTCCTATTAGCTCGCTTCAAGAAATGAAGTATAAGGTACCTGCGGCAAATAAGGGCCACTTAATTTCAATTCAAAATATTTTCAAAATCAGACGGATATGAATGAAAAACAGGACATTTTAAGAATGTTTACTTCATAAGCAGTCTGAAAAAGTATGATTTATTTGGTTTTAATTGAAATTTATCATCAATATTGAGGTTTTTCAAAACCCTTCCTTTGGTCCTTATTAGCCGACGGTAGTTTAATATGGGCCACTTAACAAAAACATTCATTTTGTCTTTTATCATTGTAAACTCTAGCTATACTATCTCTCGCAGACTTTTAGATTGATTTTCTAGTGAGTTACGCTTGACGATTTATTTAAATCACGGAAAAAAACAGTGATGGCCCTTATTAAACTAATGAAACGAAAAGTTTGAAAAAAAAGCATTAATTGACTAAATTTGTTCAAAATTTTCATATTCTTGAAAAAGTTATTAGTTTCACTACATAAAACTCAAAAAAAAATCAAAAATAGCATAATATTTTCTTGAAAATTTTCTTGAATTGGTGGCTCTTATTAAACTTATGAAAGTTTACGTTTTGGAACTTTGCTCTATTATGTTTCCTCCAAGTTTCTAGGAGTCCTGTGAAGTATTATGTACTTATATTGGGCATACTCACTCAAACGCAAGATATACCTAATCTTTTGTGTTGTGTGTGTGTGAATGTGTGAAGTATGTGTGAAGGCCGGTTTCGATCCCACAAGCTTCAGAACTAAAGTCAAAGTAACAAAAAAAAATTCTTTTTGTTCATTTTGTTCTTTTTGTTCTTTTTGTTCATTTTGTTCTTTTTGTACTTTTTGTTCTTTTTGTTCTTTTTGTACTTTTTGTTCTTTTTGTTCTTTTTGTTCTTTTTGTTCTTTTTGTTCTTTTTGTTCTTTTTGTTCTTTTTGTTCTTTTTGTTCTTTTTGTTCTTTTTGTTTTTTTTGTTCTTTTTGTTCTTTTTGTTCTTTTTGTTCTTTTTGTTCATTTTGTTCTTTTTGTTCTTTTTGTTCATTTTGTTCTTCTTGTTCTTTTTGTTCTTTTTGTTCTTTTTTTTCTTTTTGTTCTTTTTGTTCTTTTTGTTCTTTTTGTTCTTTTTGTTTTTTTTGTTCTTTTTGTTCTTTTTGTTCTTTTTGTTCTTTTTGTTCTTTTTGTTTTTTTGTTCTTTTTGTTCTTTTTGTTCTTTTTGTTCTTTTTGTTCATTTTGTTCTTTTTGTTCTTTTTGTTCATTTTGTTCTTCTTGTTCTTTTTGTTCTTTTTGTTCTTTTTGTTCTTTTTGTTCTTTTTTTTCTTTTTGTTCTTTTTGTTCTTTTTGTTCTTTTTGTTCTTTTTGTTCTTTTTGTTCTTTTTGTTCTTTTTGTTCTTTTTGTTCTTTTTGTTCTTCTTGTTCTTTTTGTTCTTCTTGTTCTTTTTGTTCTTTTTGTTCATCAGTCGTCAGTCGTCAGTCGTCAGTCGTCATTCGTCAGTCGTCAGTCGTCAGTCGTCATTCGTCAGTCGTCAGTCGTCAGTCGTCAGTCGTCAGTCGTCAGTCGTCAGTCGTCAGTCGTCAGTCGTCAGTCGTCAGTCGTCAGTCGTCAGTCGTCAGTCGTCAGTCGTCAGTCGTCAGTCGTCAGTCGTTAGTCACCAGTCACCTTGCCCTTTGCATCTGTTTTTGTGTACCAGTATTGCTAATAACCAGTCTTTGTCCTTCATTATTATCAATCGCTTCTAACTGAAATAGCAAAAAAAAGAAAGAAAATACATTCATATTTTAACCTCAGAACACGTATACACAATAAAAACAGATATAATAGAACACGACTTCAAAAGAAGACCTGAAAACCTTGTAATTGACGGCCCTTACTACCCGCCTTGGGGGTGGCCCTTATTAGCCGCCTGCGTCAAGTTCGACAAAAATCACTGTAAAATCATGAAAATTTTTTGTTTATATTTAAACTTAACTTAATCAGGAAACATGATAAATTTATGTTATATTAATAACAGCAGATTAAAAAAAAAAAGTCTATGGTACTCACAATTAATCAGTTTTCGTGGAGATTTTTTTCTAGTAGAGCGATTTTTACAAACATCGTTTAAATAAATGTGTCTACTGACATGAAGGCGAATAGGAAGGCGAAACCACCGCGGATATTAGCCTTCCTAATGGTCCTCTATAATGTAGGCTTGGTTTGAGTCTAATAATAATATTGGAAGTATGTTAAAATAGAAGTGGCCCTTATTACCCGCCGGCCCATATTTGACGCACCTACCCTAGTAATGTTTCAATTTGTCTTATTTGTGGGTTGGCACATTACGGCACAATATATTCGATGGCCACGTGACGTGAAGAATGACATCCCTAGTCGCTCCAGCCTTCAATCCCCATTCGAAATATGCTGAGATTGCCCCATTTAGAAAAACAATAGAAGCTACCATTAGCGATTCAGATCGCTCATTGTATCGTCAGCCATAAAAATTTATCAATATATAAATAAATAAGTATCCCTTAGACATTCCACACAGCTTCTGAGAGAAAAATAAACAAATTAAAATTGTTTTTTTTTTTTTTTTTTTTTTTTTATTTATTTACAACTTACTACTAAAACTACTACTTACTACTTAATTGAGCTTCAACACTAATAAAATACTTTTGCTTTTTTGTAAATACCTTCATACATGTTATACGAGTAGATTAGCTGCGCATCGCGGTTTCACCCGCGTCAGTCCCGTTACTGCAAGAAAATCGGGATAAAAAGTAGCCTATGTATATCCAGAGTACCACTATCTACATACCAAATATCAACCAAATCGGTCCAGCCGTTTTTGCGCGAAAGAATAACAAACATACATACATTCTCACAAACTTTCACATCCTATTTATATTATAAAATATTAGTAGAATAAGTAGGCAGTATTATAATTTAGGCTGTTCTGTTTCCATATATCACTTTTGTCTAGGATTCAGTCAGAAACCAATACAATTTTGTAGCTGACAGTACAAACATATTTCCCCACCGGAAGTACGTCCCGCCGGAAGCGGAAGCCGCTGACCGGATGTCTCAGTATTGATGTGGCTCTCGTTGAGGGTTAAGAATTAATTGCAAATGCTTTATTACTCGGTATTGAAGGAAAGAGGATTAAGTAATACCTATTCTATCTATTTGCACAAATGTATCTGGAAGAGATCGCTTCTTAGCTATAAGACCGCCCATTGAAATGCTAATTAGCTCGTGATGATTTCTAAAGTGTTTAAAATATAATATTATTGATCACGACTGAATCAAAGGAAGCGAAAGGCATTTCTTTCTGATGTTAATTTTTAGATCTTTTTGAAGACGTCTAAGGGTGTAGTCAGAGGTACTAAATACATATTTGGTACATGCCTAAATTTAGCAGAAAACAGGTTGCAAGCCCATCGACGCTGCTAGAAAGCTAACTGCATTGATTTCCTCACGATGTTTTCCTTCACCGACTCTCACCGTAAACATTGTCATTGTCACCAATGTGTGGTCATCTCGCCATTTGTCACAAAAATAGACAAGCTAGTTAGGATTGTCAACATGGAATGTGGGGCAAAAAATAAGGGTCACCGCACACGTGGCGCCTGGCGCCGGCCGAGACGACTGTCACGTGTAGAGGACCCTAAAACTCTAGATAAGGACTATAAATAACTTTGGAGTATACTTACTAGTTTAAGTTTTGTAAAAAAAATTACAATTCGGTATTTTATCTTTTTTTGGTTTGAGTGAAGGAAATCTAGGGCCATTCAGAGACTCTACTCAAGCGTAAATCGCGTCTCAAGCGGTGATTCATAACTCAGTTTTTATAGAGAACTGTCAAAAGAAAGAGAAGAAAAAGAAAAATATGTTTATTTCGTAGGACCTCAAGGATCGCTCGAAAACGTACAGTCTTAAAAACTAGTTGACTCTATTGCCTGTTCCAAAACAATTTGATGCTTATAAGTAAACTCATGTTTGAGTGAACTTTCTGAATACGTGCCTTAGTCTTCAGAATGTTTATGACCAATGATACCTAATTACCTACAATCTACATTAACAACCTTACCATAATTATCACTTTTGATAGTACGTTCACATGCGCGCGTTCAACTCGACATTCAACGGGCACATTCACGGGCACGCGCGTGTAAACGGTACGCCCGAGCCCATGAACGCGCCCGTGAACGTGAATGCCGCGAACCGGGCGAGTGGCGGTTTTTGGGCAAAGTTCAAAGGATGAATGCGCGGGCGCCCGGTGACTGTTCACATGCGCGCGTGCAGTCAGTCTCTCTCGCGCTTTCGTGACGAGTGGACGTCCGTTGTTAACATGGTCGAATGGTAAAACGAATCGATAATCATTTTGTTTCTTTTTCCAATAAAAATAAGTTAAGCCAAAGGTTAAGGCAGCAAAAACATCGAGATCCTCGCTGCCCGACATGCTAGCACTGACTGACACGCCTGCGTGCATGTGAACAGTTTGAATTTTCGCCGGCCGGGCACGGGCTGCATGCCGCGCAGCTCGCCAGGCAGCCCGCCGGGCTGCACGCCGCGCATCTGAACATAGCATAAGAGTTCAAAAAGTGAAATCAATACATTTTCAAAATGACTTCGTGACAGCGCGACACAGACCGACATACACATACAAACAAGCGCCGTCTGTCTGTTAATTGGTGTAGTTCTGTAGTAGGCACTAACTCAATTAGGCGCCGCAAAGAGACGTTATGATATTAGGGTTCCGTAACTTAAGTCGGTTCCGTAAGTTAGAATTAGTTAGAATTTTACAAGAAAGAGAAAGAAAAATGTTTTAAGCTATTGCATAGCTTCTATAGCGGGCTTTGAGCGTGGAGGCCGAATCCAGAAATTCCGTAACGAAAAAACCTAACGCTTGTTACTTTAGTTCAGCAACTAGCCTCTAGGTGGCATGGAATAACTTTACGACGGCAGTCCCCGAGTGCCTCACGTCTTTTTTATTTCTGTAGGACCTCAAGGATCACTTAAAAATATACCTACAGTAAGACGAACCCGCGAGGAAAATGAAGATTCTCCGGAAGAATCGAAACACCTTTTTTTTTTCATTTTATAAATTCTTTATTCATAACTAACTAATATACTAGTAAATTTCCAGTGTAAATCGAAACATTGTCGGTACGAGTATCTAAATCGAAAATATTTTACGTGAGTAATTTCCCGTTGTAATTATTTAATGTCTAGTACAACTCACGATAGTTTTTAAAGAAAATGATCATATCTTTTTTCAAAACTAAAAGCTTAAAAACTAAACAGAACCCATCATGTCCGACTCGCTCTTGACCAATCTATGAATGTCAATAAGAAGCTTCAGTGTCTGTTATGAATTTGTTTTAGAAACGTGCTTTAGTAAGGAATGACTTTGTAATTAGTACATTTTCTTTATTTTCGTCCTTAAAATGTTTAATTAGTACATTTCACTTTGTTTTCGTTTTTATAAAGAAAAGTTTTTAAGCTATTACATAGCTTCTATCGCGGGCCTTGAGCGTGGAGACCGAATCCAGAAATTCCGTAACGAAAATAACCTAACGCTGTCACTTTAGTTCAGCAACTCGCCTCTAGGTGGCATGCAATAGCTTTACCGCGGCAGTCCCCCGAGTGCCACACGTCTTTTTTTTATTAATTTACATTTACACACCAGTGTGTCAAAGGTCTTCCTTTGCCCAGGCAAAGGAAGACCTTTGGTATGGACAATTTTATGATAAATCTACACTAATATTATAAAGAAGTAAGATTTGTTTGTTTGTTTGTAACGAATAGACTTCAAAACTACTGGACCGATTTCAAAAATTATTTCACTGAATGAAAGCTACACTAGCAGGGAGTAACATAGGCTATATTTTATCCCGGTAGTTTCATTAGTACACCCGTGCAAAGCCGGTACGTGCTGTTAGTAATACATAATGTGTAATGGACTCAACCAAATATTATAGTTTTTCGATCTTACAAAAAAAACAAAATCAAACTTCATCTTCCCAAAAAGCTTTCACATAACGAAATGACTACTCACCGACAAAAGACGCCGGCAGAATGACAAGAATACCTTTGTCATTAAAAAAAAAGTAAGAGGATTAATATAAAACCTCTTTTGTCAAAATAGGGCGCGTTTAACACTTCGATTGGCGCCATTATCTGACAGTATCGATTTTTGAAGATTTTATCGAACATTTTGGCAATTTTTTTTAAGTTTACAAAGTTTTAAGTAAAAGTTCTGCTAAAATTTACTACGTTAAATTGTTGTTTTATTATTTCTTACGTTGCTTTCTTACTTTTGCAGATTTTCCTGTTACAAAATATAAAAAGATAATGTAGAGGAACTTCTTACTGAAGTATTATTCAGGCCGACAAAATTGCTTTTAAAATCTTTGTGATCTCGTGAATTCGTGAGTTTTATTTATTTATTTATTTATATAAAGAGTTGTAATTGATACTCGTATAAGTAAATTATTATTATTTCGAATGCACGAGTAGATGTGTTGTTGGTGATAGGTAACCTAATAATTAAAAATTATATAAAAAGTTTAAGCTCTTATTTCATAAAAAAAACACCAAAAATCCGTATTAAGGCCCCTACACACAGCACGGATTTAACGCTCGGCCCCTGATGCGATTACCAAAATCCTCTCGCGGTGTCGAGTTGCTAAACAAAAACGTGTTTGTTTGTTGAAAACGTGTTGACCGTCATGTTGCGCTTTTAGCCTGACTTTTTATGCCGCTTGTATCGAATTTGTGGAAAGGACATCTCGGATAATGAAAACAAATGTCTCTTAATAAGTTTTCGCTTCAGTGCATGCTTTAAGATTTTGAGATTTGAAACCTATTTTGGCTTTATGTGTTAGCTTCGGTAGCTTCAGACGGCTTTTATATTATTTTATATTGAGAGGGTTTTGACTAATTAAATAGTTAACATTCAAACAAAAATAATTTAACGAGACATGTCTAAAAATATTTGCTATAATAAAAATATTATTTAAAATAAACGAAAGTCGTTCTATCCACTATTAAAATACATTGTTTATGTATTAAATATTATATGGAATCGCGTATTGAAATCATTATATTTACTATCATTTTATTAGTTGAGTCCCGATACCTAATATTTACAAATTTCCAAGTCGCCGTAGTATTTAAATTAAAGTGTTAAATTACGTGAATTGTTAGGAACAGTAAAAGCTTTTAAATCAACACTCCATCACAAGAAAGCTCCAACTGAATAGTAGAGCTACAGTTAACAAAAGTGACTGAAAAAAGTATTTGTCATCAGCGCGTCTTTGTCTGCTTCGGCACTGAAAGAGCTGTTTTGTCACCGTCGCCTCACAATGCGGCACGGTCCGTCACTCGCATTCGTCAAGGCAGTGGCGCGCGTAATCCGGTTAGTGTGGACGGAGCTTTATTACACACTCTGTTTTTAAAGCCGATGTTTTTGGTATAAGAAGTTAATTTTGAGAACTTGGTATAAATCACTTCTCAATGTCTTGAATGTGTAGATGGCGAGAACTTAAAAGTAATTAAATAAAAAAAGTAACAATATTCATATTGGTCGTTTGTTAAGCTATTCTTGAAGTGTAATCAATTTTAGGAAGCTAAGATGACGTCTGATAGAGGGAAATGAAGAACACCATGTTGTGCCGACCCCACATAGTGGGATGAGGGCAGGAAGAAAAAGTGATCGGCCACAAAACCGCAGCGTTTGACCCACACAGTGCGTACACAAACCCATCCATGTGTCATAATCACGACTGCTCTTTTCCTTAACAGTTCGTGAGTGAAATTTTTATCGCATTTTCGGAAATCCTTGAAGCGTAAGTTCAGTGTGTAAGGAGCTTAAGACTAATGTATAGGAGTCTTTAGTGTTATTGGGATTATTTTTTGCCGTTTCGCTGGATGTGACACACTTTTGCTTTATGAAGCGATTTTTATAGTTCCGTGGAGAGAATTCTTGATGACTGAGCGCGGAGTAGGTACGTACCTAATAATATTTTATCAAAAAATGTATGGTTCAAAGATGATGACTACTTACGTAAATTTTAGAATACTTATTGTCAAAATCTTTTTTTAATTCAATTTTTTTTTCAATTCAAAATATCTTTATTGTGGACACAGTTTGCGACACAAATATAAATGGGTTTATAGTAGGTACAGCATCCAACAATCGGCGGTCTTATTTCTTCCAGACAACCGGAAACTAAAACTAAGGAGAAATATGCCAATTAGGATTGGATCTGATAAAACTTTTAAACACCCACAAGAAGCTTTGAACTTAATCAATATGGAGGTATCATTAAGAAAGTTTATTAAAAATTGCCCTAAAATCAACAGTCACATTTATTAAACATAAAAATTATATCCTAATATTAAAATACCATAAGTAAGTAAACAACTAGTAATAATAAGTACGTTAACATCTTGTGGTCATAACTGATGCAGGTAATTATGAGTTTCGTTTGATCTTGCTTTATCCCTATAACGATATATTTTAAGGCATATCTACACAATAAAAGCCAGGGCTTATGCACACCGTAGAACATAAATTAGGAGCAGTGCTCAAACAGGGAGGGATTCGTTTGTAGTGTGCAAAGGGGATACTTCGACAAATTTCCAAATTCTATAATCAACTTACAGATGTCCGTAGGTCCATTTTCATAGCAACTTTTTAAAACATAAAATGAATGAAAGTTTTTGACAGATACAACGATTTTTAGATTTTTGTTTTTTGCTTTTAATTTATGAATTCTTCTTCTGTTGTAAAGAAGATTCACCTGTACCTATCACTGCAACTAATAGAGATGGTATCATAAGTGCTAGCCCCTAGCAATCCCTGAATCCATCCCTGCATCCACAGGACTAAAACACTCGAATCGTAAAGATAAAGCTATGTTTACAAAACGTTCCAGCCGTTTTATCGGCGGTGTGCACCGGCCCTTATCATTGATCATTGACAGTGTGTACTCGCCTTTATCATTCTGATATTTTATAACCAATCATCTAGCGTTCGCTTGAAATAAACTTTAATAGTGTTGTGTAGAGTTGAAACTGCTGTGGTCTGTGTCGTTTTTATATGTTGATTAAATAGTTGGAATTCTTGTATGAGATTATAGGCATGTTTATGTATGGCAGGAATTTAGTTCCATAACCAGGCTCGCGACTTTATCACCCAGGTAGCGGTAGACATTTCTTTTAGATCTTTATGTAATTCTATAGATCCTTTGAAGATGTCTAAAGGGGTAGTCAGAGGTATGTCCAAAAGTCCAAGTATATTATTTTATCAATAGACTAGAGACTTGCACCGATGCCATATGTTAGGCCCCCAACCTCGCATATGGTGGTTTAGGTAGCCGATAACAATAATGTATGCTTTTAATTCATATTTACATACACTTAGATAATGTTATCAGTCTATTGACACTATTTACGGGATTGTGATAGATGGACGGGGAAATGACAGGTTGCTTTCGTAATTTGCAAAACATTTGTATAGTTTTTGATAGGAAATAATAAATAAATAAATAAATATCCTTGGACATTCCATAATGGTGGTTGTATGTATCAAACTATGGCCGCCGTTTATTTATTCTTATGACGTCAAAGGAATTGAAGTAAATGATGTTTCTGTGTTGTTTTTATCTATAAATAAAATAAAATAAAAATGACATGTTAAATAGGTCATTCCCATGTAGATACCTAACTTAGGTAGCTTATAAGACTGTACATTTTGAAATGATCCTTGAGGTCCTACAGAAATAACCACATTTTTCTTTCTTCATTTCTTAATTTCATAGATAAGTCCAAATATTTGGTAAATGGCCACATTTTGCAGTTTTGTTAAAAGATCTTACCTAATTTATAACTGAGGTACCTCTAATAAAATACGAGAGGACCTAAACTCCTAATCAGTATGAAGACGTCGCTTCGGTACGGTTTACGGGCCGGTACGATTTATGTACCGATAACCCAAGTAGCAAAATAGCTCCTACGACAGTCTTGAAGACTATCCTACAATACACTTGTAGTCTTCCTTATTGCTGGATTTGGGCGCAGTTATAGGAGTACAAAATCTTGTAACGCTCCCACACTGAGCTTATAGGATGCTGATAATTCTAATATCTGTCCAAAAATGACTTAGGCAGGACTAAATGCTCCGCTGATTGACTTGCAGAAGACTGCGACTAGTACAAGTGCTCCTATTTTGAACTTCTGCTAGTGCTGTAATGTGCTAAAAGTACTTCGTGAGGTACGTTTTAGTACTTCGTGAGGTACGTTTTTGTGTGTGCAGTGTTTGGTTTAATTTTACGAGTGTTAGGTAAGTTTATTAATTATTTGCTTGACATTTTATAATACAAATAATATAGAAAGCTTATCTAGAATAAAGAATACTTAAATACTTATGTACGTTATTATGGTGGCAAATCTATTTTTATTGTAAAAGTGTACTTTGTTGGGATGTTTTTGTTAACGGGCTTACACAAATCGAATATTAAGTCAGTGAATATAAATAAAATCAAGCACTTATTTCATTGTTATTTTGAACATTCGCCATGTTTTAAAAAAAGCTCTCCATCAAGTCAAGTTCAAGACTGTTGTAGGTAGATTTACTCTTGGCTAGGATTAACTCACCGCCATGTTAAATCAAATTAGAGTTCCTCGATCTATGTCTGAAACTCTACAACGGATAGGTAAACATTTTTTTTCCTAAGATGCGATGACGGGGTAATCCTAGGCCTAAAATAGGTACAGCCAGTTGTTAATTTTCGCGAATCGCCCTGAACTACGTAGGGATAGGTACTTGCTTAGAATTGGTGATAGGAACCTACGACAGCATCAGAGAAATAACAATTAGAGTAATGTACGGAACCCTCCAAACAACTACTGGTTTCTGCCTTGTCAAAACCTGAATCAGACAATCTCTTTAGCGGAACAGATTTTGTGAGTCTTTTATTTATACTTCTTCTCTAATCTCTAAGTACTAGTAAGTACTTAAATAATCTATTTTCTATAACCGAATGGCATAAAAATGTAAACACCATCGAACGACAATGTAGCTTTAATAGCATTATCTTAGCTCTATATAGGACTATTTACTCTCACAATAATCTTATAAGCGTCTTTATCTTACATCGTCTCATACCTTGACTTATAATGATCTCAGCCAAGTATGTTACAGGATTTTGATATCTTGCAAAATGCTATTCTAAAATTAAATTGTTAATACTTGTAATGATCTCAGACAAGCATGTTATAGGATTTAGGTATCTCCCACAATGCTATTCTAAAACAAAATCTATAATATAAAATGAATCGCAAAATTTGTTGGTAAGTTGTTAACTTTTTATCCCGATATGACCGCGAGAACGGGACTTACGCGGGTGAAACCGTGGGGCGCAACTAGTTGTTAATACTTGTAATGATCTCAGACAAGCATGTTATAGGATTTGGGGATCTTGCACAATGCTATTCTAAAATTGAATTGTTAATACTTGTAATGATCTCAGACAAGTATATTTTAAGTCCAGGGAACCTTACAAAATGCCTTTCGAAGACTATAAACTCCTTAGGACTATTAAGACTTCGTCAAGACACTTCCAAGATTGAGAGTCTTATGATCGTCCTTTATCATTGTGTAGTAGTAAACTACAAGTCAACCGCGTAAGTAAATTTGCTCTTGAGAGTATATGTGCTTGTGTAATGCTATTCCTAGCATAATGGCCTTGAGAAAAACCAGTCTAAGAGCTTTTTGAGACTAATTTTACCTATAATAATCTATTGTAGGATTTAAATGCTAGTTGGGAAGGGACGCCGGCGCGGAATGCCGTCCTGACTGTTTTTATTGTTAGTAGATAATTTGACCTTATGAACAGATATGTCTTAAACTTAGGTACATCTTTACCTACTGAATTATGTTATTATGTCTTGCTAGCTGCGCCCCGCGGTTTCACCCGCGTAAGTCCCGTTCCCGCAGAAATATCGGGATAAAAAGTAGCTTATGTATTAATCCAGGGTATCGCCTATCTACATACCAAATTTCAACTAAATCGGTTCAGCCGTTTTTGCGTGAAAGAATAACAAACATACATTCTCACAAACTTTCACATTTATAATATTAATAGGATAGTAGGATAGTAGTAGGTTTTAATATATCTACAACCCCCTGCTCTAGTTATTAAATAAAAAATGCTCACACGATGATTCTCGTGTTTGAAAAAGATCATTTATTTCAATTTATTTACTTTTTAGCAATAAATTATGATGTTGCACTTTTTGTCTGATCGTCAATATAAATGTACAGATAAAAAATATTTAAAAACCAAGTATTCAACGGATTGGAAAGAAATTTGGTACGATTGCTTATACTCCGGATTAACACATAGTCTACTTTTGATCTTAGTTACCACGATAGTTCAAATAATTTGCTGCTATTTTTATTTTGTAGAAAAAAAAATAACACTCTATTTTTTATCTCAATTTACAAGGGGTGTAAACTCTATTGAATAATTACAAAATAATGCACAATACCTCGCGAATAATATCGGACATATTTATAAAATTAAATAATATTCTAATGAATTCATTTCATAATTAATGTATTCATGACTCATTGAAAATATTTTCTTTTAGTTGTCAGTCAAGTCACCCTCGATTTGAGCGGGATGCTACGAGGGGGAGGGCGACGCAATGTTTTGATACTTGCTATAGAAATATCAAAATATTGATTATTTATAAGAAACAAATAAAAAACAGACAGTAACAAAACATACACTACTTAAAAACTATATTTTTTTTATATTTTATACCTAACTAGCAGTGCCCCGTGGTTTCACCCGCGTAAGTCCAGTTCCTGCGGGAATATCGGGATAAAAAGTACCCTATGTCACTCTCCATCCCTTCAACTATCACCACACAAAAAAGCACGTCAATCCGTCGCCCCGTTTTGCCGTGAAAGACGGACAAACAAACAGACACACACACACACACACTTTCGCTTTTATTATATTAAAAAGTAAAAGTATGGAAGTATGGATGGAAGTATGGATTAGCTTTAGCGACTTTTACTTTATATTCTTTTTTTACAAATTTTTTTCCCATAGCTTATAGTTCTAAGTTAAACAGATTGTAATTTGGTTTCTTTTGTAATAAATAAATACTTTACTTTTACTTTACTTTTAGTTTAAAGTATCAAGATGGCGACCCCTCCACAGCACAGCATATGGCCTACAGCGCAAGTTATCGCAGTCCATTGCCCGCGTTGTGCGCACTCATAGAATTACACCTCATTATGTTGCGCCACTGTTCTGTTTACACTGTCTAATCTACTCATTTGTGTTTAGACTTGTCTCTGACTACCTGTTTCGTAATCTATTTGAGAGTTGCGATTTGTTTAAAAAGTTCATTACCTAATACAATTTCTTTCATTTTTCTTTCATTATTTTACCTATTTCAATAAGTGTGGTTTCGGTAATTTAAAAAAAGGTGAACATTAAATTTTATGTTAACTAAGTTACATATTTTTTTGTTACAAGTACAATGATATTACAAGTATAATGATAAAAGAAGATTTAAGTGCGTTTCAATTAAAGTAAGTTTACTTACTAGTTTAATAGGGGTACTCTTGTCGTACTTACCTACTTCTATGTACTGTAATTAATGAATCAGTCAGCAAAAACGCACCTTTTGTTTGTTTTAATAATTCCCACATACGGCCGGCACCCTCACTAATCAAATGTAATCACCAAAAGTCATCGCGTATCGTCCGTCAAATCACTTCCCTCAAATCAGTGTAATTATTGACACAATTTCCTGACTTTTGAACGGCGTTTGATGCCGTCGCACGCGCACTTTACGTACAAAACTATGTTTTTTGGTATTATTTCTATGTTTTTCCATTATCATTATGGGAATAAGCGTCCCCTTTTTGTTTGGATTTCACACCCACGATTTTTTGATTAAAACTTGCGTTAATGCGTTGGGGTGTGCCGCAAGGGTGAATCCTTGGCCGCTTCCTTTTTATTGTGCATTTCATTTCGGAAACTATTTCCCGATTTGTAATCGATTTTAATCATTGTGAAAGCTTTGGAATTTACCCTAAATTACACGCAAACCACTAAATAAGTACAAATAAATAACTTACCACGTAACTTCATGCGAGTGTTGTTCCGAATCATTTTTAATATCTGTTTTTAAAAACACAATGCACAACATATAAAATTCCGTACACTCAATTCAATTTCATCATTACTTTTAGTAAACAATACAAAGTTTTTAAATTTAATTTCATCATACTTATGTCTTAACATTAAAAACCCTAGTCAAGAAACAAGATTAGTGGTAAATTATGTAAAGTCCAAAGAAAACATTGATTGTTCAGATAAGGGTCGCCACACACTGATCGTGTGCTGTCTAATCGGATTTGACACGACTACCCACTGGGGAGGTATTTGAAAGAACTAATAAATAGGTTTAATCCTTTTAAGTATATGGATATCAATTTTTGTAATTCATTTCAGAACTAATTAATTGTGGTTGTAATTTTTAAGTAGGATAAGCAAATATAAAACAATCAAATTAAGGTAGGTAAGTAAGTAAGTAAATTAATTTGATTGTTTTATGAAAATATTATTTATGCCGATTTCAAAAATTCTTTTACTGATGTGTAGAATGGACTGTCGGGATGGTTATCGGTAGCTTCATTAGTACATCCGTGCAAAGCCGGGACGTGCTGCTAGTTTGTTTACTATTTATTAGATGGAGTTTTTAGCTTTGGAGTTTTATGCAGTTCGTATATAATTATAATATCTAACTATTTGAAATTGAAATTGAAATTGAATATCATTAAGCTTGTCTTACAGGGTAGTTATGGCACGTCCAAATTCACATGTACATTCATCATGATTTTCCTCAATTCTTTAAACTACCCCCAACCCCTGTTTACTTACAAGCAATTACAGTAATGCACCGCAAGCACGGTATAACAACAGTCTGTACCGAGCTCCGTCTAATGCAGCGCATGAAACATTCATAAGGTTATTTTAATCCATTGATTGATATTGGACGGTGTTATGCGAGAGTGGTATATTATAGAATTAAATAAAGTTAAAATAAATATCCTTGGACATTCCACACAGCGTCATCTAGTCCCAAGCTAAGCAACTGAATGCTTGTGTTATGGAGACAAGATGACTGATATATAGATACATTTTTTTTGTAAATACATACATTATAGATAGAAAACACCCAGACACGGAATAAATATCTGCAGAACATACAAACATTTGTCCCGTAGCGGCTATCGAACCCCCTCGGCGCCTCAGTCGGGCGTTCGCCCAACTGCGCTACAGAGGTCGTGAGTCGGCTTGCAGTAATAAGATACGTTGGTATTTGTTACCAAGCAGTAAATAGCTAATCGTATGAAACAAAGTTCCGTAGAAGAAAAGTTCAGTAACCCCCGGTTCCTAAAACCAACTTACGGATGTCCGTAGTAATTTCGCCATAGCAACGTTGTTAACTGTCAAAAAGTTTCATACACATAACAAAGTAGCTATGGTGATGGACCTACGGACATCCGTACGTTAGTTATAGAAATCGAGCAATAACTCATTCAAGGCCCACCTGCTGGTCCTCGTAGAGGAGCTGTGCCGCCGCGGCGGCGCAGCTCCTCTACGAGGTAGTGCGTCCGGGGCACCCAACGTGATAGTGTATAACTCATTCAAGGCCCACCTGCTGGTCCTCGTAGAGGAGCTGTGCCGCCGCGGCGGCGCAGCTCCTCTACGAGGTAGTGCGTCCGGGGCACCCAACGTGTTAAGCTAGATAAAGCTACATCTTTCGGTATATTTTCCTGCCACAGTCTCGCATCACGAAACCATAATTTCCACAATCCTATTACACGCGGCTAAGCAAGCCGCCAGGGTTGATGCTATGACGTATCGCTGCAATCTTGTGATGCACATTCATTTTTAGGGGAATAAAAGTCATACAGAGACCTAGGAAATAAAAATAACTTCAATTTCGCAGGTAGAGCAGTTTCCTGCACTCTAGGTAGGTGAATTTCTGTTCATTAATTCGAAGATTTTAAATGGTTAGGTATGACAAGAAATATCAAAATCGGTGCGACGAAGTACCAACGCGACGCCATAAAAAAAATCAGGAAAAACACAAAGCATAATAAAATTATAAAGTAAGTAGGTAGTAAAGTAAATATTTTGACATCTTCAAAAGCTTTAAAATGCTACAAATTCATTTATTATATTTCAAAAGTCTTCAAAGATTAGGTACCTAAAAGATCTGAAAGAATGAGGTAGATTATGTCTGTGGCATCTTAGGAATAAATTCGTACCTAATCATAATTCGAAATCCTTGCTTGATTGTATAAGGATAAAATATTTACAATACATAATTTGTTGGTAAACATACAATAAAATGATCTTTACAAAAATCCGAAAAAAAAACATCAATCTCTATGATATCCCCTCCATTAGCACCGGAAACGGAAGTATTAGCGGAGCGATTTATCATCGCGCCAAAAAAATAACCGCGAAAATCCGCCATCTTTTATAATGGACGCTCCCGCCAATTTTAATGCAATATGGCGATTGACACGCGCCGATAAGAATAATATTTTTATTATTTCGTTGGAAACACTTCAACTGCTGTATGTATAAATAAATGCGTATAAAATGAAAAGGCGGTCTTCAAATAATACTTTATAAGTCTTTTCGGTGATTATCTTGGTATTTCGTTTATTAGATAATTATTTTAGGAGTTGACTAAGACCCAAGCCTTACTCTTTTTTATTCAGCCTTAAGAATAAGAAAGGGGTAATAAAATAGTAAGGATCTACTTACAAAATTTCTTATCATCTTTTTATCTATCAAAATATTATTTGACACTTGACTTGCCTTGCTTGAATGAAAATCGTCATCTCTTTGCGAATATCCAAAAACATATTTGTTTTCCATTTTTAAACTTTTCACAATCTTCAATGCAAGACCATTAAATAAGAACCCATAAACGCTCGATTGAGCGTACGAAACAATAGTATCAATTTGGCGGCGCACGTTCACGCACGCGGCGGAGCGGGGCAGCACGCGCGCGACGTGCATTCACCTTGTTTTGTGTTGATTAGATTAATGGCCGGGGGTTGGAGGGATTTTGAATTGAATATATTTTGGAGTTTTACTAGTAAAACTCCAAAATATATAAGCACGCTCCAGCGCTTAAGCCACCCAGGCTAGCCTGGGTGGCTTAAGCGCTGGGCAAGTCTCCATCTCAACAATGTGTCAGGCATTACCGTGTCACGTTAAGTGTAGACAAAGATTGCCTCCTGACGCTATATAAATCATCTTGTAAAGATGTGTGATGTTTGTTTGTTTGTTTGACGTAGGTAATCTCCAAAACTACTCAGTCGATTTCAAACATTCTTTCACCGATGTGTAGAATGGACTGTCGGGATGGTTATACCTACCTATATAACAATTTATAAATTTATTTTATCCCGGTAGTTTCATTAGTACACCCGTGCGAAGCCGGGACGCGCTGCTAGTTAGCTATAAAGTCAAAGCACGTTATAAAACTGACACTAATAGTAGCGTGTCGGGACTTTTCATTATTTAATTTACTGCGAGCTAACGGAATACTCTATACTTGAGGACAAAAACATTAAATCTCTCCTTGAAATATACCTTATACCTAGTTATCGAATAAAGAGAGCAATCATCTTTCAATGAAAGAAACCAACGTTTTTTTCCTAGTAATTGTGAAAGCGACAAACTTATAAACTAAACTCTGTATTCTGTAACAAACCGAATCAGAGAAGAATAAATTATCGCAAAAAGAAAAGTCAAAAAACAATAAACAATTTAAGAATTTTTGATTCGCTTCCGTTTGTTACTAGTCTTATTCGTTCATGCTATGGTCAAATGTGTATTATAAGTACCTATGTGTAAATCGGTTCCAATCAAGTGCACTGAAGTGAACGTGAGAGAAAGGAGCACCTTTAGACAATTCCCTTGAAAGAATGGCGCTAGCGTACATTAAATTTAATATCCAGCAGTTTATAACGTAACTATTTTAGACGATATGATACAATTTCGTAAACCAAAAAAATTCTTGGAAGTTGAAGTGGAAAGTTGCAAATTTTACATGACTTAATTTTTTTGAAAATACTCTGAAAATCAACATCAGATCCTCAAAGTATTGTCTTTCCTATTGATGGTCGGCTAAGCAGAGAGGATGGTTTAGATGCTACAAGAATATTCCATCCCAACAATGTCCCACGCCTATATCGTTAAGTGTAGGCAAAATTGCCTCGTATGCATATCACCTTAAGTACTTAATATTTTTTAGCTAAGTTTTTTGTCTAAACATTTAGCTATAGCATTTTAGTTGCGTTGGAATTGGTACAGATCACCAGCTTCTTGTCAAAAATGGAGTACCTACTCACAAAGTCAAAGTGATCCTTGAGGTCCTTGATCCTAATTTTTCCTTTATTGATTGTATAAGTTTGAAGAGGTGTTCCCATGATCAGTTCATCATAGACACGTGACAATCGGTCACGGTCGCGTTTCACACGCCCTCTGTGTTTGAGACGATTCGACACGGAACGGACGAGAGGACGCAGTATGCTCTACTTTAGAGTAAAACAACATTTTTTTTAAAAACTTACCCAGTTATTCAAAAAGATTGGTTAATTTAATAAGGGTTTGTCTTGTTACAACACAGATTACCTACATATGGTTACAAACGTCAATGAAGAGAGATAGGTTTGTCGCGTTGTCGCGTAAAGTCCGCTGAACACTGATGATACTACTTGACATGAAACGCGACGTTAACGTTGCGTTGGTGCGACGTTAGCGTTGCATTGGTGCGACGTTAGCGTTGCATTGGTGCGACGTTCGCGTTGCATTGGTGCGACGTTAGCGTTGCATTGGTGCGACGTTAGCGTTGCGTTGGAGCGACGTTCACATTGACGTTGACGTTACCGTCGAATGCTTGCCACTGGAGACTCGCGACGGAGAGACGCCAACGCTCGTAAAACGCCAGTGGCCATGTAGAGCAACATTACCATCGTTCCGCGAAGGGTGCAAACAATATGGAATGTAATGAAGTTCTCATGAATCATTATTCACAGATCACGTGCGAAGCCGGCTTTCCCACAGGTTTTCAAAATGAGAAAAAATATGTTAAGTACACACTTCATTTCTTGAAGCGAGCTAATAGGAAGAAAAATAAACGCACGTGATTGGTCGTCGAAAATAATTGTCTATTCTCGTAATGGCTAGATTTGACAATTGACAATTGATTTGACAATCTAGCCGATCACGAGAAAGACAATTATTTTCGACGACCAATCACGAGCGTTTACTTTTCTTCTTAAAAGCTCTCTTCAAGAAATGAAGTATAGGTACCTTGTGGTGTTGTCTTTCCAGAAAGTCTAGCATGTGCAAAGGGTTGACACGAATTGTCTAAACACATACAAAGAAGCAAAAATAAAAACAACGCAGCTACTTTTAGTTATAGGTATACATAATCCTACCAACACGTTGATGCCAACATTTTATTTTTTAAATGTTGATAAAAAATTCACTGCAACATGACTATACAATTGCAAAGGAAACATATTTTCTAAAAAAGCTTTTAACTTGACGTGTGGAACCCTAAAAATGGCCTGTCAAAATATTGTCGGCGACATCAGGGCTCCCACACAAAACCGCGACGTCGCGTCGCATTGTCAAAATCTGCGATATCGCGCGAATTCGCACGATGGCATCGCAAGAATTTGCGATCTGCTTCGCATCGCACATTCCTACATCGCCCTACTAAACGGCTTGTCGCACAAATTCGCGCGACGTCGCATCGCGTCGCATCGCAGAAACTTGCGATGCGAATTTCTGCGATGCGAGCTCGCATCGCGTCGCATCGCGGATTTGTGTGGGAGCACTCAAGGGAGGACGAATGTACAGTCGGGTAAAAATATTACGATTAAAAATTGGTAAAATTATTCGACAAAGTTTAACTTTCTTGAAAACCTACCGTGAAAAGACAGTCAAATGGTTACCAAAACACAAGAATTGTTTAGTTTGGGACTGAGACATAGTTTGAGTTGCGTTAGAACAGGCAATAGAGTCACCTACCTTATAAGACTGTACATTTTTAAGTGATCCTTGAGGTCCTCATAGAAATAAACACATTTCGCTTTCTTACTTTCTTGATCCTCTCTTTATCTTTTATAGTAAGTACCTACCTACCTCAATTTAACTCTGAGAGTTTTGATTAAAAACTTTTTCTAAGTAGGTAAGTAGGTATACTTATATTTAAAATGTTCCGAGTAGGTAATTTTGTAGCCGACAGTACTTTAAAATTGCCTCGCGTTTCCTCCGGGGTGATTCGGCAGAAAATGCTTTTAGTCAACACAATACCGACTTGAAATTAGACCAATTTCGAACAGGAATTAGACCAATTTTGACCGAAATCAGACCGATTTAGATCGACGGCTAATTTGAAGGCAATAATAAGGGCTCCCGATTAAAACTATCAATCAGCATCTATTTATTGAGTGCAAGTAATTAAAGGTTAGTTTTTTGAGCCCTCAAGCTTGTGTCCTCGCTCAAGTATCGATTTTTGTCAGTTATTTTTGGAAACTGAGTGATGAAACATAGCTTGAGACACGATTTAGGTACCTACGCTTGAGTAAGAACTCTGAATACGAGCTTAATACATGTACAAGGTAGACCAAGGTAGTTTTTTTATCAATGGTTTTGTCAAAAAATCATGATTTACTTTTGTATGAACATCGATGATGACTGTCATAAGAAATTGCCAAAAGTTACAATAAATAGGTACAAAGATGTCTACACACTGATAACTCGATTCTAAAAGTATCGTTGTAGTCAATACAAAGCTGAATATAAGGAAAGGCCGAAAACAATAGAGATTCGAATCGAAAAAAGAAAACATTCTAAATTCAAAGTGAACGCCGCTATTGGCCGGCGCAGCAACAATGGCTCCTTTCGAAATGTCAGATTTGACAGCCGATAGGCGCCAAACGAGTTTCTTGAAACAATAGAATGTTTTAAATTTGTTTTGTTCTCAATTTATAAAAAAAGGTAGCGCCTTCTAAGGTTGCATTATGTACTGACAGGGTGATAACTAAAATATTTGCATAAAATATGTTCAGAAAATAACCAATTTTGACTTTTCTCCGTCCCACTCTAACACTACCTAATTACCGAGTCAGAACAGTCATAATATTTAATAACGTAATAGCCCAATGTGGCCAATCAGGTCAGCCCAATTTGGTCCATAAAATAAAATATGGGCTTGTAACCGTTAATTTTGTAATTCAAAGAAACGTTCTTTTATCAACATTTGAACTTATGTCAAGGTATTTTGTGTCTTAAGTTTTTAGATATAAAGGTTTGAAGAATATAGAATATCGATTTTAGAAATAAAGTGGGTCTGTCATAATATTAAAAATAGTTTTTACTGTTTTTTTATTGGTGCAAGAAGTCGGATAAAAATAGCAGGTTAGAGTAGTAGCAGAAATTGATAAAGCTCTAATAAATATAATTAATGAAAACTTTAGGTAGGTAAGTACTTAAGTAAGTAAATAAGTAAGTATTTATAACAATAAAAAGGAGATGTTCCAAAGTGGTATTTTATTCTGATGAAAAAAGAAGCAATACGAATTAAACATAATTGGAAACCTAATTTTTTATACTATCGGATGTGAACAAAATCATATTTTTTTAATCCCACGATTTTTCTACAAAAAATATTTAAAAAGGTGCAAATTCATCCACTACGGCCACACTGAACCACAATAAAAGGGCTAAGATGAATGTCACTGTCATATTGAGTGAGACGTTATGTCAGTATCAAATGGATTTTCCGATCATCATTCATTCTTTTCATTCGGTACTGTCAATTGTATTTGTATTGACGTTGACAGTGACGGAACTTTTAAAAATGTCATTATTAGAAACACAAAGTTGGAGTGAGACAAAAACTCATTTTCATAGAGATCGTATGGCACTATCTCTTTCTTGAGACGCGTTAGAGGGTTGCAAGCAAAACTTTTTTCAATGATTTTTTTTAGAAAAACGTGGGGTAGGAAAAATACTAAAAAATAATAAATAATCATGAAATAGTTATATGTTTAATTACGTATAGTTTTTATCTTGCTTCTTTTTCCAAAATATTTTAATACCAGCCCCCATACATTTTTGGAACATCTCCTTTATACCTATGTTTGCAATAAAACAAACTTTTCAAGTCTAAAATTTTACAAAAACAGAAAAATAAGAAAATCAAAATCGTAGTAAACAACAGAAAAAATTGAAGCTACCATACACCACGCCTTTCCGAGTGGGCGTCCTCCGCTCCCATTGGTCCAAACATGAACTCTAGCGCATTCTAAATTTAAATATAGATCGTTCAACGCGAGCTATTAAAAATAAAAATTGTCGTTGAAAGATTAATATGACTTGAAAGTGGATCTTTCGTCAAATTTCAATTATTCGAATATGTTACAAGGATTTTTAAGTTAAAAATACAACGAAACGATAAACAGCTTGTAAGTATATTTTGGGTGAAGTGAGTTTACATTTGAATCCGGGATATTGAACCGTAAATAATAAGTATCATAAAAAATGTTTTTAATTAATTACTGTCATAACAAGAGGAAACGTCACAAGAAGAAAAAAATGTAAACTATCTAAGTAGGTATATTAAAAACAAAGCAAAACAGAGCAGATAACTAGGTATCGGAGTTTAGCTCTCTTTGAAACTATTAACAAAATCACATCAAAATCAGTTTATCCTTAATCTGTATTTCGTAGAGTTTATATTTTACTTTCAAAACTAATATAATGAGTTTATATTGCACTTGGAGCTTAGCTCTCTTTTATTTTAAAAGATAGCGAATAGCAAAATAACCCCATAATCAGTTCTCAAAACAATGTAGGGATGAACGAAATCGTAAATAGAGTTTAAAATAGTTTCCAAGCTGGCTGATATACTCAATTGAAATAAATATCAATCATAAACATTATAAATGGAATCAATACGCGACTGTATGCGCACACGCATTCCCACGTCTGCCAGATCAAAGCAATGCGCCCGGCGCCATCTTTTTTTAGAGCGTCAGCTGATAAGGATTTAGTGATGGGATTTAAAGACAAAGTCAAAGACATTCTATAAAACCAAGAAGGTTTAATTTAATTAAGTATCAAAACTGCTAAGTTGTACGAGGATCAACTCAGGCATCTTTTCTACATGACTTATCTCTACATATCCACATCTTTACCAAAATACGATAATAAATTAATTTCACTGAGCAAAACCATCTATCTGTGGCCACATATCTATTCTGTGGGATAGCATACAAACTTAACAGCTGAATACAGTTGCTTACCTATCCATGACCTTAGGTGACTTTTGTCTTACAAATGTGACAAGTAGGTAAGCCCGTAATTTAATACTCTCTCAAATTAAGTAGCGTCTCAGTATTCTGGTGTAAGATGTACCTACAATTACCAAACACTCAAAACGAAAATCAGTTCCAACGAGCAATTGTTATTGCCTCAAAAAAACGTGGTAAATACTCAAGGTCGCACCCATCTCTACTGCTCTAACTCAAGTGCTTCCCAAATAGCTCGAGTGGCACAACTCCTGGTCTTAGTTGAGTGGCCTTTGGCGGCAGGCGGCGTGTGTAGCGGCATTATGACAAATGGAAGCAGGCTCGCGACTTTAGGAACACATGGACATTTTTATTTTATAGCGTTATTTACCTACCTTATTTACGTCTGGCTAACAATTAGCTCTATAGTCACGGCGATAAAACCAGTCACGGCGATAAAACCCCGTGTCCAATGTCCAACCTATAGTTACATGAGTTTGTGATCGTAAATGTTTACGAAAGAAATTGAAGTTTATTTTGAGAAAACTTTTTTGAAGTGGAAGAGGTTTCTTAATTTGACTATAGGTAGGTAGGTAGAAACTTTAACAAGGCACCTATGTGTTACTGTGGATTATTCTATTAATAGTGTTATCAAATATGATAAAAATTGCGAAACACCTCGTCGTGATGGCGATGAAACTCAATCTGCAATAGCAGAGTTCTTTTCAACCATCTTCAATGAAACTCCCTTGAAAGGTTCCAACTCTCCTATTTCGTGGAACCATTCCTAGTTTGTTTTCCCCTTCAATACGTTTGAGAGTCTTGAAAATGCAAAATAAGTCCGATACCAAGCCCTCGTCGCAGGATATGAGCCCAATTTGAATGTTATTGCGCCGCGCGCCGCAAACACTTCACGATATATTGAATGAATCTTATTTCCTATTGGAAGTTTGAAGCGCTGAGCACAGCCGCAAGTTGAGAAGATAGATGGAAAATTATTTATGTTACACCAGCCCCTGATGTCTAACTTGCATCAAATTGTTGCAAATGAAAATAAGTAACGGTAATCCGCGAAACCTATGTCAAAATGGAGGTGGGTTTAAAAATCTTGCGCGTTAGTACATGCAATAGTACCTAAAGGTACATGTTTGCACGTTCTACACACTACCCTACCTCTACTACACTACCTACCGACATAAATTATACTAAGTATTTTCTTTCCTGATTGTAAGCCAAACTAAACACACCTACTGGCTACCCAAATGTTGTCCATCTGCATCGTCGTATTTTATAGTCGAGAACAAAGATGCGATAGAAACATCTTAGCGAACTTTCCGCTTCGAGGGCGCAGAAACCAAAACAGGGGACAAGGTAGCACTCGGGGAGAACAGGGGAGGGCGTGGAGACTATAAGAAATATATTTATTTAATCAAGTTAAACATGGGGACTTTGAGGACTGCAAGTAACAGATACAACATGTTTTTAAATAACAAATTATTGAATCTAACTAGGTATTCACAGTAAAAGAAAGAGGTAATTTTGGCAAGTGTATAGTATAAAAACTTACTTTTTTATATTAGAGACGTGTTGGAACAGTGCATTTTGACTAAGTATCTGCTTTCTGATCTAATTGCTAGTGTCTAAAAAATAGTTTAAGGTTTTTTACACAATTATTTGTAATTGACTCAATAATCATTTCTACTTAAACCCTTTTTCCAAAAAAATACATTTATTGTCATTATTTTTATAATGCGACTCCACAGCCGCCCTGTTCCCCTCCTTCCATTAAGAGGATTAAAAAGCACTGCAGCCTCGTCGCCTCCGTACAAACACACAGGCACACAGACACACAGACGCATCGATGACACGCACTATGTTGAACTAGAGGCCTATCATTCACACGATCCGAATGAACACAGAACAGAAGCATTATTAACCGACTTGATAAAAGAAGCAGGCTCTGTTTTCCACTGCATGATTTTTTTTATTCAGGTATGTTTATCGATTATTCTATAAAGAGTATGAAGCTTTTATTTGCTTGAAACAAATATTCCTAACTACCTACGTTACTCCGAAGTTGGTCTAAAATACAATTTCGAGGATCACATTTTCGGAGTTATGAACAGAAACCCCTTTTTAAGCCTATTGCCCTGTTAATAGGTAGGTAGGTAAGTTTACTTTAAAAAATTTCAATGTCCATCGTTCCGAAAACAAAGAAAACATTGATGCACAGATAAGTAGGCGTATTTCAAAGCTACGTTAACGATGTAGAAATTGTCACATGTTTTAAGCCACACAATGGCCGGCTAATGGAAATAGCTAATGCAACATGAACTGCCCGTCACACCTGAACAATTACTATACAGATAACACAGGTGACCTGCTGACCTAAATGGTCACACATCAATATATTCTGTGGACCACTAGGATAACAGAGTAGATATTAAAGTAGAAGGTTGTGGGTTCGATTGCTGGACGTGCTTCAATGGATTTTGCGTTCCAAATCGGATTGAGGCAACGCTTAACGTGTCCCGTTAAGCGTTAACGAGACACGTTAAGCGTTGCCTCCTACCTTACGCTGTAAGTATCTAAGTATAAATTATCTATCACGTAAACATCTGAATATCTGTTCTGGTGGACTTGAAAAGAAAACGGCAACACAACAATCATAATTGCCTCCAATAAAATAACCAACTACCAATCTCTACATGACGTGTAACGGTGTAAAAGTCAAATAATATTGATGAAGATAAACATTGTCCATCACCAATCAGCCCCATCAGGTCGCGTGCGCGCACCAGATGGCAGGTCTGCGCACGCGCGTCATTGCGTGCAACTGGCATCATTAGATGTTAGATTATTAGGCGAATGAAGTTATGGGGTGTGTTAAATAGCTAGATCATGCTCAACTATGCTTACAAGAGGCTTACCATGATATTAAACAATTTAGTTTAGGCTTACGTCAAAAGCAGTTCATTATACCTACTTAGGACCTAAACTGAATCGCTTTTGAGCAGGCTTTCTCTGGAACGTAGATCATCTCTAAAATTTCCCGTGTACCTATAGCTATTAATTATGAAGAATTATTAATTAGGTACCTACGCTTTCGTTTGGCAGTGGCTTGGATCAGTTGAGCTACCTATAGATCGTTGGCACAGTCCTTAGGTAGCTCAACTGGTACTAATTGTAATTTGTAGTTATTTAAAGTTAGTTTTGTGTCAGTTTCGTTTCTGTAAATAAATGTAAAGATAAGTTCAAATTTTCAATATTTAAAATCTTCCCCCAATCTAAATCAATCCGTTCCCAGTTTCCCACACTCAAATCAAAACAACCAGACTCCTGTCACAATCTGTCATATCCCATCGTGTCATAGACAACGCTTCCGTTGTCAATGACAATACTACTGCGTGTGGTTGAATACCGTCCAATAACCTGAGATATTACTTGGAGTGTTTTGTCGAATGACGTCCCTGGTGAGTTATTGTGGAAGACAGCAATGATTGCGCTATTGACAATCATTTTGAGTTCAAGGAGTGGCTACTAAAAGGATGCTGTTGTTGTGCCCGAACACAGAATCGCTAATTAATGTAAGTGGTGCTTATCTATTTGACGTTTGTCTATACAAATCTGATAGTTAAGACGAACATAGATATTTAATTAGAGTTTGAGTATCGGGCATATCTAACAGTTTTCATATAATTGTATCTGTGTATTGCCAACTTAGGTTTTTTAGACTTTATCAAGAGCTTATAATAACATGGAAGTTACAAAATGATAATGAACTAATCTAACTACATAATTATATTCAATAGAAACAACAGTAGAAAATAAGTAAAATTCAGTTTAATTTTTTTCAAATACTATTATAAAGTTATTATTAATATTATTATTCTACTACTAAAGTTTTTTCATTCAAAAACAGTAAACACTTAGAAGACTGCTCGTAAATTATAGTAATTTTCGCTAAAATAACAATGATCAGTTTCCGAGCCAGCGGTCAGATGGCGCGAGTTGCAGCCTGCAGGGGGCGCCACTCACGCGTGACCATCAATACAACTAATGGCGGCCGTGATGGGGAATGGCAATCGGGGATTTTTGACTGTTTTTATATTGAAATCTCTTCGGAAGTATTGGATTGCTTAGTTGAATATTCATAGAAACGTATTCGGGTGTTCTTTGTTTATTTATAGTTGATTGATCCATTAGTATTTTTGCCCCACGTTGGGCGCCAAATCTTAGTTTTTTTAGACGAAACTGCAGAAAAAATTGAACGTTTAATTATCCTCTATAATGAAGTTAAAATTAAATTATTAATTTGAGTGATGAACGGTGCACGATATAAATAGCCCCATATTGGGCGCCAAAACTCAATAATCTGAGCTTTGAAGTTAAATCAAAAATTAGATGAGAAACAGAAATAAATAAATATACTCAAGCGTAAATCGTGTCTCAAGTGGTGATTCATAATTCAGTTTTCATAGAGAACTGTCAAAAATCGATGCTTAAACGCGGACTCAAGTTTGAGTGAAGTCTCTGAATGAAAAAACCTAGCCTAAAAGACGAAATCCAATTACAAAAATTACTTTAAATACTTGAAATTTGAGTTTTTCTGATTGTAAATTGATTGGATCATTCAAATGTTTCTATTTATTGACACTAAACGCATTTTTTAATTAGCATAACTTCAATAAGTCAACTGTTGGCAAGGGTTAACCTGCAATCACCTAATTGCGCCATAATCCGTCTGTACAGCTCGTTACTAGATTGGTCTTTTGTACCCCGCGGCAGTAACCCTTCTAATGTAATGAGTTGGAATACGACACCGAAATTAGTTGTAAACAAACATAAAAAGTTCGGAAAAAGGGGCTTTGTTTTAGGTCTAAGTTAGTTATTTACAACTTCTTTTGGTTTTTCTATAATAAGATAAAATAAGTAATTTAGAATCCGATTCTCGGAAAGGAATCTAAAGATACATCGATCAAACTAGGATTCGTTTTTGTAAAATGTTGTTTCATCCGTGTAATTTTTCTGTAATTCAGTAAGTATATGTATGAAAATACTTACTGACAAGACAACTAAATTTATTTGTCCCAAGTAGGTATACACAGTGCCTACCAAATTAACTAACTGTTTATTACCTATCTACTTAGCTAACTGTTTTTTAGGGTTAAGTTAAGTTACATTAATGGTAAAATTTTCAAACCACTACCTACTTACTGATGGTTTTTGTAATAATATCGATGATGTCATGTAGCCAATTAGCTCATAGATCAAGTATCGCTCGACCCCAAATATTGAATATTCATATAATTAGGGTCATTTATATCCCGTGACAGACAGACGGCATGATAAATTAGTATTTTATGAACTAGTTGGTGCTACTTAATGGCCATCGGAAATATTGGAGCAAAAAGTCCATTAAGATCGTAATTGTAAGTGAACTTTAAATTTACATATAAAGAAACCTACATATTTACATTATTGTACATAATACAAATAGAACCAAATAATCAATCGAATAAGCATTGCCATTCAACGTGGTAATGCGGCCAGTGCCTTGGGCACGCTTCCGACTGACAGTGGTTTGGATCAGTTGAGCTACCTATAGACCGTTTGCAACGGTCCTTAGGTGGCTCAACTGGTTCTATTTGTATTATGTACAATAATGTAAATATGTAGGTACCTAATAGTTTAGTTTCTGTAAATAAAGTTTTATTCTTAAACAAAAGAAACCTACTGTAGGTAGGTATGTTAGTGCTGAGTGGCTTAGTGCCTCGACTTTTGATCCGAAGGTAGTTTGTTCGAATCCGGCACGTTAATTTACCGGTACCGGCTTTTAAAGTCGTTAAGCCATGACGGAGGCCTTTAGGCGGCTTAAGAAACAAAACTCCGTCACCAGAGTTGGCCACTTGCTCATACGAACGAAGGAATGAACGATCTCTGGTTTAGCTTACCTACAGCTGTCTGTAGATATTTTACGTATTTTGTATGTAGTCAAACATCTACCCAGAGTAAACTAAACCAGAGATAGGTTTGAAACTGGCAGTTAAAGTCCTTATAGAATATTTTATGTAGGGAGCTTGCGAATATGATTAAGTTACAATACAACTCAAGTACATCTGCCCCCGACAACTGAGCAAACACATCTCACGTGACACTCAACAAACACACTAATGGATAGTCTGTGGGAGACTGTATCACTGGCTCCTTTTGAGCTTGGTTTTCAAAATAGCGGTTTTCGAAAGCGGTTTTGTTTATTTACAATAATTATGTGTAATATAATGTGTTATTCCATGTCATGTTAGTATTTATCGAAATAAACTAATATTGTAAGGAGGTAATTCTTTCACTGATGTGTAGAATGGAGTGTAGGGATGGTTTTAGACTATATTTTATTCCAGTAGAGTCATTAGTACACCCGTGCAAAACCGGGACGTAGAACTTAACAAACGTAAAAAATAGTCACTTTGTTTTCTTTCACCCGTTAGTATGGTACGTGTCATAATCACACCTGGCGATGACGTCATACAACAATTATATGAAGATTAACTTTCCACTGATTGCGAGGTGCGGTCAAAGATTGAAAAGTTATAGTTAGTAGAGGGGTAGATCGTAATAGAGGGTAGGTAGGCGAGTAAACCGACTTTAAAAATTACTTAAGTTCTATGTTTTAGGTGGGTTCAGCTTCGATTTTGATGTCATAGTGCTGTAATTTAGTTTAGTTTCAATTAAGCGATCAGCCGCCATTCTCCAAATAACCATGTCTTGACACGGCGTGGTTTGTTTGAATAATGCGATGGATTTCAGAAAACAAAAGCTAGATAACGTGCAAACTCTTACCGCGTCATGTTTTGAAAGTCGTCGAGAATCGACATGGTGTTTTATGCAGGTTCAGAAATTATTACGTCAATTAGTTGATCGATTTTGATCCGAGATGGTCCCATTAAAAAATTTAAGATCTTTGGACAAAGAAGAATGTATGATGCATCAGTCCAAGAAAGGCCCAGTAGCGACCCCACCCGTCCATTACGTAATTGCATAGGGGAGGCGCCGCGTGCGTAATACTAGTCTAGTATTATATCATCTGTGGTAATGGTCATTGATCTGACGTATCACCCTGCCTTTGTATCCAATAGGATTTTAAAGTCAATGAAAACCTAAAACCAAAACTAAAGAAATCATGGTGACAAGGTTAGGTCCACTTTCCCGGTTGTATAGTCAACGGATTTTTCGTAAGTAAAAGCTATTTTAAACAAAATCTTAAGTAGGTTCTTAATAATACAAGCCGTGATGATCCCCCTTCTGGGAAAAGGCCTAAAATAAATTAAAGTAAGTACCTAAACAAAATAAATTAAAATAATAGTGCACTACCTGTGTAAGAAATAATTAGGTACGATGCTAAAAATGAATGACCAAATTGGACACAAAATGAAGACTAAAATTACTCTAAACGGAACAGAATTAACATGTCGTAAGGAAACTTATTACATTTCTAATGGTGGTTATTAATTAGGGCTCTACCCAGACTAACACATAGATTTTTCTGTTGGATTTAAACCTATTACAAAAATAAATTGATAATATTTTCTATCGAAGGTGACGATCTCGTCACCTTCGACGAGGAATGGTGGGACTCCGCCAGGGATCGGGATGGTTGGAGAAGTTTGGGGGAGACCTTTGCCCAGCAGTGGGACGAAATAGGTTGATTAAAAAAAAAATATATATATTTTCTAACAAAAACTTCAATCACAACCGACTATTTAAAAACAGAATCCCAAATCAAACCTCCTTTGAATCCAAACCTTTTAAGGTTTAAAAAAAATCTGCAAAATCAAACCCCAAGGTTCTAAGAACACACGCTTTAATTACCTACATTAAAAGATGAACAGATTACACTCACGCCTACAATGATTTTATTAGCATCATCTAATTACTAAAGATCGTATCTGCCACATGGCATGCAGTATCGTTAGATCCTAGGGTAGATATGACGACTAGGGGCAAGAGCTGTGGACAGCTGAAAGTTTCTTGGTTTGGGAGATCTTTATAGATTGGTTTTGTTAGGACTGGATTATGAAATGTTTTTGACTTTTTGGTTGGAAATTTGTCATGTTTGTGTGAAGTAGAACGAGATATTGTATGATTGGTTTGTATGACTTTTATGTACTTAACCTTTCGAGCTCTCAAACCATATGGAGAAAAATTGTTATTAAAAATTTTCCTATTTTAAGTAAGTAGGTAAGCTGTTTTCAAAATCCGTTAATACACCAAAAAAAACATAAATTGAACTAATTTTATGTGGAACAAAACCTCCTCCTTTTTAAAGTCGGTTCCAACTACGCAATCATAATAGAGTCAAAAAAAATTCACTCTATTGTAAACAAACAGACAGCACGCGTCGTTAATTTTATATCTAAGCACTTCGCTATCTCAACAATGTACTGATAATGTTATCATAGATAGGTTTATTGGTGCCACGCGTGAAACACAATGTTTAATATAGGTACTAGCTAACAGTTTTGGTTTTTACGACAAAATTATTTTTACAGCAATATTGTAAGTGTCTGGGGGGTTTAAAAGGCTGTTACTAGCATTAGATACTTCTAGCAATTCTTATAGTGCATTAATTTCATGAATTTGCACCAAAATTTGTTAGAATGGCTCCTAAATTTTGGTATAAATTCCTCCATCCATTTTTTCTTACCAAATTTTGGTGAAAATTCTAAACAATTCATGAAATTAATGGTCTGTATGAATTGCTAGCAGTAATGCTCGATCGGCCTTTTTAACCCCCCAAACTGAATCGCTTTTAACGGTCATATTAAGCTAGTAAGTTCTAAATCTTGTGTTGCATGTAGGTACCTACCTACCTACAGCATCAAAAGCGGCACGCATCGTTACTCCTCATTCACACTAAAAATAAAACTAAAACAATAATAATATAAATATGTTTACGTCAGCCGACTGAAAGCTTTTAGTGCGCACCTATGGATGGTCTTCTGAAAGAGTGAAGCAGTAAAATGTACTTAATTATATTTATTTTAAATTTTATTGGTGGGTGTTTTGGATTAAAACCTACCCTTGTGCATATTCGACCAGTAAACTAAAAAGCATTTTTAATCTGCTTCTATCCCTATTCGTTGCCATATGAGTAACAAAAATAAAAGACGTGTGGCTCTCGGGGACTGCCGCGGTAAAGCTATTGCATGCCACCTAGAGGCGAATTGCTGAACTAAAGTGACAAGCGTTAGGTTTTTTCGTTACGGAATTTATGGATTCGGTTACCACGCTCAAGGCCCGCGATAGAAGCTATGCAATAGCTTAAAAAAAATCCTTAAATGTAGATTAAATTGTCAAGATTTTATGATTATGACCCTATATTTTGTTTGTTTGTTTGTTTGTTTAAGACCCTAAAGTCGGAATCACTTGGTAGATCACGTGGTTTCAGAGACTAGTAGGTAACGTTTACTAATCACAGCTACTACCACAAATAAATAAATAGTAAAATAGTTCAGTACTGCACAACCCCTCCCTGTTATACAAGACCGCATCAGGGCCCCCGCAGACGGCCGACTTTTTGTAGGTGGAAAAATCGGTCGAAAAATAGAACGTACTGACAACAATAGTGCAACGCACACGACCTACAAAAAGTAGGTGAGAAAAAAGTAGGTGGCATTCCGACCGACCCGACACCGACTCCGAATGTGTAGGTCGTTTAGTGATGCGCTTATCGGAATAAGTGATAGAGCTTACTCCGCAAGTGGACTATTTACTCCGAATTTTATTTGCTTAGGTACCTAGGTACACTTCTGGTAGATAAGTAGGTTCAATCATTCATAATTATAATCTATTGTTATTGGATTAATAATAATATTACAAGTAGGTACTTACCTAACCATGTAATTTATTAAGTACTTATTGTAATTTAAAGTAATTTCAACGAATTCCGCGGGAATATCAGGATAAAAGTAGCCTATGTATAATACCATGTCATTAGCTACCTATATCCCAAAGTAGGTATACAATAGGTTTTGTAGTTTTTTCGTGAAAGAGAAATAACCATACATCCATACTCACAAACTTTCGATAAGTAAATTATAGTAGGAATTTTCGTAAGATTAGTAGAAAGGAAACCGAAGTATATTTCGGCTGCATTTTAAGAAAAGAAAGCTAGGTAGTCTTATCTTCTACTATATTATCTACTTAATTATCTTCCTTTGCAAATCCACCGTTCTAGTATTTTTCGATGTTGTCCCCTCACTAGCCACCTACAAAGTGACGGTCGTGTGCGTTGGAGTCGGTGACAAAGTAGGTGAAAAAATCGGTTGAAAAGGCGACCTACTTTTCCACCTACAAAAAGTCGGCCGTCTGCGGGGGCCAAGCCGACAACACTGAATCGAATACAAAAGTTGTGGAGACTTGTTTGTATTTTTATTGTTAGTTTTAGATAAAGTTTGTTATTTCACAGCTGGGTTTCAAAGGTCTTATTCATCCCTACGTAACGTAGGTAATCCTCAAATATTTCTGATTCTGATTCTGAAAAAAAAACAACAATTTTATCAAGTAGGCTGATTAAAATGAACCTAATTGCGGGTACTTTTTTATATTGATATCATAAATTATAGGTTGGTACACACTTAATAATTAAAAAACACGTGTTTAAACCTTGTTTAAAAATATTTTTGAACACAATATGACCTAACTTGTTAGCAACTATTAGATATCGTGGTCCACTTCGCTGTGGACAGTATGAGCACAGCATAAAGATGGTATGAGCTAAGTTTATCTCTCCACCTAATATTATAAAAAAAATATTAAACCACCAATTTCCCAGCGACTCCACAGCACTCCTCGTCTCCATTAGAGTTGGATTGACGTACCGCCATTACCATACGGTAGTCCGGAGTATAGACAAATGGATATCGAAACGAAATAACTCTTTTTCTATGATTTAGCATTTTAAACAAAGTTAATGTTTGTTGATCAGTTATTTTTGGAATGAAGCAGATTAATAGTTCAATTTCGTAAGAGCCGGATTCTGAACTTTCGAATACACAAAAACTAATTGTCTATCTCGTGATTGGCTAGATTGTCAAATCAATTGTCAATTGCCAAATCTATCCAATCCGAGAATAGACAATTATTTTCGACGACCAATCACGTGCGTTTATTTTTCTTCCTATTAGCTCGCTTCAAGAAATGAAGTAGGTATAGTCCTTAATTTGTAAGTCGGCCATTTTAAGCTGTTGTCGATGTGAACTTGTCTCCGTGCGGGTTCGTGCGCCGTGCACTATAGTCACGATCGTTTTACCCCGTATACTGTAATATCCGGCTCGAAGGACCAACAGAGGTGCGGTATTTTTACCAGCTTCATTCTGTGCGATATTTGGTATGCTAAAGGTATTGAGGAAATACTCAGTAGAAAATATAATCGGGCATCTGTGACGACCTCTGTGGCGTAGTGGGCGAAGGCCTGGCTGAGACGCGAGGGTTGTGGAGTAGCTATTCATGTCAATTTCCAAAGTCTGATCCATTTCTGTACCAAATTTCATGAACAGTATACCAACAGACAAGAGTTGGGTACACGCATGTAACATATTAGAGGACTGGGGATGTCTTTGCAGCAAAAACGAGACCTCTTAATACGGAATTTTATACGGACCCAAGACTTTGGCACTTAAAATAATTTTTCTTTCTTATATTATTGAAATCCATTCATCATCCACATTATAGCATTAGGTACACACGAGCGAATGCAAATTTGTAAGAATACGGTGTTTAATGGAGCGCGGCGGCTTGGAAGACTTCCGGTGATGGTCGCCATATTTTATAGGATAGGAATTTAAAAGGACTTTGTACACCCAGAAGTTACTGCCTTCTCTATGCCCAGAAGTCTAGTTTTTAACTAACTTCAAAAGGGTTTATGTTCCACCACATGTATTTTGAGTCGCGTACTCAAAAATAAGGTGTTTCTCTTTTCAATCGTAGCATAATGCTCGCGAATAACTGCGTCGTTTATTTATAAATGACTAGCGACCTTCCCCGGCTTCGCACGGGTCCAATAATTAAGTACATATACATAGAAACCTACCTTAATCACTCTTCTTATTTATTTATTAATTACTCCTAAGGATAGTATAGTTTTTTTCCCTTGATTTTAAAATGCGGGAGCATGGGTGCCCGAAGTCCTAAGGGGCATTTTAAACATTTAACGAATTGCATTGTATTCTTTTGTAAAAATAATTTGGAAATTTTTAAAGTTTTTTTGTAGGTAATGCTTTCAGATCTTTTGAAGATGTCTAATGGGGTAGTGAGAGGTATGTCCAAATCCATATTTGGTACATGCCCACATTTTGCAGAAGTTAAGATTTCATAGGATAGGATACCTATAATAATTTTAGGATTACCTAGTAAATGTAATAAATGACTAGTTTCATAAAAATAAAAGTCAAAATTGTTACACAATGTTTATTTTTGCCACTTACACAAAATTACAATAATCAAAGTAACGCGAACTATAAACGCTAAATAAAAGAAATCACAGATGAAATACCTACATTAGACTAAATACTGCGTAAATTAACTAAATAAAAGAAAAAAAATTAAAAATATATTAAGTTTCAAGCAGTAATTTAAAAAAAATCACAGTTTTAGTAATAGTCGAAAATTATCACAACTAAATTCTTGTTACTACAGGAACAACCATGATATAAGACGCAAATTAATCTCAATCGGTCCGTTTTTAAAATTATATATGTAAAACGGCCGTATTTCTCTTTTTCATTTGCTTAATCTCCAACCCCCGGTTCCTATAACTAACTTACGGATGTCCGTAGGACTTTCGTCATACTAACGTTGTTATCTGTCAAAAAGTTCGTACATTTTATGTTGTAAAACCAAGTAGCTATGGTGATGGACCTACGGACATCCGTACGTTGGTTATAGGAACCGGGGGTAATATAACAGTTTTTCCTACAGTTACAAGAGTATAAATTATAAACCAATTGTTGTCAATTAAACTTTGACGAAGCATTCGATCGTAAGAGTCGTCATCACAACTCGTTATGTTAAAAAAGTTATTTAAAAGTTAAGTTTTCCCTACACTCTGCTTTATCACAGCTCACCTGACGTATTATATTCATATTTATAATATAATACGTGTATATATTGACCACCCTCAGTTCTAAAGAGCCTCGCAAGGCACACTTCTAGCACTCCTTTCATTTCTAATTCATAAAGTTACGCAAATGAAAACATCCCTAGAAGCGCGGGTTTGATTCCCAGCCGTGGGAGTTTGCAAATAAGTATAGAAATAAAAATACTTTGTCTAAGTCAGTGTTAAGAGGATCATAGATGACTAAGAAGTCTCTTTACAAAACTTTTGGTACTGCGACAGAAGAAGGAAAATATCTCTCGTATGATTTGCTGTCCCTCTCATTTCTTTGTAAATTGATTATCTCTTATTTAGACAGCTTTTTCGAATTGTGTATGATAAAGAGTATTAATAGTTGCTTCGACAGACGTAAAGAGTAACGAAAAATATAACAACCGACATATAAGATTATAGACATAATGACGAAAATTGTAATCTGATGTATAATATAGTTAAGAATTAAACACCACATTGATATTATCTATTAGACACAATATGAGACAAATAATTGATAACTTCTACAAATATGACAACAGATTTACCTCTATCAGAATTGATAATAAACAAATAGATTTCAATAGTAAATCTGAGCTTGAAAATCGCTGAAATAATTCTAAGTTTGATATTTGGAAAACTTGCAATTTTTGTAAATGTGTAGGAAAATATATAATTTGTATTTTTAATAATAAATGCAAATGTGGACACAGCTTTCAAATGCTAAATACCCTGTTAGTAGTTTTATATCTAAAGTACAAGACAATAAAGAAAAGACCAAATATAATGTTACAATAAGAATTTTAAGACTCGTGAAAGGAAAAGTGAATGGAGTTTTCTCAATAAATGAAGAGTGAATTCGAGAATAAATCAGAGTTATTGAAGTGTTTCCAAATATCAATTCTAAAAGCAGTACTGTAAAGCTACTGTCTAATCTACACATAGAAAAATAGGTAAGTATACAATAGATTTTACATTTCAAAATGTGTACAAACTCACAATTCTACTTTAGAACTAACATCGAGTGAGTGGGGCCCTGTTTCTTTAAAACGGAATTTTCTGATGCAACTTTTAAAATGATTAAGAAATTGATGTTACATGTGTTTTTGTTTTGAAAGACGTGATTTTTCCAAGTGGTCTAATAAGATCTGAATAAAGATTTTTTGATTTTAAGTTTCTATAATATCGTTGAATATTTTGAAAATATACATTTAGGGAAAGGAGTACAATATAGTAGCTAGCTACTACTATAATGACAACGGCTAAAGCAAACAATTTTATGATATTCAGAAAATATGGTTCTTTTAGAAACAAGGCCCAGTTTGAATTAAATCTATTTGCTTTATAAATCGTATTTATATAAAGAAAGTGAAATATGGACAGACCAATATTCAAACAGTTTAATTATAAAAAAACTAAATCAGTTGAATTTTATATATTTCATTAACAAATTTGCATCAATAAATATACGATGTAGATCAATGATGGCTTCAAATAAAGAAGATACGTTACGCACTAACATAACATGCAAAATAGGTCTTCCTACATTGGCCTGGTCACGCATGGATCCGATTGTTAACGATTCGATCGTGTCACTCAAACCTGAAGGCTTACCATGACGTATTATTAAACAATTCAGTCTATACTTCATTTCTTAAATCAAGCTAATAGGAACAAAAATAAACGCACGTGATTGGTCGTCGAAAATAATTGTATTTCTCGTGATTGGCTAGATTGTCAAATCAATTGGCAATTGTCAAATCTAGCCAACCCAATGAATTTCGACGACCAATCACGTGCGATTATTTTTCTTCCTATTAGCTCGATTCAAGAAATGAAGTATAGGTTCTAACTAAACTTCCATCTTGTTGTTATGAATCACATCTTGAGACACGATTTACGCTTGAGTATAGTCTCTGAATACGGGTCTTAGAACCTAAACTGAATTGTTTAATAATACGTCATGGTTAGCCTCCAGGAATGGCGATGGGTGATTTGACATTAAGTGAGATCACTGGACTCATAATAAGTCCTACGTCTTCCGCTTTTGAAACGATCATTGTTGTAGATGTTAACTTTAACTTTACAAAATTAAAGTAATTAATAGTTAATATAGTATAATTTGTGAGATTCCTACAGAGACATTATAAAAAGTTACAATATTATTTTTCACGAAAATTTTATGCTTTGAAAACCTTTTCATATTAAAAAAATCGCATGTTTAAGATCTTTGAAATATTATTTCATTAGTGTTTCACAACAAGTGATTATTTTTAAGTACTTTTCAAATTGTTGAAAATCATCGAAATTCGATTTTTAACCTTTTTTATGCTTGTCAGGCCGATCCATAGTAACGTTAGCATCATCGTAAACGCTGAAAATATAAGCTTCAACGTCATTTACTTCAGAAAAGTATGTTTTGTCAACATACATCTTCGTTATATTTTTGTCAAAATTATACTTTCTGGCCTTTTCGGGATTCACAAAAGCGGCACGCGCTGGTACAAAAGATTTCTTTAGACTCAGATTTCAAAGACTCTTTTACTCACAAGAATGTTGCATATATTCTTCTTTGTATGACTGAAAAAAAAATATACAGCGCTCTGTCTTACTTCCTCTAAGACAAAAGATACAATGCTTTGTCTCCTTTACTCCCAAGAATGAATTATTCTTGTTTTTATTTGTATGACTAAGAACGGAATTCACAGCACTCTATGTTTTACTTCCTCTAAGTTGTTAAGTCACAGAACGCAACATTCTCAAAGACTGCAAAATGTTCACTTACTGTTTTCAATACTTTCAGTTCTATGTTGAAAATCTTGTGTTTCATTGAATTCTTCATCGATTATACTTATTTCGTCTTCTTGTTGGTCTTCTGTTCCAGTTTGAGGAGTTGTATCGTTTTCACCTTTTGTGCCAAGTCGCTGTTCATGTAGTCTTGTAATATCTGTTGGGAGAAATACATATCATTTATTATCATAATGCCTACAAAAATCTCTTCTTTCATTTCAATGACACGTGACAAAACTAGAAAAATTATAAAAACAACTTAACCTAGAGATAAATATCCTGCACTTTCGACAAAACCATAAAAAGGGCAAACTCTTAAATTATCTCTTTGACGAGACTTGGAGAAACTTTTATTTAAAAAAAAAAACATCAAAATCGATTCATACACGACGAAGTTATTAAAAAAAAAATATTTCTTATCGAATTAAGAATTTCTGTTTTTGGAGTCTTTTAAAAACGTAGTGTCTCTCTTACTCCAAAGTTTAGCTAACATCCAAATAATTCAAACATACCCCGGTGTAGGTATCAAGTGATTAGCGAAGTTGCTATAATAAAACAAGCGAGGCAGCTGCGACTCATCTAATATTAACAGGGACAAATTGGACAGACAAGTGCCCTGTTTACTTTATTGTTTTAGCTGATGGACCGAAATACTTGGTAGTGTCACGTCACCGTGATGGCCGAATGGGTTAGTGAAACTACTTTCGATCCGAAGGTTGTGGGTTCGAATCCAGCCGTGCATCAATGGATTTTTCGTTGTGAATAATTTCACGAGCTCTAAACAGTTTTTTTAGCTAGTGCTGTAAGAAATTGCACGTATCTAGCTTTTGTTTTCTGTAATCCATCGCATTATTTAAAATAACCACGCCGTGTCGTGCCACGTCAAAGCATGGTTATTTTGAGAATAAGGCGGTTGTTACCAATTACAACTGTACATAATGAACTGTCATGGGCCGAGCAGTGGTCCTTGGGCAACGCCCGGAAGACACCTGCGCCTGTGGAAAGTCTTGGGAACAATTAAAAGAAGTAAACTAGTTACCTGCAAGTTGATCTCCGTGGCTATAATCTGTGCCGTGGCAGGTCTCTCTGCCAACACGATGAGTGTCGGCAACAGCTTGTGCATATGAGGAGGAGAGACCATCCAGTTCGCCGGCAGATTGCACAGCATCTTGATCACGGTCCAGTTGTCACAGATCGTGTCCTAGGAGATAACGTGATGACTTTAATTCTAGAAAATACTTAATCATGCATCATTAAACATACAAATGTAAACATAGCGTCATATAGTCCCAATTAAAGCAATTTAATGCTTTGTTCGTTCGTTCATATGAGCAAGCGGCTGTGACGGAGTATTTAGGCCGCATTTTATAAATTATATAACCGGGTATTTATCACGTTACCTTTTTATTTAGGCCGCCTTAATTCCTCCGTAATGGCTTGCCGACTTTAAAAGCCGGGACCTACAATTAAACGTGCACTCCAAAGCACGGAAGCAAAGAAACTCACTATTACTTTTTTAACACTCCATTATCACTAATTGCTGTGAAAGATATTTGAGTTTTGTTAATCTGAAAAGTTTCCAAACTCGTCAATTCTTAAAAGATTATCTTCCTACTACCAATTATATAAAACCCAACTGGAACCAAACCAACCCAATTGGACAAAGCTACAAGAAATTCAATTACCTATTAATAATTCAACAACCATAATCATGTAACAATCTAACAACCCAATCCACTTTACACCCATCGCCCGCTACACCTTAAAAAGTCATCAAATATATTATTAAAGCCGGCGACATACACAATTCACGTTAATGGTCAGTTGTAACAACCAACTGTACATAATGAACAGTGGGGGGCCGAGCGGTGCTCCTTGGGCGACGCCCGGAAGACACCTGCGCCCGTGGGAAGTCTTGGGAATAATTTAAAGAAGTAAACAAAACAAAGAAATATGGTTGTTAAAAACTGCCAAAAATTTCTCAGTTCAATACATATACAAAACTTTTTTTGATTTACTCTTTTATTGTAGGAAAAAAAATGTATAAAACTGAACGTTGGTAATATAGTTTAAATGAAATATGATCACTACGGAGTACTGTATTTTTAAAGTACGGTAGACAAATTCTCCCAGATCATTCTAAGTCATTTTAGATTCTTTAAAGATTTTTATGAGGTAGTCAGAGCTATGTCCAAACATATTTAGTATAAGAATAATAACAATAACATATATACATTATACATATAACAATACAGGCTGCATGCATGCCTATCGACGCTATTCAATTAATACATTTTATAATTAACACTTCTAATTCGCTGACATATTTCGTAGGTCAAGCTACAAAACAATTACAAAATGATCTAAAAAACAATTCTCAGGATCATAAAAACAGCCCTTAGAATACAAATTATGGATACGTTAGCGCAGGTGTGGCCCGCATGGGAACAGACCATCACATTTGCATAGCTGTTGCCTTTTCTATTTGTTTATAGTTTGCAATAACTATTGGTGAGTTTCGATCTAAAGGTCGTGGGGTTGAATACCAGCCAAGTCTGTTAAAATATGCTCATTAGCTGAGAGGATGGTTTAGGTGCTGTGTTTCGCCCGGTTCCTATAACTTACGGATGGCCGTAGGACTTTTGTCATAGCAACGATGTTATCTGTCAAAAAGTTTCATACACTTTATGTTGTAAAAACAAAGTTGCTAGGGTGATGGACCTGCTGACATCCTTACGTTGATTATAGATTTCAGGAATACAACAATGTCCCAGGCACTATAGTGCCTGCGGAACGGAAGTCGAAGTACTAATTTGATGGGATAAAATGTAGCCTATAACCATCTCGACAGTCCATTTTACACATCGCATCGGTGAAAGAATTTTTGAAATCGGCTCAGTAATTTTGGAGTCCGACTGTAAGATTTTTTTTCCAATAAGTATTTATATTTAAAGAAGATAGATTTTAACTTCAGATTTTTTTTTTAAATCTTAACAAAAGTTATGAACCTGCTAGGACTCGAACCTGCGTCGATACAAGCGATCTCCCTAAACGCGGGATGCCTCACCACTTGGCCACGGGGTCTTGTCCTACCGGGGTCGAAACTATCATTAAGATATTTTTATCGGTTAATGCATCGATGATTAACTTACTCGTAAAGATGGATTGTTGACTGTCACATATCCAATCAGCTCGATGAGATCCAGTACGAAGGTCAGGGATACCTTCGCGTCGAGGCGAATCACACCGGGACCTGTTAATACAGAAAAAAAAAAGCAAATTTAGTAGATGCCCACATTTTGCACAAGTTTTGTGATATATAGGTACGTGAAAGGTTGTAAGCCCATCGACCCTGCTAGTATAAGCTTGTATAAGCTTACTAGCAGGGTCAGTGGCTTACAACCAGTGGCTCAGACTTGCCGCAGACTACTCTATTAGTGGTGAAAGTTCTTTTAAGCCCTGCAGGCTAACATCTAGGTTTAACTTACACAGATGTTCCTTCCTCGGCGCTTCCTTATCACTCGGTGCGTGTTGTGACAGCAGTCTGGCCACTGCGGCTCTGAACTCCAACGGCCAGCCACCTTCTCCGAACGCCTCCTGAGGACAACAATGTCATCACGAATACGAACACCTGATGGACACAAGTGGTGTACATATTGTTACAGTGTTAAACCACACTTAGACATTTCATTTATAAATGAAAAATCTTACAAAAAGTTAGGCGGTGCTTTAACCGAAAATATCATTTTGCAGATAGTTTCGAGCTATGACACTAGGGCTTCGTGGCCGAGTGGTAAGGCAGGCTTGAGGACGATCGCTTGTATTCGAATCCCGTCGAAGCCCAAAACTTTTAGTAAGATTTCTCATTTTTATACAAGTGGTGCACGTCCCGGTTTTGCACGGATGTACTAATAAAGCTACCGGGATAAAATAGTCTATAACCATCCCGACAGTCCATTCTACAAATCGGTGAAGTAATTTTTTAAAGTTTGTAGTTTCGGAGATTACCTCCGTCAAATAAACAAACAAACCAACATTACCTCTTTATAATATTAGAAAAATGGAAAAGAGATTTATGTACCTACCTGTAACTACATTTTAATTACTACTAGAACGCCTAAAGATCTAAAATCTAATCTCAATCAATCTTATACGGAAAAAACCTTTCCGTAAACAAAATTACCTTGATCCCGTCTCGCACGACAAGTTACCAAACGCAATCTCAGTGGCCGCCACAAATGTAACCTCGTAAAGTACCTCTCGGTTAGTTAATAGGGGATGACCGGTAGAACAAAATCTTAGGTGAATCCGTGCATGGAATAATGTGAGGAGTCACGAGACGAAACATGTCTTGGGGTGCTACTGTGATAGTATAACCGGTAGGTGTTGTGCTCGTGGCGAAGCTTGCTAACCCCCCCCGGTTCCTATAACCAACTAACGGATGGCCGTAGGACTTTCGCCATAGCAACGTTGTTATCTGTCAAAAAGTTTCATACATTGTATGTTGTAAAAACAAAGTTGCTATGGTGATGGTCCTACAGACATCCGTTAATCCGTTAATGACGGAGGCCTTTAGGCGGCCTAAAAACTTCGTCATCAGAGTAGGCCACTTGGATATTATTGGCCATTTTATAGGAACGAATAGCATTTGTATCAATCAAACCCGAGTCTGCGCTTTCGAAAAACATAAGACTAAGTGAAAGAAAGAATTTAGTCTTTCGCAGTAGCACTCATCAAGGGTCAAGTGAGTTAGATGTGGCGAGGACACGCACGGCGGTTCAAAACAACATTTATTACGGAACAGATTTGCTCTTAGCTTCGGACAAATTCGGCGCTTACCAACTCTGGGTATTTTGGAAATTGATAAAGATGACGTCATGGTTTAGTAAATATCTCGATCCTGCGATTTAGCTTACTGTGTTTATTTGTATGGTAAATAGCAGCACGTCCCGGCTTTGCATGGGTACCAGGACCAGGAAACTACCAGGATAAAATATGTTTTATCCCGGTACTTTCATCCCGACAGTCCATTCTACACATCGGTGGGATAATTTTTGAAATCGGCTGAGTAGTTTCGTAGATTACCTTCGTCAAACAAACAAACCAACATTACCTCTTTATAATAATAAGTATAGATACGAAACAGAAATGACGATTTTAATTTCTGCAAAATGCGGGCATGTTCTAAATTTGTATTTGTATAGACCAACCGCTTCGAAATTTTCAAAAATTTAATAATAATAATAATATAATAACTTTATTTAGAAACCTTAAAAGTAGTCCTTACATTCCATGTCACACTAGGTACAATGTTCTTACATTTAGGTACGTATAATAGGTGGTGAAAACTTGGCTTATACAACAGGTAGATACAATATGGTGTTTTATACATAGGTACGATTATGCTTAAAGGTGTACATGGCTGATCTCAGACTCCCAACTAGGTTACCCTGTATTTGGGATATCGGTGATCCTCCTGTAGGATTTAATAAAAGGGAAGAGAGGCCTTTGCCCAGCAGTGGGATCCAGTGGGCTTATTAGATTAGATTAATAATGCTTAAAAGAAATAACAATCTACCGCATCCTGGGAGTTCGTTATCATATTTCATTTCTCAAATTGATAATTTAAAACCCCTACATCATTATTTGCACTATCAAACCAAACAATCCTCCCCAACCATCTGCGGCCGCATCACGCTAATAAACTGATCATTCTGTTTATAATCTATTACCGAATCCATCCACCATACTGTCCCTTGGGATCATTAGAGGTAGTAAGACATAGAACGCTGTACATTACTCTCTCAGTCAGACAAAGAGAACAATATTCGTGAATAAAAGAGACAAAGCATTATCCCTTGCATGTTGGACCAGTAAACATTATTAGCCAAAACCGATATTAAATTTGCTGTCTCTTTGCGTTGTCATACGAGTAACAAGAAAAACATACTTGAATATATGTAATTGACAAATCTTTATAAGACCATATCTTTTGTCCCATCACGTGCCGCTTTTTTGTATAATCGGAAGAAAGAAAGAAAAATGTGTTCATTTTGTAGGACCACAAGGATCACTTAAAAATGTAAAGTCTTTTACTAGGTGACTCTATTGCCGGTTCAGAAAAGTAGTGCTCCGAATTTTGTACTACGAAACTTTTTCAGTGCATTTTTTGTCCCTCTCGACGGCGATGGCTGTCCATACTATACTAGGTCCATGGTCAATTATTCATGCTACCAAGAATGGGGGCAGACATCAAAGTTTCTAGTCTTTTGGGAGACGTTTTGTTTTGTATTCTTTCAACTTGCACTGTTTGTTGAGGCGGTGTTTATACGTGTCCGATACTGAGGATAAGGGTACCTAAACGAATATTTTGTGACAATTTGTTGGTTTACAATTCACATAAAAGTTTGAAGATTTAGTAGGTATAAAGAATGTTCTTTCCTTGTTACTCATATAAGGTGTGGCAACGAAAAGAGATAGCAACAGATTTTATATTGGACCCACTTGGAATTAACGAAACCGAAATTTTGTAAACACTCACGGACCAGTAAACCTATATTAGCTAAAATTGATATTCAAACTGCTGCTCTCTCGTTTCATTGTCATTCGAGTAACAAGAAAAAACATATTGGAACCTATATTCAATTGACAAATCTTTATGCATAAGACCATATTTCTTTGAAGTCCTTAACTATCACTTGCCACAAGTCCATACCTTTCAAAGAGCTGTTCGTCAAAATTCCCGACTATTGTGGAAGCAGTCGGCCCCCGCGGTAATCGATACGCTCGCTAATGGATTAATTGCTTGGGGAGTTCACTAGTAGCACACTGCGGCTTTACTCTTGGTTCGTTTGTATGAGCAAGGGGCCAACTCTGCTGACGGAGTTTTAGGCCGCCTAAAAACCTCGGCGAAGCTTGCTAAGACGGTCTTGATAGATCGTCGAAGTCAAGCAATGTTCTACTTGGATGGGTTCGTTTGTTCGTTCGTTCGTTCGTATGAGCAAGTGGCCAGCTCTGCTGACTGAGTTTTAGGCCGCCTAAATGCCTCTGTCATGGCTTAACGACTTTTAAAGCAGGGACCTACATTTTTACTTGGGTGGGTGACAACTGACATTATTATCTGAGCGCCGTGCTTCGGAGGACACAATAAATTGTCGGTCACGGATTGTCGGTTAAGGCATGACGGATGCCTTTAGGCGGCCTAAAAACTCCGTCATCAGAGTTGGCCCCTTGCTCATACGAACGAACGAATGAACGAACTGTAATAATCATCCACAAATACTTGAGATCGTCTAAAACGTCACTAGCAGTCTCCCCACACTGCGGCCGATGTTTGCGTAGCAGACTCGCAGTGCAAATATATTACCATCCACTGTTTGTTAACAGCCCCTCATCATCATTTCCCTGCCCTTATCCCACACTAGGTGTGGTCGGCCCAACATGTCTTCTTCTTCCATTCATCTCTATCACTCGTCAACTCCGAATTCACTCCTCTCACATTCATGTCCTCTTTCACACAATCCATCCACTTCTTCCTCAGCCTTCCTCTACTTGTATGTCCATCCGCACTCATATTCATAACTTTCTTATTTATATTTGTTAACAGCCCCTCTTCTCTACAAATCGAAAACGATGCATGATAATCATCGCAGGTCAGCTTATGTTGGTTAACCTTCCAAATTCAGTTTCCAACAACTTAAGCTGACCTGCGATTTGATACCGAAATTTCGTTTTGCAGCCTTCGCTGTACAGAGTAGAACCCCAGAGCCGTGGCTTGGTATAGGTACGTTGAATCATGCATTCCTTTCTCTAATTCTTACGTTTTTTATAAATAATAATAATAAATAATAATAAAAACGTTTATTCTAGACGGTCTTGTAACAAACATAGTAGGCACAGTAAATACAGTAAAGGAATTAAAGTTTCATGTTTCATGAAACTGTACCACTTGATCTGTTCCAAATAAAGATTTTTATTATTATTTTATTTTTTATATTATTATAATTAAAGTTTTTTACGCCCGAATAATACGCACTGTAGAGTTATCAAACTATATTTCTATCGTTTATATTTATTACTAGCAGCACATCCCGGCTCCGCACGGATGTACTAATGAAATGTAGCCTATAACCATCCCGACAGTCAATTCTACACATCGGTGAAATAATTTTTAAAATCGGCCAAGAAGTTTCGGATATTACACCAATGTGTATAATGGACTGTCGGAATGGTTATAGGCTATATTTTATCCCGGTAGTTTCATTAGTACACCCGTGCAAAGCCGGGACGTGCTACTAGTATTTGTAAATACACAATTGATAATTGGCATTCGTCATCTCAATTTCAAGTGATTACATTAACATAGACGCGTGGCTCCGTTAAACCAACATGGAGAATAGGGTGGGTTATGTTTGTGTTAGTTGCATGACATACTCTGGGGACGTTAAGGATGTTTGTTTAGCTAAACTTGGTTTATATTGGTTTCTTGGGTAAGAGATGATATTATAAATAAATAAATATCCTTGGACATTCCACACAGCGTCATCTAGTCCCAAGCTAAGCAACTTAATGTTTGTGTTATGGTAACCAGATGACTGATATAATACATAGATAATTTTTTTTTGTAAATACATACATATTATAGATAGAAACCACGCAGACACGGAACAAATATCTGCAGAACATACAAACATTTGTCCCGTAGCGGGAATCGAACCCGCAACCTTCGCGTCGCAGCTGGGCGTTCACCCAACTGCGCCACAGAGGTCGTCGGTTATGTTTGTGTTAGTTGCATGACATACTCTGGGGACGTTAAGGATGTTTGGTTAGCTAAACTTGGTTTATAGTGGTTTCTTTGGTAGGAGAAGGTATTATAATTGACGACCTCTATGGCGCATATTTGGACCAAATTGGTGACATTTTGCAGAAAGGCCAGGTCAGAAGTACCCTAAACCGGCGAGCATGTATGAAGAATGTAATGAGAGTGAGTGAGGCGAAAGAGGTATGTCAGAATCGTAGCAAGTGGAGATCCGTGGTCTCTGCCTACCCCCATGGGAAAGAGGCGTGATTGTATGTATATGTATGTCTATGGCGCAGTGTGTGCCCGCCTGAGACGCAGTTGCGGGTTCGATTCCCGCTAAGCAAATATTTGTTAAAATAAAAAAAAAACTGGTTTCATTAGTACACCCGTGTAAAGCCGGGAGGAGCTGCTAGTATATTAAAATCTATCTTCCGTTGTATCCTAAGAGTGGCTAGTTACTTGCTAATTAGCTGTTTACCGGCTCATTAACGCAATGAATATGAATAGGCTCTCGTCTTTGTCTATTATAGCTGTACTAATGCTTGCGAGTAGACAAATATTAGCTAAGTAATAATACCTTATGGAGAATAAGGCTCTTTGTAACTAAAAAACTTATAAATATTAAAATAAAATGAATGAAATATGATCACGACTGTATGCTAGGAGCAGTATACATTTGTTTCAGGTTTATTTATAGATCTTTTTGAAGTTTCATAAGGCTAGTCAGTGGGTAAGTCCAAATACATATTTGGTACATTTTACATAAGCTTACTTTCTATAGGTACGTGACGTGACGGGTTGAAAACCTACCGACGCTAGCTAGTCTCCTCACGATGTTTTCCGTCACCGTTTAAAACTCGTGTTAAAGCGCAATTTTCCTGTTCGTGAATGAAATCAAATCCACCAAATGAATACACCTTTACCAGACTTCTTCTAAATATTAAGTTCTGCCGCTTTATTCTAAAAATAACCATGTCTTGACGTGGCACGACACGACGAGGTTATTGAATAATGCGATCGATTTCAGAAAACAAAGCTAGATAACGTGCAATCTCTTACCACGTCAAGTCGTCGAGAATCGTCTGCCTGAACGTCTTATCTGAGGTTACAGCCGTGAGCCTGCTCACATCAGTATGTCGGCTACCGCACCGCAAAACAAACAGCGGAACGATACTCCAGCTAATTACGGAGTCCGCAAACAAAACCACCCATTCTTTATTTAGTTATCCAACTGTCTATATAGAGTTACCCCATTATGCATATTCGACCTAAAACCTGTATTAGCTAAAACGTATATTAAATCTGTTGTTATCTCTTTTCGTTGACATATGAGTGACAAGAAAAAAACGTTCTAAAACGTTCCTAAAACCTGTATTAAATTGTCAAGTTTTTATGAATAAACCCCTTAGTGTATAAATTGTTACGTCGAGGTAAATAAATGATTTCAATACGCGATTAAGTCCTGATAATATTTAAAAATAAATTGTTACGATTAGCGGAATAGGGTAATTTAGGTTAAAAAATATTGCATTTATGAACAGTCGGTCATATTAATAATAAAATTAAATCTGTTGCTATCTCTTTTAGATAGATAGATAGATATAACGTTTATTTGGTACAAGTACAGAACAGAAATAAAGACATACCTAACACAATAAAGAAAAGAAAAAACATTTCATTGACAAAAAAAATCCTAAAAACAAAATAATCTTTATGTACGGGGTATGTTATCAAACCCAACATATCAACTTAACAATTATAGGAATACCTATCAATAATAATAATAAATCATTTATTTCAGACATAGGTACATCCATAATTAAAATACTATTTCTAAGGCCACACATACACATTTATAAAAACATTTGAAAAATCTTACTTACTACTATACTGCGCATGCACCGCACTGCAATAGGTGACATACCCAAAGTCCAGCCTACTCGAGAACGCACTCAGAATGTTGTTGGAGCTGGCCCGGAGCCTGCGCCCCAGGGATGTGCACCGCTTGCGCATGGTTGCATAGAAGCAGTCCACACGCGCCTCGGCAAACATCCCCGACGCAATGACATTTCTTTAAAATATTGCAAATGTGGTGATGATGATGAGGTTGGCAATGATGACGACGATGACGACGACGATGATGATGATGATGATGATAATGGTAATGATAACGTTACCGATGATGATATAACTAACCTGCACAATCCTATGATCGATCTCCGCCAACGCTCGCAGCACATGCGCTATCCTCGCCGCGTTAACAAACACATCGTTGTGGGCTATCTCCGCGCCCTCAGCGAACAGCATGCAGAAGTCGTTCCTCATGCTGAAGACATCAGGACCGAGGACTGAGCGGAGGTTCTGTTGAGCTACCCCGCGTTCTGAACCCTGGGAATGGAGTGGCAAGTTACCAATGAGCTTTAAAAAAGCTAAGCCCAGACCAGCAGGTTATGCCTGATTCTTTCCCTGGTGTATATAGGGAGTTGTTTTGGAACAGGCAATAGAGTCACCTAGCTTATAAGACTGTACTATTTTAAGTGATCCTTGAGGTCCTACGAAATAAACAAATTTTCTTTCTTTCTTCCTTTCTTTGAGGGATTTAGAAAACTGAGGAAGAGGAAAACAGATCCCCGCTACGAGATAAATGTTTGTATGTTTTGCAGAGATTTGCTGCGCGTCTGGGTGTTTTCTTTCTATAATATGTAATGTAGGTATTTACAAAAAAAAATTATCTAAGTATTATACCAGTCATATCTGGCTACCATAACACAAGCATTTATACAACATACAACATATTATCTTTCTCATGATTGGCTAGATTGTCAAATCAATTGTCAATTGTCAAATCTAGCCAATCCAATTATTTTCGACGACCAATCACGTGTGTTAATTTCTCTTCCTATTAGCTCGTTTCAATAAATGAAGTATAGTTGTTTAGCTTGGGACTAGATGACAATGTGTGAAAATGTCCAAGGATATTTTGACTTACATCACATTCCAATGGCAGCAGGACGTCTCCACAGACGTTCAGCAATGTCTGTATATTCTTCCGAGACTCGTTGCATCGCTCCGGGTAAGAAAACACGCCAGAGAGACAGAGGAGGCTGTAACAAGGAGACACTGTTAGTTTACAGTATACTGCAAAGGGCCCCGGTGAGGTTATCCAAAAATAAGGTCAGCTTATTATAAAATATCAGATTATTTAGTTGACAAAAAGGCTTGGGACTGAACATGCTCCAACTCAGTAGTATACCAATAGTATAACTAAATTGGAGCATGTATTGGACCACTGAAAAAAATGCTAGGCCAGCACCGCACCACCAAGTGCTTGCCTGCTTCTTTCCCTGGTGTGGGGAGTCCATTGGGACAGGCAATAGAATCCCCTAGTTTTAAGAACGTGATTATTCTGAGTGGTCTGTAATAAGATCTTATTGAATAAAGATATTTTTACTCTGACATTGGCTTTATGCTTGAGACCTATCCTACATAACAAAATATAACCACAATTTTATCTATACTCCATAGTATCAGTCTCAAATTCTCATTCTCCCCGAAGGCAAACCACGTGTCGGTCAGACAAAGTAAACAGATGTGTTTGCTTTTCATTCGGATTTGCACACCGCCACTTAACAAGCCAAATGAAAGCCCATGTTGCTTTTGGAAAGTTCAAATGAAAACAGAGTGGTAATGTTATTTTTGAGAAGATACATTGGCTTGACAGAATATTATAGAAGTCAATTTTTTTGAATTTGAAAGATAGAAAGAAAGAGATTTCTGAAACTCCTGGAAGTATTAAAATATTTGACGACCTCTGTGGCGCAGCGGGCGAAGGCTCGACTGAGACGCGGAGGTTGCGGGTTCGATCCCCGCTACGGGACAAGTTAGTGCGTTTGAAAGAAAGAAAGAAATAAAAACTACTGGACGGGTGGAATGGAAAGTAGCATTGTCATAGTCATTTATGATGTGTAATGAATACGCTGATAAGAGCACGGAATAAATAGAAGAAGTATAAAGCTAAAGTAAGTTATGTACAAAGCTGAAAACAACTGTGGAGATCTTCCGTCTCAGCCTCTTGTCTCTCTTGTCTCTACCTTAAGAGTCAGGCGCAGAAAGTTGCAACAAAAGGACAAAATAAAGTCATTTTTGCCCTTAGTGGTGCCAAATACTAGGTACATTCACTTTCGGGCTCATTCCCACGGGTTTACAAGGAAAATGATGATAACGATGCTTTCATAACGAATCACTTCAGAAACGAAACGTGACTACACCGCATTTCCCTCCCCAATAAACAAATTGGTTAAAAAAAGCAAATTAAAACACGGCTATGCGAACGTCTTCGCAAGCATCCAATTATATCCAGAGTCAATATTGGCACAATGTACCGAGGCAGGGCAGAGATGCTCAAAACGTAAGACTTGGATTATATATTTTTATCAGTAAGGCATTTCATTATAAATAAAGAATCCTATCTAAGTCGTAAACTTTTGGTTGGTTTTTTTTTAAATACCTACATAATTAAAAAAACAACTAAACGTTTTAGATAGGATTCTTAAGAATTCTTATGACCTAATGAAAGACTTGGTTTAACAGAACAAATGTAGTTTTTCATGGATTTTGAGTGGAAACTCGCGATTTAATATGGGACAGATGAAAAATCGTTTTACAAAAAATGAATAAAAGAATGGATTCAAATTATTATCCAAGCTAATAATTTAAATCCATTTTGTGTCATATCATAAACAGCTTTCAGAAAATAGTCTAAAAAGATCCAAAATTGAGATCCGCTGGTTCAATCGAATCTCGAGAGGGTTGGTTCGTTTGTATTAGCGGATTTAAGCCATTGCGGATTTAATATTTTCCGTAAGCGCTGTCGGACAAGAAAATTGGGTAATAACGAGATAACTGTGGGCGGACGAGATTTTCACAAGATGTTTGGAAACACTGAAGTTTGAATCATACCCTATTTTTTAACTAAGACCTGAAAGAAAATAGACATTTCTCCCTGGGAAACAGTAAACTGTGATGTTTTTTACTCTTTGGTGGCATAGCAACAAAAACAATCTACTAAGAATAATAAAGAAGGAAAACATTCTTATTTAAAATTGAATAAATTGCTATTGGCTTTCCGGTAGACAAGAACCACAAATAATAGACCAATTTAAATATTTCCACTGCATAAAAATCGGTTCAAACAATTAATGACATCAATAAAAACTCTTTCACGAGCGCGGCAAAGAATAAGAACATGGCGACGCTGGAACGTCAGGAATTCAAAATTGGAATTCGTATTCTGTCCTCCGATTGGTCATTCGGGCGTAACGTATTTTTTGTGCAATTTTCTTTGGGCTCTTTCTTGTTGCATTTCCAGCTTTATGTTAAAAGAGGTAGAGGTTAATAGGTGGTTATTTTATGTTGGTTTATTTAAATTTTTCGATAACGCCAGAGACGGAGCGAAGGGTTAAGATAACATTATCTTAAATATTCGTAGCATCAAGGTTTCAAAGGTCAGTTCAGTTATGTTTCGATTTTAATTTAGTATTACAGACGGCTTCTCTTTTATTGGTTTTGTTAAAAGACGGTAAAGGATTCAAAAGTTTACAATTTTATTAATTGTTCATTTATAAATTAAATTAATTAAAAAAATTAAACAGACTTCTATTTTCTGCGCAACCTCAAGGTGCAGTTCTGTTAACTCTAAAGATTCTGATCTGCAAGGCTATTGCCTAATTTGTAGCAAAAACTAAACTAATACTTTATACGGTTTTACCGCAATAGAGTCACCTAGCTTATAAGACTGTACATTTTTAATATCCTTCCTTGAGGTCCTACAGATATAAACACATTTTCCTTTCTTTCTAACTATCAAATCTGTCATTTTATTTCATGATTTGTCACAAATATTTTGTCATATTTGACTGTATATTCGACGATCATTGTGTAAGTTTAATACTTAATTTGATAAAACCAATTGTATGACGTCATTCCTGTCCACATTGTTTATAAGGGCATTCTATGCTATTGGTATTATAATTAGAATTTAAAGTAAGTGCTCTAAATATATTTACATAGCAAACTGCACTCGTACATTCAAACATGATAACATAAATATAACGCCTAAAAAGCCATACCTAATCCTAACCAGTTCATAAAAATACCTTCCCTAAACCCCATATCAATAACGTTCAGAAAAACACGAACCTTTTAAAATTACCCTAAAGAAGCAATCTTACACATTCCAACCTACAACACGGCTAGGCGCCAATGATTCATGGAGGCTGTCACGTCGTCCAATCACGGTGGATTCTAAATTCAAACGCGCTAATACCCTGATCACACGTACCGAGTAAAGTGGCGAGAGAGTGCTCTCGGCCGAGCGCTCGGTACGTGTGAACACTTTGACAGATCCCTCGGCCGAGCCACAGGGCGAGAGAGTCACTCGGACCCTCATCTTTTTTCCCGGCCGAGTACCGCCGAGTACCCTGCCCCCCGCTACTCCGCTCTGTCTCGCTCGCTTACTCGGTTGGTCTGAACACGCGCATGACGTCCACTCGCCACTCGGTGCGATACGGCCACTTTTTTCAATCGAAGTTTTGCTTGCAATTTACGATCCATCGTGTCCCACTTTTGTAGTCAACTGAACTACTGACTGTGCATTTCAAAATACGTGTGAACGGCCGAGACAGATTTCACTCTCTCGGCCGAGACACATTTCACTCTCTCGCCACTTTACTCGGTACGTGTGATCAGGGTATTATGGAAGCCAGCGCACGCGGCGCCTGCGCATCTTGAAGGTTCAGGGATGCCTTGCCGGGAAAGTTACCCGAATAGAAAGGGACTTTAACGTAAAATATATTAATAGATGATTTAACAAATTGCATGTTTACTAGAATGATAAGGTTGTACACAGCGTCCTTCTAACCTAAACCATCCTCTCAGCTTAGCCAGCCATTATATCTACATCAAAGATAATGGATCAGTCAATATTTATGAAAATCCATCGATGTACATATAGGTAATCGCGTTTGCCCATAAATATTAGGTACTTACTTCCATGCGTAAAATAAATTGCTAATGCAAAAGATCAAAGTGAAAGTGCGAAAAGACAAATTTGTAACAAAACAAGTAACATTTCCTTCACATCTGGCAACACAGCAGCACTCTGACTCGGGGAAAATTTATGGCTCGTTCAAAATGTTTTCGTTCTTAATTTCTGTTAGATAAACTGCGTATGAGTTTCGGCGCCTTTTACAACGTAATATACGCATGCGTAAACCAAGAACCACAAACTGTACAAGCTTTCAAAGCAAAATGAGCTTTCACTCGCTTAAATAAGATTCAACTCTGCTAAGCTTCGAACTTTTCTTGAACTACGAAATTAGTTAGTTTTGTCAATCAGAATTTAGCTTTGTTGAGGTAAATATAAGGTATAAATTCGTTTGTCTGCGTAACACGGGTTCTCTATTTTGTTGACTTACCACTATGAGAGTGATATAATAATGCTAAATACTGTTATTTCTTCTATATTTACGTCTTAAAACGTCCACTTTACATAGAACTGTGAAGAACAGAGACAGAAATAACTTCTGGGTAGTATTGGATGGAGATCGAGAAATTTAGGGAGGTCGGGGTATTCTGGACACAGGCTAAGTGTGTGAGGAATGTTAATTTTGAATGTGGATTTATTTTAATTGGCTGAAAGCGGGATATGAAAGGAAGTATTTCGAACTGTGAACTTCAATTGGGATGTTTTGATGTGTTTTTTCTCCTAATGTAGTTTAAGTGGTGGCTATTTTCGTTGCGGTTGGAATGGAGGATTCATAATGCTACCGGCTTAATGGAAGCGCTTGTTAATGAAAAATTAAATATAACTTGTCCTCTTGATACCGTTTCAGTTTTGCTGATTTGTGTAATGTATGATAAAATAAATTAGGAATTAAATTGAAATTTGGTAGATGCAAAAGCTCACAAACTTATAGGATGAGTCTTGTTATTTTAATGAATGGTGGATCTATGAATTATCTATGAATAAGGATTGAGGTTAAAGTAAGAGCTTTTTTTATTAATGTCTATGACTAAATGGACAAATTGCAATTTTTACGGTAAAATAAAAGCTAAATATAACGGCGATTTTTCATAGAACATGAAAACTGGATAATTTTCCAAAAGATTATTTTTATAATCACAGATCACTTCATATTACTCTAAAATAAATTATAAAATATCATTATCTTAAGTCAATAAATAATAAAAAAAGTATCCTAGTAGCAATAACAAAATACCATCTGATCCAAATGAAAATCGATTACCAAGCCCCATTTAATATTTGCATTCATAAACCCAACTCAAATGCACAAACAGGTGTCCATATCGTAAAATCTAACCCACAACGTCCGTCTGTTCGCCCGAGGCGTGACAGCACATTGAGACATCAAATTTATTACGTTTTAATAAACGCAAATAAAATTCAAATGTAGTTTAAACAAATTCAATGCGCCTGCGCCCCTTGTCAGCTCGATGGATTTAGTTGTGCGTATGTTAATCTGTAAGGGGTTCATATTTTTTATTATAGTTTTTGTTTACTATGCTTACGTTTTAATGGAACAAATGTATCTATTACTTTACAAAATAAGTTAATTATCTTCAAAGGATTACTAGGCTAAAATTGTCATTGCAGTCAGTTATATTCACATTAGTAAATTTTATATTAATTTATTTTATAAATTTATTTAGAGGGTATCTTGCAGTTTATGTTATGATAATTTCAAAAACGACTCGTCACTAAATTTCTACATCTTTGTGATTTATTCATAAAGTTATAAATTATCACTGTCGTCTCAGCTCAAAACCAATTTAAAGAATACAAAATCAAAGCATACACAATCTCTCAGAGTACTAAGGCACTAACAGAGTTATGAGTACATTACCCAAAAACATAAAAAAATTGGATTACGTCCCTGGCACGGCTTCAAAGCGCACGGGTAATATATTTAGCTTTTTTGCGTTGCGGAACTCCAAAATTGATATTTACATAGAGGCACAGTGGTTTAGAGTTCAGCCAGCACACTGCAAACTAAACTTCTGTGCTGCCGCCTTATTCTCCAAATAATCATGTCTTGACGTGGCACGGTTATTTTGAATAATGCGATGGATTTCAGAAAACAAAAGCTAGATAACGTACAATCTCTTACCGCGTCATGGTTTGCAAGTCGTCGAGAATCGACCGCCTGATTAAAGCTACAAGCGAGTCAACTTTTAAGAGTGAAAGGAAAACATTATTAATTAAAAATAAAATTTCTAAAGCAAATATCTTTATAGAGGTGTAAATAAAAACTATAGGTAATTATTGCAGGACATTAAATTTGAAAGATTGGGATCAGTTATCATCAATCAATTATGACACAATCGATAAGTGATGGTAATTTAGTAATAGTTAGAAATAGATTAATAAAAGGCTATAAAACTATCTAACGTAATATACTTCAAATCATTAAAGTTATATAAAAAATCGATTTACGAACAGTAGTAGGTATGTGTAGGTGTACATACCTACTACAAATCATAGAAAATAATAATAAACGGCAACCGCTGCTGATTAAATGCGTGTAGGCAACACCAAGATTGAAATTATTAAAAAATAAATAAACTGATTACTATGATAATGGTACTCACTAAAGTTAAAGATTCTCTATTTAAGATTTTACATGTTAAGTTGTACTGAGTGAGCTGTCTCAGCATTCTGTGGTAGACACAGGCGGGGTGAGCCGGGGTAATCCCGGTAAGTAATTCTCTGAGTAAGTAATGCGTTGATAAATGAAATTAAATCGCACAAACAAGTGCTGCTCTACTCGCCCGCGGCTCCCCTTTCGTACGCACTACCCGAAATGTAGGGTAGTGATGTGATAAACATCGACATTGTTAATCAAGTTCAAACGAATTTACAGACGAAAATCTAAATATCTCTATGAGTATATTATTCAGATCGACTTTTATAAAAAAAAAACTTATATAAATAAACTCAATCGGACTAATATAAGCAGAACAAATAACTGTTATTAATACTGATATCATAATTAAGGGCACCATGTATAAATTACGAATTATTCAGTGTGATGTTAGGTTTAAACGTTTTTTGATAACAAATCTTTGTTTTTCACTACTTCTAAAATGCCACTCAACCAATGAATATAAATAAATTACTTAGTACTTTTCAAAATAAAATATCAGCGATAAATAACAAATCATTGTTTGTATTATCGATAAAAGACGTTCCCATCACTAAAACAAAGTTAGCAAAAAGAACATCGCAACGCGACATGTGCGCGCCAATCTGTCGCTGAAACGCCACTACATTTCAAGCACCTTTTCCTTCTCTCTCACACCCGTGCATTATGATATACTCATCTCCCTCCTACACCCTACAGGGTGCATAAGTATAGGGTGATGTCGCGACTACTTAGCGATGGAAGCGATAATAGTATGATGTGATGCATTGAATTGTTTTATGGATGTCCGATTCGATTATTCGGTTAAGGAACATATCGAGTTGCAGCACTCGAATTACGGTATAAACAAAACAATAAAAAGTAGTCAGGAATGTTTGGGAGAAATTCAATTCATTAAAATAATAAGGGCATAAGATCAATCATAACAAAAATAACCGGTTTTAACAATATCAATCTTCTTATACTCGTATATTGTCCAAGGCAGTTAGTCATTGCTGAGGGTAACTGCCTGAGTTCTTGATTTTTCGATGCTGTTAGGTAATTAAATAATTATTTTTATTCATTCGTTCTTTCGTAAAAGCAAGTGGCCAAATTTAGTGACGGAGTTTTTATGCCGCCAAAAGGCCTTCGTCATGGCATTATTTTTATTTATAATCTAAAGTATTATGTAAATGATTTCATAATCAATTCAATCTCGCAGCTCAGCCAAAACTCAATCTGCATTCCTCTAATTAAAATCAACAACAGCTGATTAAATCCCGCACAATCCTTGACGAAATCACAACTAATATTTCACCCCCAATTGGCGCCATATGACCCGTCCCACGGACTCGAACCCGGGACCGTGTTAGGCGCACCTGGTTATTCGCACGACACTTAACGTCAAAACTCCGACCCTCAAGACCCCATTTGGGATAAGACAAAAAAAAAAAAAAAAAAAAAAGTCGGGAAGTGAAATGTGCTAGCTCTTTTGGTGATACCGCTGTTACTTTTTTTATTGAAACCAATAATGCAAGCGAAAGTAACAAATAGAAAGGATAGAAAGGCATCTTAAATTAAAACTGGAAGATTATCAAATCGTGTTACAAGGGACAGATTTATAAGTAAACTGTAAAGAATTCACATGTCAATCCCTTCAATGCATTCAAATTTGTTAGAGCACAATGAGCAAAAGATAAACGGGTTTGTTCATAAAAACTTGACAATTTAATACAGGTTTTAAGAACGTTTTTTTCTTGTCACCCATATGTCAACGAAAAGAGATACAGATTTAATATGCGTTTTAGCTAATAGGGAAAGTAGTTAAAGACAGCACAAAGCCGAAAAGCTAACACGCTCGGGACCATATGTGATATTTTGGAAAATAGTCACGCCATAAGTATCTTATAAAATAAGTTGTCTCGCGAAAGAGGCATAAACGTTGGTATGGGTGTGCAGTCTGGCCAAAGTACTTTGATTACCAAATAATGACGGTCAATAATCACATAGGACCCTCCAGCTGTTAGTCAATAAGCGTTATCGATCAATCGGGCACTTCGAGGCACAGCTTGACCGCATCCCGCTGAGCGACTCAACAGGATTGAGAGAACACAGGCACAACAGGAGTAACTGAAGTGCGTTTATATTACACGACACGACAATTGCGAAAAAGCTTTTTATACTACGTTGAGTAAAGCTTGCTTGAGCTTGAGTGAAGCTCAAGCAAATACTACGTACAGGTCGGACTTGGGTTAGATTGGCGCGGGACAGGGGCGAGTGGCGAAAGCGAAGAGAGGCCTATGCCCAGCAGTGGGATGAGAAGGGCTGATGATGATGATGACTACGTTGAACAGCCAAATCCAGCAATTCTTAAGTTAAAGCGTGAACACACTACTATCAAACTGGCTGATAAATAAATAAATTTACTTGGACATTCCATACAGCGTCATCTAGTATCAAGCAAAGCTAGAATGGTGGTATTTAACATAAATTCATAGCATAGCACTATCTACGGAGACGAATAGTGATTGCAAATATTTTAATCGACCCCAAACCATCCGAGTAGGTTAAAAGGAAGATGACGATGACAATAAGGGTCCCCCGAACAAAGGACATCGCGTTGTAAAAATGTAAACGCAAGTAGTAATTCAGTGGCACAACAGCACAGCACGTCGCAGCGTGACGTCCGATAGAGACGTCGGTAGGCGTGGTTATAATGCCAGTATTATGGGGGCTCTGTTTTGTTTTGATTTATTTTTATTGAACCTAAAATAAGAGGAATTAATGGTCAGCGCTGAGTGAACCACAAGAGTCAAGCTAATTTGAATGGCTATGACATTTTTTCAATGGATTTGATGTTTGGTTTTGTAAGATGCTTCATTAATTTTGATTATTAGTGCACTTACTTTGGTTGTTAAAATGTAGTTGTAAAAGAGCTATTAAATATACTATGTTAGAAGAACTGTCTGAAGGGAACCTCTCAACAAGATACATTTTATTTTAGTAAGTAAAATCATACAAGGAAAAAGAAAGGTCAACATTTACCTACTTTAAATTACCATAGTTTTTTCTAGAACTCGGTTTAACTATTAATAATGAGCAGGTGATGGTATGACATTAGTCTATAGGGCACTTCTACAAATATGCGTAAATCAATGAATCCTAATCAAACTCCCGATTAACCCCAGGGACGATACTCAGAATTCCAACAGCATACTACTGACAACCGCAAAAACTGTAACATCTGACGACCCCTCCCGAAACTAGCTATATCATTTCAAATGACAGACAGACATCGCTGGGGACACAGTATATCGAACCCGTTCCCTTGTGGATACATAGGAACCGCATTTGAGGCACGCGACCAGCGGTAATTTTGTTTTTATGTTAGGAAATTATATAATTATAGGTAGATGTCGTGAGAATGTGGGTAAAGCTTTTAGGGTAAATATTGGTTGAGGTAACCCTTTTGTTGGGCTTTCTGGCAAATAAATCTTATGAAGCCCGAAAGTAGCATTTTATTCAAAGCTATTCAGCATTTATCTAAAAGTGATTATCTAAAACGAATTATTTGAAAATTGATTGGTGGATAAAACTTGCCATAAAGAAGCTTTGGGGCAATCTTTGGTCTGATTTAGAATACATCAATAACGTGGAATGACATTATTTTATTTAAATGGAACACGTCACTATACTTTTCTATACTAGATGACGTCGTGTATACGTGGGTAAAAGCCCACGGATATTTATTTGTAATCAATAGGCTTATCAGTAGATGTATTGGATGGTACATAAATAAAAATACATTCCTGTTGCTTTAAAATTTCATAATGTATCTACCTAAGCATGCCAAAGTTCATCATACATAAAATCTTAACTTTTGCACATATTGCGCTACACAAACTAATCAAAACCATTTCCATCTGATTACCTTCACTACGCAAACATAAAACTTGAACTACGTATTCGCCATATGCGAATGCATCGCTGTGAAATCGAATCAAAACACACTCGGAAAAAATAACGTCATTAATTATTAGTGGTCCATTTGCGCCGCACCTCCCCTAAGTGCAAGGTATTAGGGCAAGTGATTTTTATTACTGCACGGGTGAATAGAGTGCGCTATTTTTAAGAGAACTATAAATATAATGTCAAAATAGAATGCATCTACGAATTTTGAACATGTCACTTAACAAACAGGCTTACCATGACGTATTACTAAACAATTCAGTTTTAGCTTACGTCAAAAGCAGTTCATTATAGGACCTAAACTGAATCGCTTTAAACTTTCATAGTAAGCCGGCAGATATAAATTTCACTGTAATCCGATACAATTACGTTGACAGATTTAATTCATTTTTTTCTTGTCATTGGTCCCGCGCAGTTGTAATGTAATGACTAGCGCTAAACTAGGACTCGCCTAGGTGTTAGCCCATGGTTTACCGTTAAACCAGGTTTGTAATTACCATTTTTCTTAAAATGGTTATGGTTCAAACGCTACGACGAACATATAATAACCTAGTTATATTCAACACGTGTCATAGAAAAACCGTTAGACAAATTCTCTAGAGCTAGTCTCTATCATACCAAATCCCAAAGGTATTAAAACTGTCATTCGCACGTGCCGGGACCAACACTTATCACTATGAGTATAAGGGTGAATTTCCAATGATTGATCAATCCATGGCACGTGGCATGAAATTGCGGGCTATTTTACAATTTGTCTAATACAATTATGGTATTGTGTGACCGAATCGTCACACGTTTTTTTGATTAGATTATAACGAAATACAAGTGGCAAAATGAACAAGCAGCGAAATTAAAAAAAATATTAAACATACTTCAATAAATAAAAATAAAAAAATAAAATCTTTATTAGGAGGAGGCCTACACCCAGCAGTGGGTTAACACAGGCTGAGTATGATGATAATGATGATTAGGAACAATTACATGAAAGTCGATGATATCTGCAGTAGTTTAAAAACTGCGTCGCAGACATCAACGCCCTCCTCAATATCGTAAGACAGAAATTTTCTGCGCTCTCGAGATGCATTTCTGTTCATTACTCCGAAGATCCTCATCAGATCCTCTAATGTTTAATAGGACCTCCTAGAAGATATTTTCTTAGAAACAAAAAGTTTTCAAAATCGATTAATTGACGTAATATTCGCGAACAAACATATTTTTTTTGAATAGTATACAATTTAAACTTTCGCGATCTTTATGCATAATTTATATGAAATTACTTTATCACGTATATTATTTTATTTCGACGTTTCGAGTGCGTTACGTAGACGGGTAGACCCGTGACCACGACTTGACAAACCTCCTCTTTCTTGAAGTCGATAAAAACTCAACGTTGATGTTGATGTTTTATAACGAAATAATTTTCCAAAATAGTGCTTTATAATTTTAAAAGAAACATGTCACCTGTCGAGTTAAATCGAGCGAACATCATTCGAGCACACAAATTGAATAAGACCCGTCACGTCACCCCTTTTTAGAGGCATTATCATTATAAAATAACGTTGGGCAAGTATAAGGGTATCGCATAGTGAATTACATTTAGTATTTTTTTAGTATTACATGGCTCAGGATTGAAGTGCGAAACAAAACTAGACGCCATCACGAATAAAGCATGATTGTCGCCTGTCCGTGCCCTTTTAGACGTGCATTTTTGTATTTTTTTAATACTTAATTAATTTTAGTAATGCACACTTGCTATCAAATAAAAAAAGATCATCAAAATCGACTCACAGTCAAAAAACATAAAAAACAATCGAATTGAGAACCTTCTTTTTCTAAAGTCGGTTAAAAACATCAATGACACAACGTCCAGATGTACCACCATTGCTCGTAATAAAAAATAAATATTGACTTTGAATATCAAATAATCGACCCCCAATGTTTTTTAATAAATTAAAATTGTCCTCGTCATAGGGATGGGGTGTGGTGCGTCTGTCAGTGGGGATTATAAATCGCTTTTCAAAGGCTCAATGCATAAATTAAGTAGTAAACGCGCTCTACCTACAAATTCTATAATTTCAATAACGTAAGGAATGTTAACTTCTCGAAATGTGGGCAGGGCATAGTACCAAAATGTATTTGAACAGACATGTCCCATTAGACATCTTCTAAGGATCTTATTCACAAAGATTTGTGAATTTAAATATACTAACGCCCGAAAGCTGAAACGCTATTAAAACTAAGTGGTACTTATCTATGCCATAATTGAGTAGAACTAAAAATGTAATTTTAGTTTTCTAGTATCAATAGTCTCTTAGCAGAGCCGCGGACGGACGGACGGACATAGCGAAACCATAAGGTTCGCTTGTTTACTTCGGAAAGCTAAAACCTAAAACTTAAACCGCTGGTAAATTAAAACGCTAATCGCTAGCACTACAGCCATACAAAACCAACAGTGCACTGGCCAGGACTTTTTAATTTTGAAATCGGTGGGCGTACTGTCGCATGCTGTCTAATTATAAAGATTAGATCCAAGCAAATATAGTCAATCGTTTTTAAAGGCATTATTTATTTTAATCAGTTATTAACATGGCTTTTTATGTGTACAATAAGAAATCAATATGGCTTTTTGTACGGTAAATCAATTTACTAAAAGTCAGGCAATCAATTTGTAATTTCAGCTAGGAGGCAAGCTTAGTTGTAGAGATGACAACGATAAAACCAAGCGACACGCTGAACTCGCGGTGCGAATGATATGATCACGAATGTGTTTTATTTATTTAATATACAGTATACAAATCTGAAGAATAAAATTTTCTCAATTGACTTGTAACAATTGTAACAATTGATTTGTAGATATTTATTTTAGATCTTTAACTGCTTTTTTAGATTCTTTAAAAAGTTCCAAACACCTACATATTTGGTACGTTTTCACCTTTTTCTGTTAACTTTCCATGACAGGTTGCAAGCCCAACGCTAGAAAGCTAACCTATTTCCTCACTTTACATTCACCATTTTAAGCACGTGTTAATTTTAAAATGTATGTTTTAACAATCCCGGCAGTCAGCCAATCAATTTGCAAATCTGTGGGCGGGGACAGTCGGCGACATCGGGCCATGCTGTATAATTACAGAGTACCGATCAAACGGTTCATTAAATGTTTGCACTGATTTTATAAGTCGATCGGTCGAAATTATAGGAGCGAGGAAAATTAAATGAAATATTGGCTGTTAATTACAAAATTGCATTTATGTAAGAATCTTGGAAGTTAGTACCTATTATTTTACAGTGCAGAGATGTAAGAAATTTTGGATGACTATATGACTAAAAAAGGATATTAAAGAAAGGAATATGAATGCGTAAATACAAAAAATAAACACCGAATAGACAGTAATTATCATGAACAAAATTGGTATTCACAAACGGATTTCTAACTAATTAAAAATATTAAAATGCTAAAATTCTTTACGGCCAGTCTCAACTCTTTGATTTGCTTCGTGTATTTGACATTTTTGTGAGGAAACAATGCCAAATATCTAACAGTAAGCAAACCCAAAGATAGATTGTTGAAACCTGCAGTAAATAGCGGAACAGTTTTCCGTGAGTTCAATCGTAGTATCAAAACAAATTTTTAAGTGAAAATCACTTTAAAACCCCTTTACGATCAATCATACTCTCAGTATCGAGAGTATAATAGTATCGAGTGAAGGGCGAATGGAGTGTTTAATTCGATATGGCCCGATTGTGGCTCAAGGATGTAATAGAAATCTTGAGTTTGCTCACTTTTGTAAATACTCTACCATTTTATTCTGATAAATCAGATTTTGGCTTTAAAAGGCTAGTTATTCAAAATTAGCAAACCGTACAACCGTTTCTAGCTTCGTCCGAACTAATATAAAGGAAATATGTAATTGAAATAAGTTATTTATTATTATTAGTGATTAACTTTACAACAGAAGCGGTTGTAAATATGATAAGCCAAACATTAAAATTTTTGGAAAGTTTACATTAATCATTAATTTTATTGTATGAAAAATAACAAAAGAAAGTTTCCACAGATTGCACAGGTATTGATTAATAAAAAAAAGCATACGCAGACACCAAAAAGTGAGATTGACAAAGTAAGGAATATAATATGAATATGATAGAGTTATTTCTAGGACCCCACTTGAATGAAATTATCTAACACAATTTACACAGTAACTATACGAACACAGAATCTCTAAATAAAATAGTCCATTATCCAAACCAATCCCCACTCACCCTTTCAACTAATCACATCTGTATCCGATTAAATCGATGATCACTTGTAATCTTGGAGCATACGATCACCCTATTCGGGATACACCCCAATTTATAGCACTGTGTCAACGAAACGTAATCCTAGAATTCACGTAGTTTGTAAGAAAGAAATGAAAATGTGTTTATTTCTGTAGGACCACTGATACTTATAAATGTAGTCTTATAAGCTAGGTGACTCTATTGCCTGTTCCAACGCAACTCCCTACACCTAACACAGGCTACTAGATGATGTATACACACAATAATTTTGCCTACACTTATCGGAACACTGTAGTGCCTGGGGCATTGTTAAAGCTAAATAATTGATACAAAAATAATGTTTTATTAAAAAAATGAAAAAAAGTTCCGATACTTATTTGCTGTACGTTAAAAACATAATCACGAAAGATTTCAAGGCGTGGAAATGGAAACTGAATTGTCTCTAGCATTCAATTTCTTTTGAATCTCCAAGCAAAAATAAGTACTTAAAATAATGCATTATATTCGAACTTATATTTGTTACCTTAATTTTCCAAAAAAACTTTCAAAACATCTCAAATAACTTTCACTCCACTGGGAGTGCGGGCAAGTCTGTCCATGTCCTTTCTCTCCCTGAGGGGAGGTCGGGCAAGTCTGTGCCGTATGGACACAATGCGTACGACATCGCACAAGCCCTTTGTGTACGTGAATGGATTGTATGACGGTATGTTGTGACAATCAGTCGGGTGGAAACGCTTTTTTTGAATTAAAAGGAGGGTCAATAGAAAATTCAATGAAAGTGCCAATTGCGAAGTTGAAGGACTTTGCGTAGTTTTAGAATATGGTATTTTTTTAATCAGAAGTCCTAATAAAACAATTGGGTTTCACCAATGCCCATAGGGCACTGTAATATTATGTAGGTACAAAAAATAGTAATTTATAGTTTAATCTTTGTCTAACTATAAGCATAACATAACCAATAATGTAAATAAATAAATAAATGTAAATATCAAGTTTGACTTGGCATGATTTTTCATACTTTTTTAATACCCTAAGTATTCAATGCCAGTAATAATTACCAAGCATCGCATCACTCATTCCAATCACAGACGCTCATTGCCTTCACAATCCCTGTCAACTGTCAATACAGCGCTCACGCGTCGCCGCACAGCGACCAACAATGGCAATGCCAACTTGCTATGCGTTCGGCGCTTAATTAAAAACGAAAGTAAACACTACCCCACTTAAGCCCGTGTCACTCTTTTTTACCGTATTAAACTGTTGAATGGCACAAACTTAAAAATATAAGAAAGAAAGAAAAAAATATATTTTGATAACACCTCAAGGATCACTTCGAAAAACGAAGTCGAAGTTCGACTTCGTTTTACATGCACACGCTTTGAAATAGTTAGACGTACAAGTGTGCCCAACATAGACGTCAAACAAATAACTGAAAATGTATGTATATTGTGTAATTTGACAAAATAAAGATTTTTCTATTTCTATAAAATAGTTTTTTAGTAAATTTAGCGTAATGAGATTGTCATTACGCTAACATAGTAACATATTAAAGTGATTCTTTGAAACATTGAAACTCTTATTTATTCCTTGTCGACAGCAAACACGTTCCCAATGCAGTGCAGTCGGGTAAGCTTTTATATCCCAATAAGTATTGTATTGTTTTATATTTGACAGATCGCGGGGTGACGTCAGACTGAGCGATTCTGATCACAATTGTTTTGATTTTAATTGTTTTGTACAAACAAATTAATCAAGCACTTGTTCGTTAATTGAAAATGAACATGGTGCTCAAATTTTAATTTAAAAGAAAAAGTACACAGGTGTTTATTTTTCACTATGGTTTGTATGATAATATAGTATTTTACATGCAAAATGCCTACAACTTTTTGACGAATCACAAAAATGTAGTTTCTAGCTAATTTTAATATAAAATAAAATATGTTTTAGTTTACCTTTTTATTTGAAAGCATTTGCCGATCCTTTAACCAATAATTTCTACAAAGACAAAATCTTCGAAATATGAGTGACCCGCCTTCGACCTACCTCCCCTAGGGTTCGTTATAAACGCATTACATAAATTAGATTATGTAGTAACTAGATAAAGCTCTTAGTAGAAGACTTATGAGACACAACAGTTATGACGCTGCCCAGAATATCTCTATGCAACATGTTTCCAAAAAATTTGATTTGTACTTACCTAATTAAGCCATAATAATTAGAAGGCGGCGTCGGGGTCGGCCGAGAAAGCGTTGGCGGGACGATCTCGTCACCTTCGACGAGGAATGGTGGGACTCCGCCAGGGATCGGGATGGTTGGAGAAGTTTGGGGGAGACCTTTGCCCAGCAGTGGGACGAAATAGGTTGATTAAAAAAAAAAAAATTAAGCCATGACTCAGGCCTTAGAAGTTCTAATAACTTAGAAACTCATACCTATGGCTTAATAAGTTGGTAGCTTAGTAAGTTGAGGGCTTGGTACGGTGATGGCTTAGTATGTTGATGAATGAATAAACTGGAACGCGTTGACACGTTTAAATACTTACCTTCTGATGTGTCCACGGCTCGTGGAGGACTGCAACTACAGCTCGTGGATGATGTTTTTGAGGGCCACAGATATGGCCTTTAATAGATTCTTAGTAAGAGTGTCTTTACGAGGACCTAATAGGTATACTATCGGCACTTTTCTTATTTAAGCTAACTAGACTGCTTTACATACTGATTGATAGCTTATTAAGTCGATGGCTTAGTACATTGATGGCTTAGCACATCGATGACTGAATTAAAATTTAAATTCTTACCTTATGATGTTATGTCCTCGGGTCCTCTTCATCATGAGATGACTCTTGGACTGCGCTTGTGGCTCGTGGAGCAAGTTGTTGAGAGCCACAGATATGGCCTCTGCTAGGTTCTTAGTGAAGGTGTCTTCACGAGGGTCGTTCAGCATGTCTTTGTCCTGAAATAAAGAATTAAACTAAAACTGGTGTTTCTGTGTTTCTTCTATGTATGTACACAAACAAAATAGTATTCCCAAGCTAAGCTAACTTAATGCTTGTGTTATGGTAACCAGATGACTGATATAATACATAGATTTTTTTTTGTAAATACATATTATAGATAGAAAACACCCCGACACGGAACAAATATCTCCAGAACATACAAAACTTTGTCCCGTAGCGGGGATCGAACCCGCAACCTCCGCGTCTCAGCCGGGCATTCGCCCACTGCGCCACAGAGTTTGTGGAAAAAATCTTCAAAAGTATCTTAAAAATTACATAAAGATCTGGAAAAAAATGTCTAACGCTCCCTGGGATACAGTCGTGATCATAATTTAATTTACTGCCATCCTCAATCTCGTCTCCAAACAACAATAACCAAGACAGAACCAGTGTTCCAGTATAACTCCGTTTTATTTCCATAATAAAGGTGTAAGAGTATAAGGACATTATACGAGTATGAGTAGACGGTACATCAAGGGGACGCGCCATTAGGGAGGGGGCGCGTTGGAGCGGGCGAGTTACTGGCCTATTATCACGAGTGTTACTAGCGTTTAAGGACGAGGTACTAGTACCTATGTAGTAAGTTTGTGATTGTGCAAAATAGATGATAAAGTTTACTGGCTTGATAACAAATTGTAATACAAACATTTACTTAATATGACAACAAATTAAAACGAGAGTTGAGTTGAGTTACTAGTAAGATAAGCACGATGGGAGATTGCAAAGTACAGGACGGAATGTCATTTAATCAATAAATCTCTTTCTACCGCTCCGATGTATTCAATGGTCGAGTTAATATACCTTACATTGTGTCTGATCTTTTACATTATTGGGATAATAGGCATTTTTGTACTTCTTTTGGTTTGCTCTGATCAATTAGTCAATAAAATTGTTATTCAACAAACTACATTACGTCATATTATAATTATAACAACACTCCCATTAAAATAGAATAATGAATATGTTTAATCTTAATGCAAATACATAGATAGATGAAACCGCAAGATGTATTCCCTTAAAAAAATAAAGACAAAGAAAATGTGTCACACAAAAATAAAAACACCTTCATGTGACCGCAACCTCATAAACAACTAGATTTACCGCGATAAAGTCAAGAATAAAATGAAAAAATACACGAAAAAGTATAAAACAATTCAAAGATGGCGTCAGAGATAAGGTCGTTTACAAGACCGCGCGATCGCGATTCAATAAACGATATTTTAATTGTACTTAATGTGTAGTTGGGGTTATAAAGTTGGTTGAGAAATTAGGTTGAGATTGAGGAACACGGCTTGCGGACATTTAGAGACTGGAGGCGGACCACGCAATCAGAACCGATAAGTAGCATATCTAACAGTCGTTTTGTATCTCCAATTGAATAATGCAAAATAATTGATTTAAAATACGAATATTCTTTAAAAACTAAACAAATTTGTCAATGCTTTTCTTTAATTGTTTTTTATTACTTTGTATTTTAAGAGCAATGGCCTCTCGCCTATGCCCTGCAGTGGTACACAACAGGCTTTAAATAATAAATAATAATAATAATTGTATTTCAACACAGTATTTCAGTATTCTCTGTTTAGGTTGCACTTGCATATTCAACCAAAAGTAGGTACAAGCTTGTTCCCACAGCAAATTAAAACGCGTGGCATTGCACTTTGCGGAACTTTCGAAGGATAAGAATGCCAAATTTTATTTTTATTGCAATGCAACAATGTGGTGCTGGAATATTATTTTTATTGTTTTAACTGCAGAGTTGTATGACACGGGCAGTTAATTTCGGATTAATCCGTTAGGTTTTGTAACTTCCTTTCAGTTAATTGGTACTTTAGTTTCGTAATGGCAAAAGTAAATTTACGACTATTTTCGACAGTCAAAATCAAAAATTATAGTATCCAGGTCGCTGGGAATCTATATTTGTAGAAAACTTTAAAACTGTGGGATTCTACTGTAGTCACACATACGGTTAAAAAACTCTATTATGTTTCAGAAAGACTTTGTGGCGGTTTGTAATTATTTAATAAAAAGACAAGAAAAAATAAAAATATTATCAAGAATTTAAAAAATAATATTGGCATTTTGTAATAATTGTCTAATTAAAACAACTTCATTGCTCATACTGCTTCATACTAAACCGCCCAAAACAAGACAAGCCTATAAATAACTCTAGTACAGATAAAATTAATAAATCGCAAGCTATCTAGAGTCGCAAAAAATGTAAATATCGACAAAAAGCGGTCACCTAAAAAAGGTTAATTTACTACTCCGAACTCCGTGTCGGTATGAGTCCACATCCGCACCAATAAAAATACAACAAAAATACTTATTTCTTTTTATCTTACGAAAACGGCAACAGAATTTGTCCCAAACTGTCGGTTAAAATCTAATTAGAGGTATTTTTATTTTACCTTAACAACGCACAATAAAAGATTACGATGCGGAATTTTTTCGGTTTTTATTACACGGTAGCGAAATCTGAATCTGCTACAGTTTATATTGCGATATTTTGAATTCGATATGGCGGAAGTTACATGATTTTGGGTTTGACTTTTATTATTAAGAAAATAAAGGTCGGATTACAACAGACAATTCTTAACTTATGTAACCTAGAGGACTAAAGTTTCTCAATTACGATTCCACCTCTCAAAATGGAATCTGTTGTTTTCTCTTCTAATTAACAAAAAAAGTATCGGTAGTCGGCTATCAATATTCCAAATTTCATCGCAATCGGTTATGTATTTTTATCGTAAAAGAGAAACATACATCCATTCTCACAAACTTTCGCATTTATAATATTAGAACGTTTTGTTTCGCTCTTCCAATCGCATCGCAAATAACAGCCTTAGCCAAAAACCCAGACTGTGTTAGCTACTGGCTACTACATCCTGCGAGTCGACTCGCCCGTCTGAACGCAGCACAGAGATGCATTAACGTCGCTTTTAGGGCGGCCACCCACTTACCGCTACCGTCGGTATTCCACAGGGCTGTCACTAAATTATATTATAACGAGGAAATATTACTTTAGCTTGTATAAGTTTTATTAATTTAGTAACGAACTTAGAAAGTACTGAGAGGATCCTAAAGCCTGAGAAATTTTTATTAATATTTTAGTTATGTTGTGCCGACCCCACATAGTGGGATAAGGGCAGGAGGATGATGATGATGATGATGATTTTAGTTCTGCTTTGACAAAATATAAAATGGAGCAACATTTTTGTTTTCATTTTAGTGTTAAGGCGCACTAAGATATTCCAATATACTTTAATTATAAAGTTAGTAGCTCTGGCAGGATTTAAATCTGCATTGATACGAGTGAAGATTGAAAAAGAAAACAGAAAAGAAAAGAAAAGAAAAGAAGAGAATCACTTAAACCATACAGTCTTAATAAGCTAGGTGACTCTATTGCCTGTCCCAACGCAACTCCCTACACCAGGGAAAGAATCAGGCAAGAACCTGGTGGTGCGAACCTAGCTTCTTTTTATAGCGATCCCCCCATCTAAATAGTCAAGCTTCAGTAAGAAACCAGTCAAACAAAGGCATGTCATTTAATACTATAATTGTGTATTAAATCTTGTTTGACATTAATTCTCTGTCTCCCTCGCACAACAGTGACAGCCCTACATTGAGGGCACATTTGTCGCCCCGTCACGGAACCCAACCCGCTATTCAGTATTTCATAAAATTCACCTACATTTACTTACCATCAAAACTTCTATGGAATAAGAATAGGTAGGTAGGTAGGTCCTAACATTATTAGCGTTCGTGGCATAGTACTTGTTTCAAAATATCATTATAAAAAACAAATATCATTATCAAAGTAGTAAATGGTTCTATTTTCCACTGTATTTTTTGTATGTCCATTATTTTGTCAAAAGGGGACCGATTCAATAAAAATTGAGGATATGATGAGGATCTTCAGAATTATCAACAAAAATTAAAATAGATTAGGTATACTTAATCAAAAAAAAAATCACAATTGGTATATATTAATGACGGAATACCTAATCGGTTACCATTTAATAACATACACCCTACTCCTTTGTTAAAGTCGGTTAAAAATACCACTCTGCCAACAAAAGACAAACCAAGCCAGCAAACTCAAAAAGTTCGTAACAAAGTAAACACACAACTTTTACAATCAATGCACAACGCCTAGATCGTAAACCTAATTTCCCATACAAATTGTAACAAAGTTTCGACCAAAGGTTGACGACAACTGATTCGAGTCGTCAAAACTAACCGGACGGAAAATGTGCGCTACCCCTTTTAAGGAGATAGAAATGTTTGGTGGAGTTGTAATAATGTATGAAGACTTGAACGGTGTGAGTATGAACAAAGTGATGTCATTACGGTCATTACTTAAGTACCAAAATCAAAATCAAAATATATTTATTCAATAAAATCTTATTACAGACCACTTTGACACGTCACGTTCTTAAAACTAGGGGATTCTATTGCCTGTTTTAACGCGATTCCCTACACCAGGGAAAGAAGCAGACAAGAACCTGGTGATGCGGGCCGCGGCATTTTATTCAGTGGTCCAATAACTGAGTTGGAGCATGTTCAGTCCCAAGCGTTCTTGTCATCTACCATTTGAAGATCCTTGCCGTGATGGCCTCGACTTTCAATCCGAAGGTCGTGGGTTCGAATCCGGCCTTATATGCGCATTATCACGAGCGCTAAACGATGAAGGAAAACATCGTGAGGAAAGCCGCGGCTAGTCAGCCCCACACGTCCCATGAAAGAACCATTTACTTTTTCTAGTCTGCATTTAGGCACACATACTTTATTCTTATTTATATAATTACTTCATTTATTGAAACGAGCTAATAGGAAGAAAAATAAACACACGTGATTGGTCGTCGAAAATAATTGTCTTTCTCGCGATTGGCTAGATTGTCAAATTAATTGTCAATTGTCAAATCACGTGTGTTTATTTTTCTTCCTATTAGCTCGTTTCAATAAATGAAGTATAGTGTTTAACAACTGTGTGGAATGTCCAAGTGTATTTATTTATTTATTTCTCTATAAAGCGCTTTATACATGTTACTTACTCTAAGGCCAATATGTTTTACCTACGCAAGGGTTGTAATTTAGGGACCAGTAAAACCAAATTCTGCGTTTTATTCCCTTCTGCCGACGACGATGCAAAAACTAAACAAATTGTTTCTTGTTACGTGAATAGTTTTATGGAGGACATATTTTTACGTGCGTTCAATTAGATTAACTTTTCTGTGACTATTTTGACGACGCATTTTTTGTGCCAGATAAATTAGTTTTAATTATTTTACCTACTTATTAATTTACTTAGATATGATTGATATCACGAAGTGTCAAAAATAACTTCCGTAAGTACCTACGTTAAATTATTTACTTACCTAAAAATAACCGACGGGGCTCTTGTTGCGGCCAAACCTAACATAGGACCTAATGTACCAACTTGAGACAATAAATAAGTGAATATGAATATGAAATATAGTGGTGCTATTAAAATATTAAATGTCCTCGGACATTCGACACAGCGTCATCTAGTCCCAAGCTAAGCAATTTAATGCTTGAAGATATAGTTCTAAATATAAAGTTAGCACTAATAAACCGAGAACTTCAAAAAACCTCTTTTAAGACAAAAAGTAAAATAAACAATACTAGTATCGCCATCTACAAAATGTATCTTAAAACCTCTCTTTAGTTTTCTTCAACATTTTCACTTCGTAGTTCCTAAAGTTACCGCTAGATGACAATATTACTAACATCGCGTTATTTTAATATTTTACGAACGAGGCAAAGCTTGCCCCCTGACGATGTATAAATAATCTATATGTACTTCATTTCTTAGAGCGAGCTAATGGGAAGAAAGATAACGCACGTAATTGGTCGTCGAAAATAATTGTCTATTCTCGGATTGGCTATTGACAATTTAAAAAAATAAATATCCTTGGACATTCCACACAGCGTCATTTAGTCCCAAGCTAAGCAACTTAATGCTTGTGTTATGGTAACTACATGACTGATATAATACATAGGTACATTGATTTGACAATCTCGCCAATCACGAGATAGACAATTATTTTTGACAACCAATCACGTGAGTTTATTTTTAAGCTATTGCATAGCTTCTAACGAAATCACCTAACGCTGTCACTTTAGTTCAGCAACTCGCCTCTAGATGGCATGCAATAGCTTTACCGCGTCAGTCCCCGAGTGCCACACGTCTTTTTTTTGTTCCTATTAGCTCGCTTCAATAAATGAAGTATAGTATAGTTCTATGGTGTTTCTACTCACCATCTGTTGTTGCAGTAAGACGATAGTGTGCACTAGCCCGGCGTGAGTGAGCCATATGGAAGCGGCGAGCGGGCAACACTCCGTCATCTTGTACAGTATGCACATTATAGTGTTCAGTAATCTAAGGGGAAAATATAGATTAAAAACATTATTATTTGGCACAACGAATAAGCATTGCCATTCAACGTGGTAATGCGGCCAGTGTCTTGGGCACGCTTCCGACTGACAGTGGTTTGGATCAGTTGAGCTACCTATAGACCGTTTGCAACGGTCCTTAGGTGGCTTAACTGGTTCTATTTGTATTATGTATTGTACAATAATGTAAATATTTTTTTTGTTTCTGTAAATAAAGTCTTTTTGCAAAGATTAAAAACACACAGATAATGACTCATGTTAAAAAAATATCGTCGATTTTGATATTTACTAACAATTTTATATTTATACTAGCTGCTCCCCGCGGTTTCACCCGCGTAAGTCCCGTTCCCGCGGGAATATTGGGATAAAAAGTAGCCTATGTCACTCGTGGATAATGTAGCTTTCGAATGGTGAAAGAATTTTTAAAATCGGTTCAGTAGTTTTTGAGCCTATTCATTACAACCAAACAAACAAACAAAGTTTTCCTCTTTATAATATTAGTGTAGAAATACGATTAAGTCTTGTTAATATTTATATGTTTCCAAGTCGCGATAGTTTAAAAGTATTTACAATTTTATGTTTCGAATATTGTTTTTACATGTTAACGATTTTGAAAGTGAAATTTTTGAACTTTGTTATTTATATAAATACTAGCAGCACATCCCAGCTTTGCATGGATGCACTAATGAAACTAACGGGATAAAATTTCTTTCTTTCTTTCTAAATATCTATACCAATATTATAAAGAGGTAATTTTGGTTTGTATGTTTGACGCAGATAATCTTCGAAACTACTCAGCCGATTTCAAAAATCTTTTTTACCAATGTTTAGAATGGATGGGTTTTAAGCTATATTTTATCCCGGTAGTTTAATTACAACCGTGCAAAGCCGGGACGTGTTACTAGTTATATACAAGTATATTTTTAAGCCCATACCTGCTGTTCAATTGAGTTGCAATGTCCTCTCTTTCTACCGCGAAGCTGAGAATTAATCCTAGAGTCTTGATAGCGTGAAGTTTACTGAATATTGTCTTCTCTTCCTTTAACTGTGGACAAAAAATGAATAAATAAAACGTAAAATATAATAAAAACAAACGAATGACAAACACGAAAGTATAAATAAATACAATAACTAAATAACCTTGGACATTTTATACAGCGTCATCTAGTCCCAAGCTAAGCAACTTAATGCTTGTGTTAAGATATTAAATAGAAAACAAATATCAGCAGATCATAAAAATATTTGTCTTGGGCGGGAATCGAACCCGCAAACTCCGCGTCTCAGCCGGGCCTTCGCCACTACGCCACAGAGGTCCTTTTATTGGTATTTTTATTTTTCTCCATTTTTATTGTAGTCAAAAATATCTAGTAATTTAATTTTATATTTTGTCTACCGTACTTACAATAGATGTTCTATTCTCGCTACACTGGCACATCCTATGCAGTTCGTTCAACAGTTTCTCGAGCGAGGTGACATCTAGTTCCTGCGAGCGAGCGCGACCATTGTCCGAGTTAGAACATATTGATTCAGAGGCGCTTAGGTGTCTGTCTCTGTAACAAATACATATTTATAATTAAGAAAGTTATGAGTACGAGTGTGGATGGACATACAAGTAGAGGAAGGCCGAGGAAGAAGTGGATGGATTGTGTGAAAGAGGACATGAATGTGAGAGGAGTGAATACGGAGTTGACGAGTGATAGAGATGAATGGAAGAAGAAGACATGTTGGGCCGACCCCACCTAGTGTGGGATAAGGGCAGGGAAATGATGAATTAACTAGCTGCGCCCCGCGGTTTCACCCGCGTAGGACCCATTGCCGCGAGAATTTCGGGATAAAAAGTAGCCCATGTCACTCTCCATCCCTTTAACTATAACCACTTAAAAAATCACGTCAGTTTATCACTCCCTTTTGCCGCGAAGGACAAACAGACAGACACACACACTTTCCCATTTATAATATTAAGTATGGATATTATAATGTTCACTAGCGACCCGACCCGGCTTCGAACGGCAATAATTGTACATATAAACCTATCTCTTGAATCACTTTATCTCTTAAAAAAACCGCATCAAAAACCGTTGCGTAGTTTTAAAGATTTAATCATACATAGGGACATAGGGATATAGGGACAGAGAAAGCGACTTTGTTTTATACTATGTAGTGACATGTATACCTAGATTTGTTTTTCTTCTTCTTCTTCTTAGGTTTCTCCTCCTCATTGTTATTTGTTAATTTACTTTCCTCTGCAACACCTAAAATGTAATTAAATCTTATTTAAAATATACAAAATTTCACTCACTTTATAGGGTACCTATTTGGACGGAAGGGTCTTTATAGATAATGGTCCTTGATAGATCGTCGAAGTTATCCAACGCAACGGCCACAACTTGGATGGGTGACCGCAAGTGGCATTAACAATAACAACTGAGCGCTTCCGTGCTTCGGAGGGCACGAACGTCATCGAAACGTCGAGGTAAATCAATCTGCTAAGTTGCTTAGCTTGGGACTAGATGACGCTGTGTGGAATGTCCAAGGATATTTATTATTATTATTATCTACTTGTGACCACGGTGACTGTGATTTCAATACGCGATTAAGTCCCTACAATATTTAAAAAAGACGTGTGTCACTCGGGGACTGCCGCGGTAAAGCTATTGCATGCCACCTAGAGGCGAGTTGCTGAACTAAAGTGACAGCGTTAGGTTTTTTCGTTACTGAATTTCTCGATTCGGTCTCCACGCTCAAGGCCCGCGATAGAAGCTATGCAATAGCTTAAAACTCACCATTTTGTTTATCTTCAGCGTCCTCCGATAGAAATGGTTTGATGACATTGAATATGAGTGTTATAAGTTTGTGCATCTTGGCCGAGCGCGGATGTACTAGATTATGTATGGCCGCTGTATCGAATGCTTTGGAATCTTTCGTACTGAAACAATACAATAAATAAATAAATAAATAAATATCCTAGGACATTTCACACAGCGGCATCTAGTCCCAAGCTAAGCAACTTAATGCTTGTGTTATGGTAACCAGATGACTGATATAATACTTATATACATTTTTTTTGTAAATACATATCATAACACACACTACAACATACCCACATAACGCATTATATTGCTTAGCTTGGGACTAGGTGGCTAGTGTAATGTCCAAGGATTTAAACGAACGTTCGTTTATTAATTTATTTGCACATGATGATGATGATGATGATTTTTTTTAGTGAATTCATCATCATTCCCCTGCCCTTATCCCACGCTAGGTGGGGTCGGCCCAACATGTTTTCATTAAGCTCTATCATTATTTTGTGAATTTGTCTTGTAAAACATTACTCACGCCGCCAGTAGTTTCTGCCTGAGCTTCCGAGCTCTCTTCCTGATATTCTTCTGTCTCTCTCTCTCCTTCCTCTCTCGCTCTAGCGCCTTCGCTTCGTCCTGTTCACTCTTGTCCGGCTCCTGGCTTTCCGATGTTGTCTGAAAGTATTATACTGTTAAAACACGGGTCTTATTCATAATAACTTGACAATTTAAATAGGCTCAAATAATATTGTTCTCTTGTTACTCATATGGCAACGTTATTAGCACGGGTACCTTATCTCGAACATTGAGTTCACTCCGTTTTTCTTCGGGCTATTTTTTGGTGTTTGATTTGTGCGGCGTCAAGTAGCGGCATTTAGGCATCCAACTGCATGATACTTAGCACTAGATGGAATTACTTATTTTTGATTGCAGACAAGACCTAAACACTGCTAGGGACGCCGCAAAAGTCAAACACCAAAAAATAGCCCGAAGAAAAATAGGAGTTAAATTAATGTTCGAGATGAGGCATCTGTACTTATGTAATCTGTGCTATGTAGTGGTAACTGACCGGCTGCCTCGGCCCAGTGGTGGCCTTCTCCCGTATGGCCTGTAGATGCGACTCCAGTCTCTGTTGGCTCGCGTCCTGCTTGTCTCTGATGCGGGACCTTAATGCGTGGGCCTCTAACTCGGCCGCCGCTGCTAGCGCTGATAGACGGGACTTTACACCCTCTGCCTGTCGATATAAGATATAAAATGTATTGTATTGTTTGTATTTATAATAGGAAATGAAATATGATCATGTATCCCAGTAGGCCTAACATGTGCAACGTTTCGACACGACAAATGAAATATCTCGATCATGTCAGACTGCTCTAACGTACTATGTTAGAGCAGGAGATAATGTTTTGTCGACGACGAGATAATTTCTCGTGTTGCACATATTAGGCCGACAGGGAGCGGTAGACATTTCTTATAGATCTTTAAGAAAGAAAGAAAGAAAAATATGTTTATTTCGTAGGACCTCAAGGATCACTCAGAATCGTACAGTTTATGTAATTCTTTAGATCCTTTGAAGATGTCTAAAGGAGTAGTCAGAGGTATGTCCAAATATATATTTGGTGGCTTCTGCAAAAAGTGGCATGTCCACTTTTTGCAGAAGTTAACTTTCCATACGTGACAGGTTGCAAGCCCAGCGACGCTGATAGAAAACTAACTGGTTTCCTCACGATGTTTTCCTTCGTCGTTTAAAGCTCGTGTCTCGAAAAATTTATATGCGCATATAAATTTTTTGAGACCAAAAATCAATTGATGCACGGCAAGATTCGATCCCACGACCTTCAGATTGAAAGTCAAGTATATAGGGACAGAGAAATCCACTTTGTTTTATATTAATACCTTTTCTCTCGCCGCGTCGTCTCTCTCTTGCCGCTTCAGTTCCTTCATTCCCTCGACTCTCGCGTCTCTCTCTCTTCTCCGCTCCAGCATGCTCTCCACGTGCTGCCTTCTCGCTGCCTCTAGAGCCTTCTTACGAGCGCCGACCGCGGCTTCGCGGGCTGATTTCTGCTCCTGAAGACATATCAAATGACAAGACGTGTTACCTTTATGCAAATAAATTATATAATTAATGTTATTTAATTAAATTAATTGTTATTATTTACTCGAATTCTAAAACCAACATTCGGATATCTGCTAAACTAAAGTTAAAAAGTGTCTGCAAAAAAAACTAAAGTTGCTAGCAATAGCATAGCAACTGTACATTTTATATTTTGTTTACTGTGTTCAACCACATAGGTATTTCATCAGAAAAATTGAAAAATCTTGAAAAAGTTACGATTCCGGCAGGATTCGAACTTGCAACGTCTTAAACGCGGACTGCTTTAGACCAATCAGCTACGAAACCTTAGTTGCCGACGCCTAAACTATCATTAAGATCATATTATTATATATATTTTTTTCGTTAAAATGTTAGCTTTTAAGCACCGGTTCTAAATACCTTACCAATTTGTCCAATCGCTCCCTCCGCATCTCCCTCAGCCTAGTGGTGTGCGAGCGGCATTGCTCCAGGAACTCGTGCCTTCGATTCTCGGCCTCGAGTTGTTTTATGAACGCGATCTCACGAAGTTTCTCTTCTTCGTCGTGCGCTTTGCGGACAATGTCCTGTAAATATAATTTTAAAATCAGTGACAAAATTTTAAATTTGTATAACAAATTACAATTTAGTGAGAGAAAAGGTTTTTTATTGACTTTTTTTATTATTGTCAAAACTTACGATTTAAGTTAGTAAATCATTTTGGTAAAAGTGTTTCTGGGTGGGAAATGAATATTTAAAATCAACTAGATTTTTTGACAAATGACGTTTAATTTGGTCAAAAATTATAAGGCAACAGTTTTGAAATATCAAAAAATGCTCATATTTTTTTTACCGTCTGAGCGTGAAAGGGTAACAAACATTCACACAAACTTTTGTGTGAATGTGTGCAAGTAAGGTATTTTGTACCTTTAAATGTTGGTCTCTATTCTCCGCTGCTTTCTGCAGTCTTCTCTCCATCCTGATTCGTTTCTCATCAATAAGCTGTGTTTTAGCAACCTGTAGAAAAAACACTAATATTATTATACATATTATAAAAACAGCACGACCCGGCTTTGCACGGATTTGTATAAATTTAAAAAAGTGAATAAATAAATATCCTTGGACATTTTCCACAGCGTCATCTAGTCCCAAGCTAGAGGGAGCAACGCTGCGTTGGATTGTCATACATTTTGTGATACTTGACTCGGTATCGAGGATAATATCAATAAAACAGTAAACTGGTGGTAGTAGGGCCTTTGATTATTGGACCAGTCTATCAATATTAGCTACTGAAGCTACAGAGGGTAGCCAGTCAAGTCTCTCACCTTAACTTCCTCCACTCTAGCCAGCAGCTGGTGTATCTTGTTAGCCCTCTCGTTATGGAAGTGTGTCCGCTGTCTCTCGGCCCGGGCTTGCTTGGCTTGCAGTCTACCAATATTAGCTACTGACGCTACAGGGGGTAGTCAGTCAAGTCTCTCACCTTAACTTCCTCCACTCTAGCCAGCAGCTGGTGTATCTTGTTAGCCCTCTCGTTATGGAAGTGTGTCCGCTGTCTCTCTGCCCGGGCTTGCTTGGCTTGCAGTCTAACAATATTAGCTACTGAAGCTACAGAGGGTAGCCAGTCAAGTCTCTCACCTTGACTTCCTCCACTCTAGCCAGCAGCTGGTGTATCTTGTTAGCCCTCTCGTTATGGAAGTGTGTCCGCTGTCTCTCTGCCCGGGCTTGCTTGGCTTGCAGTCTAACAATATTAGCTACTGAAGCTACAGAGGGTAGCCAGTCAAGTCTCTCACCTTGACTTCCTCCACTCTAGCCAGCAGCTGGTGTATCTTGTTAGCCCTCTCGTTATGGAAGTGTGTCCGCTGTCTCTCTGCCCGGGCTTGCTTGGCTTGCAGTCTAACAATATTAGCTACTGAAGCTACAGAGGGTAGCCAGTCAAGTCTCTCACCTTGACTTCCTCCACTCTAGCCAGCAGCTGGTGTATCTTGTTAGCCCTCTCGTTATGGAAGTGTGTCCGCTGTCTCTCTGCCCGGGCTTGCTTGGCTTGCAGTCTACCAATATTAGCTACTGAAGCTACAGGGGGTAGCCAGTCAAGTCTCTCACCTTGACTTCCTCCACTCTAGCCAGCAGCTGGTGTATCTTGTTAGCCCTCTCGTTATGGAAGTGTGTCCGCTGTCTCTCGGCCCGGGCTTGCTTGGCTTGCAGTATAACAATATTAGCTACTGAAGCTACAGGGGGTAGTCAGTCAAGTCTCTCACCTTAACTTCCTCCACTCTAGCCAGCAGCTGGTGTATCTTGTTAGCCCTCTCGTTATGGAAGTGTGTCCGCTGTCTCTCTGCCCGGGCTTGCTTGGCTTGCAGTCTACCAATATTAGCTACTGAAGCTACAGGGGGTAGCCAGTCAAGTCTCTCACCTTGACTTCCTCCACTCTAGCCAGCAGCTGGTGTATCTTGTTAGCCCTCTCGTTATGGAAGTGTGTCCGCTGTCTCTCTGCCCGGGCTTGCTTGGCTTGCAGTCTACCAATATTAGCTACTGAAGCTACAGAGGGTAGCCAGTCAAGTCTCTCACCTTAACTTCCTCCACTCTAGCCAGCAGCTGGTGTATCTTGTTAGCCCTCTCGTTATGGAAGTGTGTCCGCTGTCTCTCGGCCCGGGCTTGCTTGGCTTGCAGTATATTAGCTATTGAAGCTACAGGGGGTAGCCAGTCAAGTCTCTCACCTTAACTTCCTCCACTCTAGCCAGCAGCTGGTGTATCTTGTTAGCCCTCTCGTTATGGAAGTGTGTCCGCTGTCTCTCTGCCCGGGCTTGCTTGGCTTGCAGCCTGCGGAGAGCGTCCTGTAAGCTGCCACGACGCTTCATGCCCTGGGATAGCTTGGCATGGAGCTGTTGGGCGCGACCTGGGACCAAAATAAGGGTAATATTTTATTATTGGACATTTCACACAGCGCCATCTAGTCCCAAGCTAAGCTAATGTCTGTGTTAAATAAAGTAATTATCATTTTCTCTGCTAAGTCGGAAGACATTAGGAAGGAAAAAAAATGAAATATGATCACGATTGTATCCCAGGAAGCGGTAGACATTTATTTTGGATCTTATTGTAACTTTTAGATTCTTTGATGTCCAAGGGCGTAAGGCCAAATACATATTTGGTAAATACTTACATTTTGCAGAAGTTAACTTTGACAGTGACAGGTGCATCTGGGCCATGACCTAGCCAAGGTCATGACCACGATTGATTGTTGTTTATAACTCCCCTATTCAGCTATAACTCAGCTACAAGTGCTATAACTCACCAGGATCCCTCGCTACGAGCGCTTCAAGCGCGCCCAGCGTGTCGACCCGCTCGGCCCAGCTCATGCCGGCCAGTGCCGTCTCATACTGCGCTTCCAGACGAGCGGATAGTGAACACATCTCCACTTGAGGTTCGAGAGGTGACTCCTCGCAAAGGATCTCTGCGTCCGTCTGGGGATTAGAAATTGGTTGTCAAAAGCGAAAAAAACAAAGAAGAAAGAAAGAAATAATTACTATTTATATTTGACTGTATTATTTATAAATATTAACGGGACTTAATCGCGTATTAAAATCATAACTATTATTATTATTTGTATTATTTTATTGTGTACAATAAAGAATAAAGAAATATCCTTGGACATTTCACAGCGTCATCTAGTCCCGAGCTAAGCAACTTAATGCTTGTGTTATGGTAACCAGATAATAATATGACTAATAGAATACTTAGATACATTTTTTTTTGTAAATACATACACTTTATAAAAGGAAAGTGAATGGAGAGTAAACAAGGTCATTACTTTCGGAGGGAATGTTTTAGATACAACACATTCTGCAAAGATAGCAATACAATCTAGGATAATTGAAGTTAACATTTACAGTAACAGAAAGGCACGGAGCGTATTAATAAGTGAACATATCACAAACAAATTAATGACAATTTTAGACACTATTTCGTAACCAGAAAATACTTGAATTAGGTAAATGTAGAAGAAAACTCTGTATTATGACTAAAGATGTAATGTTAAGTTGACAAAGTAAGGTAAGTTTTGAGTAATAAAATCAAAATAAACTCACCTCAGTATCGTCCGTTTCAGTATCTATATCAATATCAGAAACCTGCTGCAACTCCATTATCTGTCTGTTCAATAGATCTTCTTCTTCGCACAATTTCCTCTGATCAACTTCCGTCTGAAAATCTAGAGCTAAACTAATCTTCCTCTCATTTTCTTCAATCTGCGACGTCATCTCAGCTATCTCCGACATCTCAGACGGATCAGCTGTTTTAAGAATCTCTGTATCTTCAATATCTTGGATCTGATCGTCGTATTCTAAATATTTGAAGGTGGATTTGAATTCTGCTCGCCATTTGTCGAAGTCGAAAGCGTCTGCGGTACTTTCTTGCGATCTTGCTAGTCCCATTGTGAGGCTTTCTAGCGATGAGTGAAGACGATTCTTGGTTAATTTCTCTTCGTCTTTCAACTTTTTATCTTTCTTCAGCGCTTTGGTTCTAGACGATCTTGTTTTGAGCCCAGTGACGTCAGATTTCTGACGAATCATAGACGTATCCTTCAGTTTCCCTTGCTTAGGCTCAACAGGTTTAACTACTTTTGGTTGGTTTTCAGGCTCTGGTTTTTGTGGCTGTTCTGATTTAGCACGATCGAGTTGAGATGTAGCTATTGGATTCGTTTCCGATTTCGGTGATTCGATCATGTTTAAAGTAGGAAGACTAGTAGTAGCAGAAGGTTGATGGAATCGATTAGCCCAGTGTGATTTCGATTTTTTTGACTCGCGACTGAGTCGTCTCGATTTTACCGTCAACCATCCTTCATTGTCATTTTTACTGCCATCTACGTTCAATACTTCAATAGAATTGGTCATTTCATGCTCGTTTTCAGGGACTATGGTCTTCAAACTTTCGCTAGATTCAATTCTGGACATATCTATTTGTGTCACAACTGTTTCAGAGCTACTATACTCATTTAAATCTTTGTTTTTTTCAAAATCAGCATTCATTTTCTCCTGCTTATCTCCTTTTTCATTGATTTTCAATGTCATAGGTCTTGGTGGACGGTTTTTGGGTTCAGTTTTGGTTGTCCGATTATCGCCCGCTGCCATTTGAGTTGGTTTGTTTGTTGGTTTGTCGTTCAGAGGTTTTTTAGAGGTGTTTGTTTTAGTACCTCCGTCGAACAGACTTGTTCTACCAGTCGTGAGGTTGAAAGGATAGCTGCATTTGCTTTTCTGATTTCTATTTGCAGATGTGCGCGTTTTAGCAGGAGGGTAAGGTCGTATTTCAACAACAGTTTTGCTTCTTGCTAGAGCTTTAGTAGGAGTTTTGACTTCAGTTTTGATAGAGATCAACTTAGGTTTAGCAGCTGCTTGGGAGTACGCTGGCCTGTATGTCGGTTTAAGTTCAAAAATCGGTCTGGTTTCAAGTCTCTTTGGCTCATCTCTTCTGATGTCAATGTCTTTTGGATCGGTTTGAAGTTTTTTTTCAGCTATTTTCTCTTCTTTCTTTGAATTTACCTCTTCAGTTTTCTTAGTATCTTTGACATCGTCTTTTTTAATAGGTTGGATCTTAGCTTCTTTCTCAGTTAATCTGGCTTCTATTTTGGTTTTGGATTTTTCTTTCATTTCAGATTTAGATACTTCTTTACCTTTACTATCTTGAATGCTGTCACTTTTATTAGGCATATTGTTTTCTTTTGCACAATCATTTGTAACTTTAGCCATTGAATCATCATATTTTAAACTATCGTCATTTGCTTTAGTTTCTTTATTGATTTCATGTGGTTCAGTTACTTTTGGTTGTTTGTCGTCACAAGGGTCTATTTTGTCATCACATTTTGAGCTTTCATTCGAAATATCAGCGAAATTATCATCAGATTTTGAAGGAGACTCAGTAGAGACGCTATCTTGATCGACATCAATTCTTATCGATATTTCACTAGAAACTTGGTTATTCTCATCAGCAAGTGTTTTCATTTCTTCTAAATCTTGATTCAGTAAGTTGTCATTTTTAGCTGCGTTTTCAGACAGGTGTTTGGCAAGAAATACTGACTCCATTACATTCAGCTTATCAATGGTAGTCTTAGCTTGGCTGGATAATTCCCCATTAGTTAGGGGTTTCTTGTGTTCCATAGCTGCCCGTTTTGGCGACTTAACTATGACTGGCTTCGGAGTAGCATTAGGTACTTCTTTAGCTTTTCCTATTTCGACAATCGGTTTGGGTTCTTTTACTTCTTTAACCTTTCCTATTTCAACAATCGATTGAGGTTCTTTATCTTGATCAACTTTTTCTGTTTTAATCTCTTTAGCTGTGACATCATTTGGCTTTGCCTCTTTAGCTGCAGCTTTTACGTCTGTCTTGATCTCTTTAGCAAGATCTTTCTTAGCCGTTTTAGCTTCATCTGCATCTTTAACATCTTTCTCTTTGATATCCGATAGTCTACTTTCCTTCCCAGCTTTAACTTCAGGCTTCGCTGCTATTTTGGACGTACTTTTATTCGCAAAAAACTCTACGCTGCCTTTCGGACTAGTCGCACTCATCCGTGGACTTATCTTCCCGCTGCCCGGACTGGCCTTGCCTGTTAGATTAGGGCTGTTCTTGCCACTCGGCGTGTTATGTCCAGAGAGACAAGGGCTGTTTTTGCCTGAGACAGACGGCGAGGACTTGACTGAATGGGCTCGTCTGGACTCTGGTCTTACGAAATCAGTCTTGCGGATCTCCCAAGCTAAGCTCTGTGGTCGTTGGGGGGGAGGGGTGCTTTCGTATTCCCATTTGAGACGGAACCACTCGCACAGAGCTTTGAAATCACGCGTGTAATTCTCTAAAACTAGTATAACTTCTTGGCACTCGTTGGGGTTTTCGTGGACTTCTACTGTGTTGTATATTTCACCGACCTGTAAACAAATTTTAATAAGCCGTTTACAGAGGGTTTAACATTCGCTCAAATCATTTATTCATATTGGCGTTTCATATGAAAGGGTTGGTCGGTGTGACGAATACGGACAAGACTAAATAAATAATTCTTGAAGTGTTATTATGGTAGCACCATGTGTTGGTTCCCTAGTGAGAGGTGACATTGGTCTACGGGAAAGTTATTTATGTAGAAATATCGATTATATGATTGCTTAATGACCAGCTATCAAGGGTTGCGGCCTTGAACTTAACGTGGTGCATTTCTTATTATACGATAGGTTTTTAATATTATGTTTTTAAATTCTAACTTGCAACTTCGAATAGTTCAAAATCAAAATTCATCAATCAATCAATCAAATGTCACTTGCATACTTATGTTTAGTGTCTACTTACGTTACACCCGAAAACTGAAACGCTGATTAAAGTAAGCGGTGCTTACATCTATGTCGTAATTTGACATTTGTCCATACAAATCTGTCAAAAAGAACTTCCTTAACAGTTAAAAAGGTCTTATTTAAATATCGTTTAAGTATTCGGGTAAAAAGGGTCGCCATAGTTAGAGCTTGCTAGCTGCTCAGACGTCTGATACAGCTATATATATGGTGTAGGGAATTGTTTTGGAACAGGCAATAGAGTCAACTAGTTTTTAAGACTGTACGTTTTCGAGCGATCCTTGAGGTCCTACGAAATAAACATATTTTTCTTTCTTTCTTTCTTTCTTATCATGCTCTACCGACAGACACTCAGGCTACTCGTTGAATAGCTTCGCTGGAAAGACGTAAAGGACCGACATGGTCCCGAAATTAAAATAGATAAAAAAAATATACATACTTAGTTTGAAAAAGTAAGGGATAGATAACTTACAGCTCTCTGCAAGTCTCCAAACAGCAAAGCCCAGTATCTGGCCCTTAGCTCGGAACGTTTGTCCCGTCCGGCGGACGCGGAGCGCAGGCGCGCGGGGGTGCGCGGGGGGCGGCGCGGGGGGGGCAGCCCGCGGGGGGGCTTGCGGGGGACGCGACCCGCTGACGAACAAACAAACATCTTAAAATCAGGGGGTCTACTCTGCACAGCGAAAACCGAAATTTCGTCTTCAAATTACAGGTCAGTTTATATTGGTGGAAGGTTAACCAACATAAGCTGATCTGCGATAAGTGGCACGATGCATCGTTTTCGATTTGTAGACTAGAATAGAGAGGCAGTATTGATATCGACATAATACCCAATAGACACGTAATAAAGGCCGAACGCTTTCAGATACACATTAGATAAATGCAACTTATAACAATTCCCCCTTACGTTCGACCAATAACAACCAGCCGGCTTACTATGGCCTTTAAAAGCGATTCAGTTTAGGTTCTATAATGAAGTTCAAAGTTCAAAGTTCAAAGTTTTTATTGCTTTCATGTATGGTACAAAGAACTGAACTGCTTTTGAAGTAAGCTAAGGTGCGCTGTCGGAAAGTTTGGACGGTTGGAACAGAAACTAAATTGTTTAATAATAATAGCCTCCTGGTTAGTCACCCATGAACATTTCTGATTTATGTGACCTTGAACACACCAATAAGCGCTCACTTTCCCGATCCTGCACACCTTAGTTAGTTAACAGACTTTTTTGTATTCTTAGTACCTATGTAGGTATTACTGGCACTGATAGTTTAGAACTCTAGAACTAGAAGTTTAGATGAATGCTGTAAACTGCATTCTTATTGATACAACTTGACTTTCCAAAGCAATTGGTCATAGCTGAGTTACTGACCACTTAACCTTTAACCGTCAGTCTTAATAACCTAGCTGTTTTTGATTTTGCTTACTGCTGGTAGATATTTAACTACTTCCATAGAAAATGAGACAAATATCTACAAACAGTAAGCAAAACCACATTTAGAGGTTATTGAGACCGGCCGTAAATGCTCAATGCCATATGGCAAATCTATTAAGTAACAGCAATTTATTTCACTGTCTTAATCAATTGAGAATAAGCTCGGGATTGTAAATTAGTCATGTTGTCATATCGAGTGTTCATTCTTAAATACAGTTATTTTTAAATGGTGAGTCATACATTTCAAGAGATGACAATACTTGAACAAATTGTTAACTGAGGAATTCGCTTTAGGCACCATAAACTCTACCTATAGGTGTACATACTTAGGGTAGAATGAACAATGTTCATATCAATAGGGTTTAAAAAAGATAATAATAGTCCAAGTTTAGGTAAGCCAGGTAGTATAGTATGAAACTACTCAGCTGATTTCAGAAATTCAAACCCAATGAAAGTACTGATGAATGAAGATTTTTGAAATAACAATTAATGTATAATTTCTTGTGGTGAGAATGGTTTAAAGAGACAACTAAAACATATTCTTCAATAACTAAGCAAATTCAATTGCATTTCAACTCCATATGGGCTACATCTGGTCAAGTTGCAGACTGTAAGACTAGAATAACCGCACTGCCAAGTTATTTTAGGAACACCATACAGCTTGACTCATAAAAACTTGTCGGTATATGTTCGTTTTTTGATCATAAGTGAAAAAAGAGATGGCAACAAATTTTAGTAATATTTAAAAATGCCTTACATTTTAATGTTTTAGTTCAGAGTTCATAAATAAGTTTTTGTTAAGTAAAAATACTTTCTGACATCATAATAATCATAATCTGCTTGCTAAACAGTGGCTATATTTAGGATGGATAAACTGACTAGTCAGTAACTATAGGTGATTGATCTCAATCACATAAAATCAATTGTCCGCAACAAAAGGAAGTGAAATGGGTTTTGAATAAATTAAATGTGCTTGATCAATATCTTGAGGTTAAGATAACTATGGCTTTTATGGTATACAGATTTTTGTTTCATTTAGTTATTTCAGTTTATTCTCCTTTTTAAGTCTCAAATTTTTTTTTATCACTGCTTGAAGAAGTAGGATTAAAATGTAATTATTTCAAAGTTAATTATAGAACTAGGTATTAATATTGAAATACTACATAGATCATGAGGTAGACAAAGCGATTTGTCAGCTAAGTTCGAATAAATATTATTCATTCGCCCACGATCTAAACAGATCACAATTTGTTATGATCACAAAGGCAGAAGTAAAATATTTTTTTACCAACATACCTGGAGTATCTACTGCCACATGGAAAGCCACGAGGTTCCTGGCCTCCCGACCTTCCTCCTGCACCAATTGCCGCACTTCCTCCATCACAAATCAACCAGAAATAAACAGATTTTGCTGCAGACAAGATATGACTGCTCTCATCCCTTCAATCAACATTCAATCACATTCGATCTAAATACAAAAGTTACATCATGGACGTGCAAAATTAATGAAAACAAATATTTAATAGCAAAACTAAATGTGAAAACTAGATTTTTATCGAAAACGCGAAAAATTAAAATCGACGAGTATTTTTCATAACAATTCGCCGTTTTGACAGTTATGAAGTGGTGTTGCAATGCAAGAATAGAAAATGTCAATTCTGTATTTTCGACAAATTGCTGTTAAATCAACATAAAAATCTACTATTTTTTTTATCTCCTACTTTTTTTTAATGTAGGGGTATAAAAAAATGTAGTTAGGTAGGTATCAAATCACTGGGTTTAAATCCTTTTACAGAAAAGAATCGCGCTAAATAATTCTTGTCTGCTATACTTACTTGTCTTTGAATGTCTTGAAGATGGTCTCGTGTTGATGTGGTACTCAAAGGGTAGTCAAGTCATTATTTGCATTCATGTATTGGTAGCTCAGAGCAATATCTTTGGTAGGTACAAACAATAGGTCACTAATAGTATTTACCCACATGCCTACTATTTGCAGAGTTAACATTCGAAACGTGATAGGTTGCAAGCCCATCGACTCGTATGACCCAAGCCAAGCTGAAACCCCTTCGTTTTCACTTAAATAAAACGTGTACAAATTTTATTTCAAGTTGATTGTATTATCAACTTGAAATAAAATTTCATTTCATATCTTGTTGTAACTCGGGGCACACTCGCGTATAATCTGTCTATAAAGTCGTGACAATAAATGAGGGCGCTGCTAAAATGTATATAGCAACCCTATAGTGTGACTACTGATTTTGATACTTGCAGTTCGTTCCATGTAAAAGTTCCTACCAGCTTTTAGGTGGGAATTTGGGAAGGCATGTTTTATTTTTTAAATCTTGTGCTTATCTGTGTAATAATGTTGGATTAAAAGGTTAAACTGTTGAGTGTTCATACATAGGTACATAGGTGAAGGCAAATGAAACAAAATTGGATTTCATTGTCATTTTTATAAGAATTTTATTTTTTGCCGTAGTGCACAAATATTAAAATTGTCCATTGCTTTCTTGGCAGACCCTACTGTGTTTCACAGCAGTTTCAAACTTCCCATCATTCTTGAATTCGCCTAACCGTAGGTACTTTCTGATTTACCTACCTGAAAATTAAAAAAAAAATACTGAAAGTAGGTAATCAAAAGCATTTTAAACATAAAGCAATTAGTTAAAATTTTAAATACTTAGGTAGGCAGAAAACGTAGCTAGACTGTGTGCCATTTTAATGTATCAAGATTAGATGGTCTCACTACAACATGACTTACTGTGATGTTCAATCTGACGTAAAAATGTGCAATGTAAACAATGCCTTTTTTGGTCTCCAAATCGTAATTTAGGTCAATTTGTTACTTCAGGCAGATTAGAAACAACCAATAAAACGATTACATACCCGTTATAGATGCTGTTCGCCCATTTAAATCATCCAAATCCCACAAAATATGTCCAACTTGGTATTCCGCTAAACATTGCTTAAAAACTTAAAAATCACTTCCCGCGTGTCACTCTCATTTACTTTACTTATTTGTGATACTTTTGTGCGTAGTTCGGTTTCATTTCATTGCAGTTTAACTAAGAAAACAATAAAAAATAGAGGAAAATAAATATGTTCTTGAACTCACTCGATGACAGCTGACGACAGCTGTTATACCTTTGTTTGGTGCTGCCAGATACACGAATAATTTTAGTTCCTCAAACATTCATGTCAGGACTTTATAGATAGACTATACTCGGGGTAATAAAATGGTAGCACTGTGGTAGATTTTATTACGGCTAGGAGATTTTTTGATTGCATAAATGGCAACACTAGGATTTTCTTTTCGTTGTCAAGTAAGATGGCGGACCAGGTACGTGATGATTTTAATCAAGATTTACTGGAAAAACTATGTGTTTCTTTGCAATTTTCTGCCCAAAGTGTAGTCTTCTAATTGAACTAATGTGTGCAAATAGTTTTCTGTGTTAAATTATACTGCAAACAGTGAAAATGTTGTCTCGAACTTGGTGCACGTGGATGTTCGCTTACAATGCGGGCATTCGTATCTTTTACTGTAAAAAGTGCTGCAAATGTTTGTCTTTGCTTTGTCGAAATACACACATTATCCAAATCTTGACCCAGAAAACTAGTTTGCAACTTTTAAAATGGCATAAGAGTTAAACTTGATAACATTGGCCGCTAGGTTAGTTTTCTCCTTGTTCTGCTGAATCACACTGAAAATATCATGAATATAAATTAGTACGTGTTCAAAAAGTGTGTTCTTACACGTAGCAATGCTTGTTCTTAGTCATTTACCTATAAATTGTTGTTCAAAGAGGTTATGTTTACCTCTGCAGCTCTTCTATGATGACTCCCCAAAGCACTAAATTATATTTTTACATCTACAGTTATCATTGATATTGTGTAGTAGCTAGTCTAATTATACCTGACTCTTGCAGACGGAACGTTCATTCCAAAAGCAACCGACCATATTCCTGAACCGTAAGAAAGGAATTGGTATTAAACGTAGTCGTAAACCATTGCGTTACCATAAAGACTTGGGTCTCGGCTTCAAGACTCCAAGAGAGGTAAAACAACTACCAATTTACTAATATTATTTATTTTTCCGTAGACAGAGAAAGCGTTTCAGAAACAGGCGACGGTCTTCCTCAACAAGAAGGGGGGGCTGAAGCGAAAGGACATGAGACATTCTAAGAATGTCGGTCTAGGTTTCAAGACACCGCGCGAGGTCTGTTTTCAGTTTATTTTGGTGGTGGTGCGGGTTGCTACAATGCTTGGTATCACTCATTTCGGACTGTTTGATTATTTTTACAATGACACATCGGTTTTCAAATGGTATAGTAAACTCTTGATACTCAGTCAAGTATCTTACATGTATTAGTTCACATGTTTCTAGAAACATGAACTGAACTTACCTAACATTTGAAATACTTATGGGTTCTAAGAATAGTTTTATTATTATAACAGTGATGATAGGCCCTTGTTTTTGGCTACTAGTAAAATACAGATCAACAAATCACTTTATACTGTAAACATGATCAAACAGTACATACAAGTCATGGTGAAATTTTTGTGTGATCTTTTAAAACCAAAAGATCTTTCGGGTATCACTTCATACATCATAATATCACTTCATCGGGTATCAGTCATCTACATTGCTCTACATTTTAATCTCTATTCATACTACATTGGCCTACAAAGTGTTGGACTAGGTTTTCATTGTAAAATAACATGGCCTTCAAAACTGCTGGCTTCGGATTGTTGAGTGCTTGATAACTAACTGCTAAAGGTAATGGTGAAATATTTGCTATAAATAATGTAAAAATTTGGGAAAATCATGTCAGGTTTTGGTGACAAAGTAGGTATTTAAATGCTAGACTTTAAGTATCATAATTATATTACTGGGTTGGACAGTTGATTTTTATGTGGTACAGCTTGTGTCAAAACTAACCATGCTAAAAAATATGCTTATGGGTAAACTAATGTAAATAACTAACCTGTCCCTTTAGCATGATCCTAGACAAGCTATTGTCCATAGATTTGTGTACTGACATAAGAAAAATAAACTTATGACTGAAAGTAGGTAAGTACCTACCTCTTACTTTCAGTCATTGATACTTAACTCAGATGAACCTACAAACTTATATTACCGATTAAATGTTATATTTTCTATGTCTTCTCTAGACTAATCAAAAAGCTCATGCTCAAGGGACAAGTGCTTCTTATTTCAACCACAAAACCTTTTTCGCAGATTACCTACTGTGATTTTCGTAATAGCGATCAATTTCTTGTCAATTGTTTTGCAACAAATTAGGCAAAATTCACAAAATTTTTGTATTTTAAAACTGTTCAAATGATGAAACCCCACGACGGTCTTCTGACATACTAAATGATGAAGACAAGTGTATATCTAACCCATATTCTGATTGAACAGTCAAACTTTTATTCATTTAAATTTAAATCAAGTTTTACAAGAACTACTTGATAGTAGGTAGGTAGATGATCAGACAGACACTCAGACAGACTTTCTGTCACGTTAATTATTCGAATTTCAAAATCGCAACTGGTTCTAGAATATTTTCTTTCTGTACCTTCTAAAAACTTAAAAAATCCTGATATCTGTAATATCGAAATTACATCGTCGCCAATTGATACTGATTACTTAGACACTACTAGATGGCGCTAGTAAAAATGACCCCTTTCTAGATTGCGCGGCGCGAAATGACCTCCCCAATCAAACCAACATTACTTCTTTATAATATTAGTAGAGATTTCTCAACAAATTCCTCAAACTTGCAGGCAATCGAAGGCACATACATAGACAAGAAGTGCCCGTTCACCGGCAACGTGTCCATCCGCGGCCGCATCCTCACCGGAGTGGTGCAGAAGATGAAGATGCAGAGGACCATCGTCATCCGCCGCGACTATCTACACTACCTGCCCAAGTACAACCGGTTCGAGAAGAGACATAGGAACATGTCGGTTCATCTCTCGCCTTGTTTTAGGTAAGTCTAAAATGAGTATTGAAAACGGTAGTAGAGCCTTTCGGTAGCTAAAATAACTAACTCATACAATCTACTACGAAACACTCGTGGCGAATCTTGCTTACGCCCGAATTCTATGAACAAGGTAAAGGTGTCCGTAGGTCCATCACCATAGCAACTTAACAACATAAAATGTATGAAACTATTTGACAGAAATAACGTTGCTATGGCGAAAGTCCTACGGCCATCCGTAAGTTGTTTATAAGAACCGGGCGGGGGTTAGAGCCCTTCGGTAACCAAAATTTCTAACTCATGGAAACTTCTACAAAATACATGTGGCGAATCTTGCCAGACATTCTTGGTAGATCCTTGAAGTTAAGCAACGCTCTGAGCGGATTACCATCGGTCCCGGCTTTTAGGAGTTTATTCATAAAAACTTGACAATTTAATACAGGTTTTAAGATCGTTTTTTTCTTGTCACCCATGTCAACGAAAAGAGATAGCAACAGATTTAATATGCGTTTTAGCTAATACAGGTTTTAGGTCGAATATGTATAATGGGGTTAGTCTATAAGCCACGATGGGACACTTCAAATTCGGTCACTAGAGTTAAGCTAGGTTCATATTACTGTGTCGGGGTGTGTCGTGGCGCGACAGAATGCAATCAGTCTCATAGATTCAATATGACTAGATTCACATCAATGTGTTGCATTGTGTTGTGGCGTCGTCTGTCGTGTCGTGAACCGATCGCGCCCGGTCGCGCCATAGAGGTGGTGGGGGATCCACAACACACCACACTGATGTGAATCTAGCAGTACGGCGCGTTACCGCGCGGAATGTAGTTGTTTCCCGCGGTGAATTTATTTTATTTTACAAAAATTTCGGACGAACTTATTGAGTTAGTACGCCAATATAAAGTACTTTATGACACAAAAGCTAAAGATTACAAGGATCAAGGTATCAGGAATGCTGTTTGGGAGGAAATAGCAAAAACATTAAATAAACCAAGTGAGTGTTTATTTACTTAATTATCTATTACATATATATTTATAAAATCACTGTCAGTATCAGATGATTCCAAGAAAAACATTTTACACGTCTACACCGCACAACTCACAAATTATTAATGATGTAAAATTGTGCCATATTGCAACACACCACGACACACCAGTATGAACACTACGCGCCACGACACACAGCGCCCCAACACACCCCGACACAGTAATATGAACCTAGCTTTAGCCAGTTTGCATACACTAAAAATCTAAATGATGAAACTCACACGACGGTCTTCCGAACACCAATTGACGAAGAACGTGTTTCTAACCCAAAATCTGATCAACCAACCACCAACAGACACCTTACATTATCCCTAAAATGATATTTACAAGAATATTATCTTTATTCCAGGGATGTGGAGCTCGGAGATATTGTGACCATCGGAGAGTGCAGACCTCTATCTAAGACAGTCAGATTCAACGTGCTGAAGGTATCCAAGGGCAAAGGCTCCAAGAAATCCTTCAGGAAATTCTAATAAACCTATGTTCTAAGTACATGGTGATTTTTTTTCTTTGATCAGCTAACTATTAGTCGCGCCACGTAAAAAAAACGCTGAGGGGAACGGGAGGGGGTATGTTTGCGCACGGGTCACTCGCTCACGAACCAATAGCACGCGCTACATCAATGTGGGAACCCCCACCAATTCCACCAAAGAATTCATCGAATCGCCTTCTGCGCAGCTTTTTCCGACAGCGTTCTTTTTAGTGCCGCGACCGACCTATTCTAGGCTTGATAATGATACTTGATATAATGCTAGGCTATTTCCTAACTTGTCGCGAAACGAAATTCTTCGTCAAAGGGGGATTTATGACAATAAACCGTCAAATATGAAAATCGCGAAAAAAACTCTTGATTAGACAGTAAAACCATGTTTAGTCGTGATGACGATAAATATTGTTTCGTAACAAGTTAGGAGGAATAGCCCTGCAGATCAAGTAACTAGTCTGAAGCTAGGCTTATAGTCCTGTAGGATCTAGACCTGAAGGATTAGTGTGAATGTGACTAGTCTTCAGTCAAGTTCAGGGGTTCAGGCTTTTTGATAGGTACCTTCCTACGTGGTCTGCCACGAGGAATAACTCATCGCGCTGCAGGATATTATTTATTTGGGAAGCGCATATTATCTACTAATGAATCAGGCGAGGATTGTCTACTCAAATAGGTACCTAGGGTAGGTGCAAGCACGGATTTCATAAGTATAGATGCTTCATAGAGTCTTGCCTGCAATCAAAAATAAGTAACTCCATCTAGTGTTAAGTAGCATGCAGTTCGATGCCTAAACGCCATTACGTGACACCTCAAAAATCGAACGCCAAAAAATAGCCCGAAAAGAAAAATAGGAGTGAAATCAATGTTCGAGATGAGGCATCTGCACCTAAGTAATCTGTGGTGCAAGGGAAAATTTGGTTCAAATAGGTAGGATAGAAACAAGTTAATAAATAAAATACATTTTTACTAAACTTAAGTTTTATTGATGAAATTCAGTCCTTTTTATCACAGATTCGATTGTAATATTTGATATTTCATACTAATTACGACACTGATATAAAATATTTTAATAGAAGACATACAACAAATAAATCCATGGCTTAGTTGACAACTCAAATTATCCAAAACAATTTTATATTGTAATTAAATTTAACATTTTAGTTCTTTGATTATGAATTATGTATGATAGAAATAAAATCAGTGATAGATACAGACATCTTAGAAAATATGTGAAAGATATAGGTAACTTAAAAAAACATTCTTTAGTTAACACAAATACAACTACTTAGCTTAATAAGGCTACATACATAAATGTGTTTTTTAATATACTAGACATTTTATTTAATGAGCTATCACCTAAGCCATATTACAAAATAAATTCACTATATTACTTTACAATTCACATAGCATCGTTATTAGTACAAAATGTATCAAAATCAAGTTCTCCTTACAAAATAATCTTAAAGCTAAAAATATATTAGGGACAAAAACAGAAAGACAAATTGTAACGTGTTTTGTTTATTTTTGAGATCGAAACATATACTAGAAGGTAGAAATAAAAACAGATTAGACTACGTACTATTTTATTACCAAATAACAAAGTTAATATAGCTATGAAACACTTCACTTTACGAAATCATGTACTTAAGTACCAAAGCTATACCTTACCTGCCCTTCACGACATGAAATTTTTCAAGTCAAAAAACTAGTACGAATAATTTAGATGAAAATATTGATACAACTGAAGGTAGCAACTTTAAAATATAATCGTTTAAAAGGTCAAACACAAGAAAATTTGTCTGTCATTCGACGTATTACACATTTTTAAGATACGTAATTTCCTTGGTAATAATTGCCATCAAATCATGAATGATTTACAATCAGTAAATTAAATAGGTAGTAACATAGATAAGACAAGTCTCAAAGGACAGAGATGGTTGGAGAAAATTGAGACCTTTGCCCAGCAGTGGGACAACATAGGTTAGCAAAAAAAAAACACAAAATAATAATAATTTTACTCTGTGGTAGTAATTAATATTGTGTGTAATTTAAACCACGTGATTTCGTAAAGTAACAATACTAATGTTAGCAAAAACTGACTTAATCATTCTGCCAAAACATAGGTACTTTATAATTAAACATTTAGGGTCTTATTCATAAAAACTTGACAATTTAATACAGGTTTTAAGAACGTTTTTTTCTTGTCACCCATATGTCAACGAAAAGACAACAAATTTAAATGACATATTATTATATGCAACATATACATTATATATGCAACAGATTTAATATGCGTTTTAGCTAATACAGGTTTAATACAGGTTTTAGGTCGAATATGCATAATGGGGTTAATTAGCAATGGTTTGTTTGTAATTCTACTGTTATCAGCCAATCAGCCAAAAGAGTATTATTGGATGTAACTTGGAACATGATTTTTTTCATCAATGTGTGAAGTGTACGTAAGTTTGTTCTTAAATTAACTCTATATGGAGATGTCTATGCCCAGTTGTGGGACATTAAGGGCGACTCATATACGATACACCTACTCAGTTATATCTGTCAAAATAAATTGTAGGGGTTTCAATCCCGATTTGATTAATTCAAGAGATTTAAAAAAATATAAGAGAAGTCATGTCTATTACAAAGGTTGTTTGATTATAAGATATCTTTACAAGAATTAAGTCCTTATTCAAACTTTCCGACAAGCTTCACATTAAAGTGACATAATTAAGCGCGTGGGGGAGGCTTTTGCCCAGCAGTGGGACAACATAGGTTAGCAAAAAAAAACTTAGCAGCTACAGAGTTGAAAAATATGAATAGAGTATGTTTGAAGGCAGTTTCTTAACTACAGTAAGTTTCACAATTCACATTAACTAGTGTACTTAGGTACTAATAATATTAAAAAAAACACAAAAGCCCTTAATTGCTATTTATAATTAGTATCTAGAATAAATGCAAAAATATACTATTTGATAATTTATTTAACTTGCACTTCTTGTTTCGTTGTTTATTGTGCAACGTTCGATGCCACCAGATGGGTGACCATTTTCAACAGATTTGTAGTTTAATAATTGACGACAATACTGGCCAAAAATTTAAAGGCCAATTTGCAATACTTTCACATTTTTCAAAGCAATAATTTGTTTATTTTTTTGTAAACAGATATCAAGTATGGAGATCGCTTTAAAAATATTATCAATGACATTTCAAAATTATTAAAAGTTACACTGTAAAACACTTTGAATTAGATTATTAAGAAATGCAAGTAAAACAAAATTAAGCACCACACAATTTAAACTACATTTAACACCAAAACTTATAATCTAAGCATTGACTACATCTATGTAGTCGAAATTTTATCAAGTTTAGTAACATTTTATTTTATAAGTAAACATAAGTATAACTTTAAACCCTCACTTAAACTGGTTCTCTTTTAACAAATATTTCTACATACAAATGTTTTTTTCTTCAATAATCATACAGTCATTTCCAAGTCTATTTTATAATTTGTATTGTTTTATAAAGATCTGACCATTTTTCTGGTGAATCGAGTTGCCTATTTTAGTAATCCTTGAGGTCCTACAGAAAACACTTTCTTTCTCTTTCCTAATTTAATTCATTAGTGGCGATTCGAATGTCGTCAAAACTAAACTAATTTTACAGCACTAAAAATGTTGCCGTCACTTTCATAATTTCTATCATAAATTATATACATAATTTCTTGAAACAAGCTAATAGGAAGGAAAATTAACTTACGTGATTGGTTGTCGAAAATAATTGTCTATCTCGTGATTGGCTAGATTGTCAATTGTAAAATCTAGCCAATCCGAGAATACACAATTATTTTCGACGACCAATCACGTGAGTTTATTTTCCTTCCTATCTCGCTTCAAGAAATGAAGTAAAGTGGTGTTACGTTAGTTCAGTTTTAGTTTTGGCGACATTCGAATCGCCACTCAAGTAGGACATTACGCAAAATACTTACTACTAAAATTATGAATACAAACTACAGTATAGTAAAAAACAATTCAATTCGGTAATTCAGTTTATGTAGTACTTACTTACTTAAAAGTAATTTTAGTGCAACTTGCTAAAACTGATGTCTTATAAAATTAACAAGTAAAACGTGATACAATATACCTAAAGGACATAAAATACAATATACATTCAAATGTATGTAACATATATTATAGAAATTACTGTAAGTATCTTTCTTTGAAACAGTCAAAAACTTATGCTAAAAAGGCATATATGTATTGACAATGAAAATGAGAAAAAAAAATCTAAGTAGGTATAGGTACCTATTAATATAACAATGATAACATTATCATGAAGTGACTTAAATAACAATACCTACCTATTAATATTTAGAAATAGTTATATCATGAAGTTCCACTCGAATGGATGAGTTTTTCAAAGTGACCATTGGCTAAGTAGGTATTTAAGAAAATACATTTATAATGATGAATCATGCTAAAGTTTTACAGAAGGTACTTACCTATATTTTTAAAAATCCCATTTTATCCTATATTTCATAATATATTTATATTAAGTACATAAAAGTATATTATATATATATTTCAAGTACAAATAGAGTTTTTCCCAAAAAAAGTCGCTGACAGCTAATTTAAATATTAGTTCGTTTAATTTTATATATTTTAAAGTTAAGAAATACACAAAGTACTTGCAAGTATAATATAGATATTATATTAAATTTAGATGTTTTAAATACATAGCTTGTTCAACTATTTAATTATAACTATTTACTTAAGTAAATATGCAACCAATCATGGAAGCTAAAACGAGAAAGAAAAAGGAAAACATAAATCTAACAAAATTATATGATACATAGCCACCTTAAATACATTAACCCTAAGAACCAACAAAATGTTACAAGAAATAGAAAATGCACTCCAAGTTATCAAACGGGATGAACTATATATTATTTTATATGAGAGAAGAAACAAAAGGCCACAATGGAATTGTATCCAATATCCATCCATGGTAAAAAATAACTCAAGAAGAACATCATAAAATTCAAATTCAAAGATCTAAGCGCCAACTGAGACATCAGATGCAGAATCAAGAATGGCTATTATGCATACTTAAATGAAACTTTATAAACCTGCAACAAAAATTTATAGTTTTGTGAGATTTCTATGGTTGGAGGAGGCCTATGTGTCTTCAGGACACGCTGATGAAGAAACAGCTTCAGCTGTGATGCATGTGAACTAGATTAATTAGTATTAATATAAACGAACCTGTAAAAAATCAGTAATAAAGGCTTTTTGATTTTGATTTTGATTTTGATTTACTTAAGTATATCAATTACCAATGGGTAAGTATTTGGTTTTAAGAATATTTCAATGACTCAAATTACTACTCAGGAATGAAGTTTCTCATAATAAAATACAAGATAAAAGTTAAAGATACACTATAGGACTTAAAATTATAGAAGTTTTTGACATGTAGTTGACAGATTATAATTTTTTTGTATAATATGTATTAATATGATGCTAAGACAAGCTGTTCATTCTACTAAAACAATCTAGGTGTTAAATATGTTCAAGCAAATTATGTATGCTAATATTTTCTAAATTATCAAGGTTTTGAACATTATAAACACTTAAACCGGGATATTTACCATGAAACTTATAAAACGAATCATGGTAAATATCCCATTTTAATATATTTTCTATAAAATAGTGTTAAAGGAACTATTGAAACAGTTGACGGTAAATTTACGGTAATTTAAGTCAGACACTACTAATAATTATTAACTCTTAAATAAATTTTAAACAGAATTTGGGGCTACATTATTATTTTGCTTAAATATAGGCTATTTTAAAACAAATATTCGATTGTGCATTGTTTAACTAAACGTATTGATACAAAAATATATGTACTAAATTAACCACAGTGAAACCAAGTCCATATTCTAACTTAAAGTAAAACAAACAAGCCGGTTTTTCAAAGGCATATTAAAAGAAAGTTATATTTTCATGGTAGTCGACATATTATGCTCGATTTCTATAACTAACGTACGGATGTCCGTAGGTCCATCACCATAGCAACTTTGTTACAACACAAAATGTATGAAACTTTTTGATATATAACAACGTTGCTATGACGAAAGTCCTACGGACATCCGTAAGTTGGTTATAGGGACCGTTAAACAAAAAGGCAAAAAGTCACCTATACTTCATTTCTTGAAGCGAGCTAATAGGAAGAAAAATAAAAGCAACTGATTGGTCGTCGAAAATAATTGTCTATTCTCGGATTGGCTAGATTTGACAATTGACAATTGATTTGACAATCTAGCCAATCACGAGATAATTGCTTCAAGAAATTAAGTATATCATGGAAGACCACACAAATTTTAAAGTGATCCTTGAGGTCCTACAGAAATAAATACATTATTCTTTGCTTGAAAGCAAAGAACCTTAAAAGTGATTATTTTAATGTAACAGTAAGTCTGCTAGCGGCAACCATTTTGTTATTAAATTTCTTCTTAAAAGTTTCGGCGGCGCTCGTCGATTTGAAGGTTATTTTTGCGCTGCGATCTTCCTTGTCCAATATTAAACTCTGGAAAATATCCCATTCTCTTTACAGATTTGCTATTTCATCTTATAATATCTATTACAGATTATATCTTAAAGCTAAGTCATTTCTTAAATGTATGGTTTTAAATACTATTTAAGTGTAAATTAGATTATAATTATGTACATAAATATGTTTTCGTATTTTAACACATATTATTACGTTAAAATGTACTGTTTTAACATATTGTGGTACATTCTGATACATACAGAGTTTTCTGTACCAAACTATTATATAAGTTAGGTATTATATTTAATATCACAGACATAAAAATCATTAAAGTCACATAATTTATACATTTTACAATTAATTAACAATTCAATTAAGAACGTGTTTATTTTACGAAAATCGTGTACAAATAACATTCAAATACATAAAATTTACAAATACATACACCTAAAAATATTATAGTTAAATCATTGTTTTATCAACAATTGCACAATAGCAACCAAAATAGTGCATAAACAGTGAGAAAAATCATAAGACTTTTTTTCATAGCGCCACGCATTTTTAAAATGATTTAGTTAGGACCATTAAGTCAAAATATGTATTTGTATTCATTGGAATAAATACTTTGTTTTGTCATAAAATTAATTTAGTATTTAAAAAAATATCGAAATCTATAATAGGAATGGTAAACAATCAAACAAATACTATCATCATGATAATATTGCAATTGTATAGTTATTTAAATAATACGTACTTATATAAATAAATCGTGGAAAAGTAACAATCGGTGGTCTTTGAAAATATGATTTTTAGGGAAAACAATTTCACACTATTTTTGGTTGCAAAATATCAATATCAGTAATATTACTCTCGTCAAAGAATTTTCAAAATATATTTTGTTTAAAACCACTTTTACAAAACTCATCATTCTTATCCTTATAAAATACTAGCAGCACGTTCCGGCTTAGCGCGGGTGTACTAATGAAACTACCGGTATAAAATATAGACTATAACCTTCCCAACAGTCCATTCTACACATCAGTAAAAGAATTATTTAAATCGGCTGAGTAGTTTCGGAGATTACCTCCGTCAAACAAACAAACAAATTTTACCTCTTTATAATATTAGTATAGAGATATTAGTATAGAGACTAGCAGCACATTCCAGCTTGCTTTATATTATTTTTCCTTTTTTTATTCCCGTGGGAATATTCGGATCAAAAGTAGCCTAAATCTCAATCCAGGATATAAACTACCCCGGTACCAAATATCATTGTAATCGTTTTCGCTTGAAAGAGTAACAGACACGTCCATCCATTCAGTCAAACTTTCGCATTACAATATTAGTAGGATAAAAGATAGTGGTTATTTTCGCTAAATTTGAAAATTCTTTGACACTTATTCCAATAAACTATCAATAAAAACTTGTATAAAAATATATTTACATATATAAATATCACAAAATATATCACATTCATATTATATTTGTTTGGTGGTTTGAAAGTTTGCAGGGCGTTGGAACAGGCAATAGAATCCCCTATACTTCATTTATTGAAACGAGCTAATAGGAAGAAAAATAAACACACGTGATTGGTCGACGAAAATAATTGTCTTTCTCGTGATTGGCTAGATTTGACAATTGACAATTGATTTGACAATCTAGCCAGTCACGAGAAAGACAATTATTTTCGTCGACCAATCACGTGTGTTTTTATTTTTCTTCCTATTAGCTCGCTTCAAGAAATGAAGTATAGTTTTAAGAACGTGACTATTCTAAGTGGTCTGTAATAAGATCTTATTGAATAAAGATGGATCTTAAAGAAAGTTAACTTCTGCTAAATGTGGGTACCAAATATGTATTTGGACATACCTCTGACTACCCCATTAGACATTTTCAAAGGATCTAAAAGAATAACATAAAGATCTGAAAGAAATGTCTACCGCTCCCTGGGATACAGTCGTGGTCATATTTCATTTCATTTGAATATAGATGTTTCAAACATCATTTGGCTTTGTAAAAACTACATTCGTCATAGATTTTCTTTATTGACGACCTCTGTGGCGCAGTGGGTAAAGACCTTAGACAGGTTGCAGATTCATTCCAATTATTTTCGACGACCGTGGACCTGATGTGCGTTTATTTTTCTTCCTTTTAGCTCTCTTCAGGAAATGAAGTACAGTCTGAGAGCAGACTCGGAATAACACTCGTAGATTATATTTTAGAACTTTGATATCAAAATTTATTTCTCATATCTTTAATTGCAGAATGTTTAATTAAAAAAAAAGACATGTGGCCTTCGGGGACTCCCGCGGTAAAGCTATGCATGCCACCTAGAGGCGAGTTGCTGAACTAAAGTGACAATTAGGTGATTTCGTTACAGAATTTCTGGATTCGGTCTCCACGCCTACGCCCGCGATAGAAGCTATGCAATAGCTTAAACGTACATTTCCATTCAAACCACCAATCTTAAGACTTTACCTGCACATCGCCCGCTAATGTCTTGAGTCTTGTGTCCGTCATGCCGTGCGGCAAATTATCAACGACAGCGACGAAACCTACTTCCTCTGTTCTCTCGTCGCCAGAGCTAGAGTCATACTCTATCTCTGTCTCGCTCTTGACAACGATCCTATTGCTGTCTCGCTCTGCTATCGTACGAACGGCCCGGCTGAAGATTCCAGGGTTGGGTTTTGAAGGGTCGTTGTCGATGCGGGTGAAGACAGATTTGGAGTCTTTTGTTGGTTTGCGTTGGATGATGACGCGACGGTTTGAGACTGGTTTGTCGGTTTTTTCGGATTTCTCCTTCTCTTTTTCTTGCTGTTTTGGAAAGTTTTTTGTTATTTAATTTTTTCGTAAAATCCATACTAATATAATAAAAGGGAAATTGTGTGTGTCTGTTCGTTTGTCCGTCTTTCACGCGAAACGGGGCGACGCATTGACGTGATTTTTTGTGTGGTGATAGTTAAAAGAAAATATTATTATTATTATTATTTAAAGCCTGTTGTGTCCCACTGCAGGGCAAAGGCCTCCCTTCTCTCCCTCTATCCTCAGCGAGAAGGGCCCACTCCTTGCTAAAACCTCGCCATCTCCGCCTGGGCCTTCCGCGTGGCCGTCGTCTATCCGGGACCCAGTCTGTTGCAGTTTTTGCCCACATCTGGTCTGACATACGGCTCACGTGTCCAAAAGTGTGGAAGAAAATATATTAATATAAAATACTAGCTGCTCCCCGCGGTTTCACCCGCGTAAGTCCCGTTCCCGCGGGAATATCGGGATAAAAAGTAGCCTATGTTACTCGTGGATAATGTAGCTTTCGAATGGTGAAAGAATTTTTAAAATCGGTCCAGTAGTTTTTGAGCCTATTCATTACAACCAAACAAACAAACAAAGTTTTCCTCTTTATAATATTAGTGTAGATTAGAAGGTTACTACGAGTACAATCAAAAGTTGTAGCAAATAAAAGAATGTCTAAAAGTGTACCTTAGCCAAGTCCTTGTTCTCGAATATAATCCTCTGCCGTGATTTGTAAGAAGCGTCTTGTTTCAACTTCGTCTGTTAAAGAAACAAGTTTTAATTTTACAAATATATATTACTTATGGTGGTTGTATGCGTCAAAATAGCGCTGCCATCTATTTTATTTTATAAATAGCTGCGCCCCGCGGTTTCACCCGCGTAAGTCCCACGGCGAAACGGGGTGACGAATTGACCCGATTTTTTAAAGTTGAAGGGATGGCGAGTGACATAGGCTACTTTTTATTCCGATAATCCCGCGGGAACGGGACTTACGCGGGTGAAACCGCGGGGCGCAGCTAGTATGTTATATTTTAACTATGAACTATGTCATCTAAATCGTACCTTAGCAGATTTCTTGTCAGGCTCAGAATCATCCACCTTAGTGGAGCTGACCACTGGTTTTCTCGGTGGAGACTTTTCTGTAACAAAATACAAAAAAATAAATTATAATCCTTCGTTCGTTAGTATGAGCAAGTGGCCAAGTGACGGAGTTTTTAGGCCGCCTGAAGGCCTCCGTCACGGCTTAGAAACTTTAAAAGCTAATCAAGTGTCATATTTCTACTCGCTTCGGTCGCCGGTAAAAGAGCTGTGAAGCCGTGATAGTGATAAACTTTAATTTAACGACAAATTATTCCTTTGACGTCTAACCCCCGGTTTCTATAACTAACGTACGGATGTCCGTAGGTCCATCACCATAGCAACTTTGTTATTGCAACATAAAATGTATGAAACTTTTTGACAGATACGTCCTACGGACATCCGTTAGTTGGTTTATAGGAACCGGGGGTAGTCAGAGATCAAACGTATAAATATCTTAAGACTAGCTGCTCCCTGCGGTTTCACCCGCGTAAGTCCCGTTCCTGCGGGAACATCGGGATAAAAAGTAGCCTATGTGTTAATCCAGGGTATCACCTATTTACATACCAAATTTCAACCAAGTCGGTCCAGCCGTTTTTGCGTGAAAGAATAACAAACATACATACATTCTTACAAACTTTCACATTTATAATATTAGTAGGATAGGATAGGAAGTAGGAAGTAGGATAGTAGGATAAGTAGGAAGTAGGATATACGTACCTTTCTTCCTCTTATCATCCCTCTCCTCCGTGAACGTGATCTTCTGTCTGGGCGGTTTGTTCACGTCTTTGGGCGGCAGTTTACTGCGGAGGTCACTCACTGGCTTGGGCTTGGGTGGCTCCGGTCTGAAATATTATATATTTTAGTAAATGAATTAATTCTTTAGATCCTTTAAATATGTCTAATGGGGTAGTCAGAGGTGTGTCCAAATACATATTTGGTACATACCTACATTTTGCAGAAGTTAAATAAATAAATATCCTTGGACACTCCACACAGCGTCATCTAGTCCCAAGCTGAGCAAGATAATGCTTGTGTTATGGTAACCGGATGACTGATATAGGTACTACCACAGATTACATAAGTACTGATACGTCATTTCGAACATTGAAATCACTCCTATTTTTCTTCGGGCTATTTTTTTTGTGTTTGATTTTTGCGGCGCCCCGAGCGGAGGTCTTGCCTACAATCAAAAATAAGTAACTCCATCTAGTGCTTAGTAGCATGCAGTCGGATGCCTAAACGCCGCAAAAATCAAACACCAAAAATAGTCCGACGAAAAAAGGAGTGATTTCAATGTTCGAGATGAGGTACCCGTCATTTGGGTAAACAAACAGTAACACATTACAGAAGAGTCACATTCATAATGGTAAATGTAAACTGAATGTGAGAACAACAACGTTAACAGTTCACTCACTTGCTCGGCTTAGGCTTGGTGCTGAGTAAATCATCATCATCAGAGAGGATGCCGTCGATGTCTCCCAATATGAGGTCCAGCTCATCATCACTGCCGGCGGGGGGCGTCGCCGGACGAGCCGGGGGGGGAGGGGTAAGGTCCTCTGCGAATATAAAGTTGTTTTAATTTATCATAATATATAATCAGTTATATTTTCATTTTCAGTTAAACCGTGATCATGGCGCATGCATCTGTGCCGAAATATCGGGAAACTCATAAATCCACAAATCATGGTAAATATCTCGTTTCAAGTGTTTATAATCATAATATAAATGCCCAGCATTGGGACAATATAGGTTAGTTTCAAAATAAATAAAAAAAATATCATATAGATCAATTTTCACTAATTTTAGCAGTTAGTTAGTGCATTAAAAGCTACCTTTCCAAGCTTGTATAAAAATCTAGATGCTATTACTCGACTAGTAGAAGACGAAGTAGAATCGACTTTAAAGCTCATTTTATGTTCCACTGTATGTATTTTTGCATGTTTCACTTTCAGAACTAAATAGACATTACACACTTCATTCTCCGAAAGAAACATTTTGTCGGTACTTATGTAAATAGACAATATTTTTACGTTAGTAATTTCCCGTTATGAATGAAATACTCACCACAAGTAGAATTAACTTCATCATCTTTCTTAACCGTATCTTTAGTCTCAAGCTCAGGAGTCCAATCTCGCTCCGGAGTCTTCCTCGTCGTGTCTGGCTTGGTCTCTTCTTCCACTGGCTTGGCTTCTGGCTTGTCTGATAGCTTGGCTTCTGGCTTGGCCTCTGGCTTGTCAGGCTTGGGTAGCTCTTTGGTTATCTGGTCTTTGTCTTCTTTTTCTCTGTAGAAGGGCAATTAAATTGTATTCAAATTGGCTAGGTACTCTTTCATACAAAAACTACTAAACTGATTTTTCTGAAACTTGGAATATAGCACAGATTACATTATGTACAGATACCTCATCTCGAACATTGAAATCACTCCTATTTTTCTTCAGGCTATTTTTTGGTGTTTGACTTTTGCGGCATCCCTAGCAGTGCTTATGTCTTGCCTGCAATCAAGAATAAGTGCTAAGTATCATGCAGTCGGATGCCTAAACGCCGCTACGTGACGCCGCAAAAATCAAACACCAAACAATGGCCCGAAGAAAAACGGAGTGAAATCAATGTTCAAGATGAGATACCAGTGTTAGGTACACTGGTATCTCATCTCGAACATTATATAGCCGAAATCTAGCCTACAGTACTAGATGGCGCTAGTAAAAATGACCCGATTCTAGATCGTCCGGACGAAAACACGCGACCTGGAATGACCTCCTTATACAATCAAACCAACATTACTTCTTTATAATATTAGTAGAGAGTATAGATAATACTGACTTGTCCTGCATCTGCTTGATATACAGCACGGCGTTCTTCCTCCTCCTGACCTCCTTGGCGCGCAACACTCGCTCCCTCATGCTCTCCTGCTCGCGCACGCGACGCTTGTACTCGCTCTCCTGTAATTATCATCATCATCATCATCATCCGCAGCCTGATCTCTCCCACTGCTGGGAATAGGAAAAGAATAAAAGGGAGGCCTGTAATTATAATGAAGAATAATGTATGATATTAACGAAGTCTATAAATAAATATTCTTGGACCTTCCACACAGCGTCATCTAGTCCCAAGCTAAGCTAACTTAATGCTTGTCTTATGGTAACCAGACGACTCATATACAATTTTTTTTGTAAATACTGTTAAGGATAGCAAAGTAGTGAGCTGTTCCTATATAGATGTATGCTAAGTAAAGTACATACTTTAACTTTACTTTTTTTTTTTTTTTTTACTGTAAGTAGGTATAGTCAGTCAGTTGATGCGCGCCGCATCGTTCTAAGCTTCTAATTGTGTTATCTTAATTATTTCTTAATAAACTGTTAATCCACGTACAAAACCTGCGTTATTTATCAAGTTCCTACAAATACATAATATTATAGATAGAAAACAGCCAGACACGGTACAAATATCTGCAGAACATACAAACATTTGTCCCGTAGCGGGGATCGAACCCGCAACCTCCGCGTCTCAGGCGGGCGTTCACCCAACTGTGCCACAGAGGTCGTCAATATTAGTATGTATAGGCATATTAAACATACCTCTTCAGTGCTAGGCCTGCGTCGTCTCTCCCGCTCGGGCTCCCGCCGCGTCGCGGGCGGGGGGGAGGGGGAGCGACGGGCCGCCGGGGGGGAGGGGGAACGCATGCTGAAACAATACACATATGTCGTCGTGAGGTGGTTTTTCGCGACCCATGTGGGCTCTATTCGGATCGGATTCCTACATGGTGGGTAGCCTCAAGCAAAGAAATGACTGTAGTTGTTTGACACACGTTTACTTTTGTACGACAAGAACACAATTTCGTTATGACTCAATTAAATCGAACAGACACGTCCACCTGGTCCGAGCACTGGTGCAAAAGCATAGATAATCTATAAGGGGTTTATTCATAAAAACTTGACAATTTAATACAGGTTTTAGAAACGTTTTAGAACGTTTTTTTCTTGTCACTCATATGTCAACGAAAAGAGATAGCAACAGATTTAATATACGTTTTAGCTAATACAGATTTTAGGTCGAATATGCATAATGGGGTTTATCTGTGCAAAAGTGCCCGCCCGCCGGCCGTATCCAATCATGACAACCCAATGACGTCACGCTTGCGTTCGGTACTGCTTTATCAACCGGAGCTAGAGTTGCCTCCGAGTGATCATAGATGGCGACTCCGACATATATAATATACTAGACTAGCTGCGCCCCGCGGTCTTACCCGCGTAAGTCCCGTTCCCGCGGGAATATCGGGATACAAAATTTTGCGTGAAAGAATAACAAACATTCTCATTTATAATATTAGTAAGTAAGTATAGATAGTATAGATATATAGTATAGTATACATACCGTCGCCTCAATCCGGCTCTGTTAGCGTGTATGAACTCCTCCTGCCTGCGCAGTAGATCATCATCATCACTGCGGCGCCGCGCCGGCCGGCGGGCCAGCTCATTCTCTATCTCTATCGTCGTGTTCTCTATGTATCTGGAAGAGAAGATACATTTTAACATGGTTATATGCATTATTATTATTTATATTTCAGGGAAGGAGGCTTATGCCCAGCAGTGGGTTCTACCAAGCTGACAATGAATGAATGAATATGCATTATTATAATCACACGGGAAATTACACACGTAAAAATATTGTCGATTTAGATACCGACAATGTTTCACCCGTGAGTGACCATACTCATACCCAGATGAAGATTTTCCGGAAGAATCGAAACATTGTCGGTTTATATTTAATGTGATTTCTAATTGACTTCATTGTTTTGTTTTATTCAAATTTTATTATTGTTTTTTTTTGTGATTTGATTACTTGTATAAATAATTTATTTTTATAAAGTGACATTTTGCAGAAAGGCCAGGTCAGAAGTACCCTAAACCGGCGAGCATGTATGAAGAATGTAATGAGAGTGAGTGAGGCGAAAGAGGTATGTCAGGATCGTAGCAAGTGGAGATCCGTGGTCTCTGCCTACCCCCATGGGAAAGAGGCGTGATTTTATGTATGTATGTATGTATGACATATACATATATTGTATTTTTTGTTTAGAATAAGTTTTATTTCATACACGATTGTTAATGCATAAATGACTTACCTCTGTGGAGATCGTCTCTGCAGCTTCCTTCCCGCGGCGCGAGCCAACGCATTCCTCTGCTCGGCTATAAACCTCTCCGCTGCGTCGTCTATGTCTTTTATAGGTCCTGTACATATTTATAATAGTTATAATACATATTTATATCTAATTATAATGAGAAAAAATAAATAAATCTAATTCAATTTGTAACAATTGAAATATTTTCAAATAAATAATGCATGTTTATAAATATTATCGGGACTTAATCGCGTATTGAAATCATTTTATTCAAATTGCTGTATAAATATCTAAGTGTGACTTAACAAGTGTGACTTAACAATAAATATCTACACACTACCATAGCAAAGCATAGACACCCACTAAATAATTCACAAAAAGAAAAACTTTTATGTAAAATATAGAACAATGTATTAGTGCACAAGAAAAACAACTTAACATACTACAAAGTAAATGAAAAGTTAGTTGAAAATTCTACAAAGAATCTACTTAGCTCTGTGGATTTACTGAATTTGAAACTAATAATTAAAGTCAAATTTAAAGCACAGGAAAAAAACTTTAACAACTACAAAGTATGTGAAAATTAAGTTCATAATTCTCCAAATAATAACTTGGCGTTATCAATAAATAATATTGTATAGTATTTTATCAAGAAGCTTGTATATAGAGTGCTTGAAAATCATGCACACACAAGCAATTTACTGAATTTGTAAACTAATGATTACATTTCAGATAAGTCTTTATTGCAGAGAAAAAAGAACTTAACAACAAAGTACGCAATTTAAACGACTCAAGTCGAATTTAGTGCACAGAAAAAACAACTTTAGACACTAAAAACTAAGTTTAAAATTCTACAAAGTTGCTTATATAGGGTGCTTCAAAAGCATGCACACAAGCCATTTACCGAATTTATTCTCTAGCGTTGGGCTGAGCGGCGGCGATTTCTGAATGCGCGTCGGTATGTACGCCGGCATAGAGAGCCCTATAATAGGTTTGTTGATATAGAATATGTTTTGTGGCTAAATTTTAGAAATAGCAGGGCTAACATTGTTGTAACGAAACAATCACGAGTATGATAGGAAATCAAGAAAAAAAACTGTCAGAACAATAAAACAAAAACGAACAGTAAAACCACTTATAATATAATTACTGTCAAAACTGTCAGATAAGGCAGTAAAACAAGGTTTACTGTCAAATCGGACAGTTTCTACTGTCATATTGAGCTAACTTTTTTAGGCTAACCTAGTTCGCCTTTGTCATTACAGTAAACATAGTGTTACTGTCAAATCCAAGTTTTTTTTTCGAATTTCCTTTTATATTTGACGGCTTTCTCTTGATCGTTCGTTCAAATGAGCAAGTGGCCAATTCTGGTGACGGAGTTTTTAGGCCTCCGTCATGGCTTAACGACTTTAAAAGCCGGGACCGCGATGATTCCTCGTGATGCCAACGAATTTAGTTTCGCGACAGTTACAATAACCCTTCTAAATTCTCATCAATCATCTTAATTACAACTTACCCTCAACAGGAGGTTGGAAGTTGCCCTTAAAATGTGGGTTAATCAGCACCTTCTTCCCGGCCAGCCCGGTGGGTAAACTGCCGGGTAAACCGGGTAAACTGGGTAAGGGTAAACCGCCGGCTATGGCGGGTAACGGCAACATCCGTATCTCTGGCTCCTTCTTATCCGGTAGGTTTTGGCGGATCGTAACTTGGGGGATTGGAGGGCCGAATCTGTTGATAAATAGATATTTGTCTTTTTTAAACTTACGATGATCAGATTTATAAATTACAATCTAAGATGACTCAGGATGTTATGTAATTTGGACCATTGACGACGTAATGATTTGGACATACCTCTGACTACCCCATTAGACATCTTTAAAGGATTAAATTACATAAAATATCTGAAAGTAATGTCTACCGCTCCCTGGGATACAGTCGTAAACATATATATATTTTTTTCATTTTCATTTCAGTTCAAGAAATGAATGATATTATTACCTTTGGAACTGCTGTCGTGGATAGTACGGCGGTCGTTCAAAATGAGGTCTCATATTGAACATAGGTCTCTCTTCCCTGTACGGGAATCTTTGAAACGGCTGGAACGGAGGTCTAGCCATGTCCATATGGGGCCTTGCCATGTCCATATGGGGCCTTGCCATGTCCATTGGAGGTCTGGGCATGTCCATGGACGGTCTGGGCATATCCATGGGTGTTCTGGGCATGTCCATTTGCGATCTGGGCATATCCATTGGCCGGTCGGATTGGAAAGGTGGCCTTGGGATATCCATCGGTCTGAGGACAAATCAATTGAAAACCGAATAAATCAATTGATTGTTTTTTTTTAGCAGTGGTTTTTAGGTTTACGAGATAAACATACTAAAAATGAGAGACAATAAAATTATATCTCTCTCTCTCATTTACATCTCTATCTCCCTGTACTCTAAAAAATATACTGTCGAATTGAGAAACTTTTTTGAACCTTCTTTTTTGAAGTCATTTGATAAGACTAATAATTTCTTATTAAGCTATGTAGGTTATTTAAAACCTAGATATAATGAGAGAAGCGTGTCTGTTCCTATAGCGAGTCGATCGTAATTTGAATTCTCCCGCGTTAACTTACGTCAGGTGACGTCATCTACCGCTAGTCAACCAGGCGCCACGTCAGGCCAGGCGCTCGGCGCTGGCGCGTTCTCGAGTCATTGGCGTTTTGTTACTTGTTGCGATCGGTCGCACTCACCTCAAAGGTGAGTCCCGACTTTATACTCGTAAATATAAAATATTTTAAATACTTATTCAATTTTATAACGATGTTATCGTTCGTTGTTTAAAGTTTTTACTGTGATTTCAGCTATGGAATCTAGAAGTGAAGAAGTGGCTAGGGAGTCTTCTGATTCCTCTAGCTCTTCCGAAACATCGGATTCTCCCGAAAATGTTTTGGCTCGGAATGAGTCACAGCCACACTCGTCGGCACCGCCGGCGCCGGCGGCGCCGCCTGTCTCGCCACCAAGACGCAGAAAAAGGAAGCGGTCTTCAAAAAAGCAAGCTAAACGGCGCCGTACCGACGAGGCAATTGCCCGGTTAAATGAACAAGTAAGCAGCTTAAAGGATTACTTTGGGAGTGTAGCATTCCAACCTGCTATGCACTCCAGTGCTTATGTACCTGAATATGAACACCTAGATTATCAATCAGAGGTTAGTGCTGATATCAGTGGAGAACTGTTTTCAGATAATCCGATCACCTCCCCCGGGGAGCTCCCTGGCTTTGATTTTTCATTAAATACTGTACTCAAAGAACCATCCATTCCAAAATCATTGCCAGCACATGTTGAGCTGTTAAAATCTATGCAGCATTTTGAATCTGAAGACTGGGATAGTGTCCGTTATGCTGATGTGCAAAAATTGTACTGTTCATCTCCGGGCTTTAATTTTTTGGAAACAAATGACGAGTTTAAACCCTATGAGAAATCAAATTCGCTTGCTTTGATTGAGCGTGGCTTTGCTGCCATTACCCAAGCTGTTATAAAGCACAATGAAGCATCTCGGGATGGTTTTCAATCATTAATCGAATGGGCTAGTTCTACTCGTGATTTGTCTCCAAAAACATTGCAGGAAAAAATAAATGATATTTTTGTCAAGGGTAGTTTTCAAAAAACTAGTATCGATACACTGCAATTAGCCTGCGGCCATAGAGCCGAATTAATACAACAAAGACGCGATTCTGTTTTACGATCTGTGAAGGACAGTTATGTCAAAGCTAGCTTGCGAAAAATTCCACCTAGCTGTGATAATTTATTTCAAAAAGATATGTTGAGCGGGGCTATCGAAAAAGCCGGTGGTGTCTCAAAAATGTTCTGGCCGCCTCGTGCGCCGACACAAAATAAAACCGCTGCGCAAGCACGGCAACAACAGCAAGTTCAGGCCCTGCCTAGCTATGCTAATTATACTCAAAAAATTCCTGCGCAAGGAAGTTACAACTACCCTCATTTCGCAGACTTTGCGAACAGAATGCCACAGCATGGTTACGTCAATCATGGCTTTCCAATGCATGGGCGTGACTATCCTCGTCCCCCTGCAAGGCAATCAAATCAAAATACGCGACCTACGCGACCAAAGTCAACCCGAAATTTTCAAGGATATGATGCATATCCCAGCTCAAGCAGAGGGCATGTTAGATTCGCAGGGCATTCCTCATCTCGCATGCAATCAAAGCGAAAACAATGACTCGAGGAGTTTTCGGGCGGGGCAACTAGCTCAATTTGTTTCAAAGTGGGAGAATTTGCAGGCTCCAAAACCCATAATTCAAATTATTCAAAATTTTCGAATTCCCTTTCTAGTAAAACCCCCATTACAACTACCAACATTAGAAAATCATATTTTTCAAACCCCTGCATCAAAAGAGATGGACAATATTATAAATCAAATGTTGGAAATGAAAGTTTTGGAGCCTGCAGATCACAGTCCCAGCTTTGTATCCCCTATGTTTCTGATTCCAAAGAGCGACGGTTCGCTCCGTCCGATTTTCAATTTGAAAAATTTGAACAGGTACGTGAACCTAAGCAAATTTCGTCTCATAAATGTACACAGGGTATCAGGTTTCCTACAGCCAGCAGATTGGCTTGTCAAAATCGATTTGTCGAATGCATATTTTCATCTGCCAGTCGCCCCGGCACACAGATGTTTCCTCAGAGTTATATATCGAACGAAACTAATGCAAATGACTTGCCTACCTTTCGGCCTATCTTGTTCCCCAAAGATATTTGCTTGCCTGTCAAACTGGGTAGCGCAGACCCTCAGAGACAGAGGTATTCGGGTGATAGTCTACCTAGACGACTTTCTACTAGCATGTCAGAATCCTGTTACACTTCAACGACAAGCTCAGGAAGCGAGACGGATTTTAGAGCACCTCGGGTGGCAGATAAACTATGTAAAATCGTCTCTGACCCCTCAGAAAAGTCTGGAGTACTTAGGCATAGTTTGGGACCCACACAAAAACAGAAAATACCTACCTCTTCAAAAAGGTATAAAGTTGCGTCAAAAGTTGTTAGTTTTCCTGCAGAAAAAACGGGCCAGTCTAAAAGAAATTCAGAGTATTGTAGGTTCAGTCAACTTTGCCAGTTTCCCAGTGCCCAGAGGTCGCTTGAACCACCGAGAACTTCTCAATCATTGCCAAATCCTATTACGTCAGAACCCACGCTGTCATTATCCAATACCACAGAAAGCACTAGCCGAAGTACAATGGTGGATCAAAAATCTCGAAAAGTTCTCGCCAATTCACTACCCACCCATATCCAACTACCTAGTGACCGATGCGTCAAGCGTAGCGTGGGGCGCTCAACTGAACAATATAAGTCTATCGGGTCAGTGGTCTCCTCAAGAACTGACCTTACATTCCAATCAGAAAGAAATGCTGGCAGTTTTACACGTCTTAAGAGATCATTGTCAGCACCTAGCGGGTTCCACACTACTGATTCAGAGCGACAACAAGTCTGTAGTTTCGTACTTGAAAAACGAGGGAGGCACAAAATCAATGCCTCTGATGATTCTTTCTCACCAAATACTCTCTGTACTCGATTTTTTCAATGTTCATATGGAGATACAGTACCTACCCGGTCGATTCAATCCCGAGGCCGATCACTTGTCTCGCTTGACTCTTCCACCAGAATGGCATCTCTTACCAATATTAACAGCAAAGATATTCTCCAAGTGGGGCACACCCGTGATAGACTTGTTCGCGTCAGCGACAGCGCATGTAGTTCCACGATACGGAACCTTAGATGTGACAGATCAACAGGCATGTCTTCACAATGCATTCAGCCAGACGTGGAACTACTCTCTAGCGTGGATATTTCCACCGCCATTTCTAATGCCCAGAGTATTGGAGCATCTAAACTCTGCAGTAGGGGTATACTTAGTAGTAGCTCCACGGTGGAACAGAGTGTTTTGGAGGCCCGACCTCAAGAACCGAGCTCTCGACCCCCCATTCACGATATGCAACCTGGACCAAGTCATGATAGACACCACAACAGGCTACCCTCCCCCGATGACGCAGGATATGATTCTAGAGGTATGGAAATGTGGGGGTGGTCAGAAAGTTTAACAGATTGGTCGCAAGACCATATAAATCTGTTACGAAAAGGCTGGCGTGAGTCATCTTTAAAAACGTACAGAGTTGCGTGGCAAAAATGGTGCACTTGGTCGAGAGAAAATTCTGTTAGCTTATCAAAACCTAACGGTTCCCAATTGGGTAGGTTCTTATTAGATTTGCATCTAAAACAAGGTTTAAGTTACAATACTATTTTAGTTTATAAATCGGCAGTGTCTACCCTCTGTAACCCCGATGCAAGTGACCGACTCAGCTCTCACATTTTAGTCAAACAAGCGCTCAAATCGATCAGTCTTCAAAATGTTCGACCCAATAAACCACCCATTTGGGACACTGATTTGCTCACTCATTGGCTTAAAGACAATTCTGTTAACATAAATAGTTTGTACGAATGTTCGGGTAGAGCAGCTATTTTGTTATTGTTGTGTTCGGGTCGTAGGATACATGACTTAACGTTATTGACGGTAGATGACAAAAACTGTATCTTTACAGCTAATTCAGTAATATTATGGCCAAAATTTGGTTCCAAAACAGATTCCTTGAATAATAGACAGTCTGGGTGGCGTCTTTTTCCTAATAAAGACTATCAGAACCTGGATGCAATATTTTGGCTAAAAAGGGTTATTGAATTATCACAAAGTAGACGTTCTATTTGTAAACTTGACAATTTATTTCTGACAGTGTGTGGTTTGCCTAAAGCAGCTTCTAGGACCAGCATAGCTGGCTGGGTGAAAAAGATTTTAATGCAAGCTGGAATCAAGGCAAGCCCCGGTAGCGTTCGATCTGCAGTAGCATCGAAAGATTGGGTACAAAACTGTCCTCTAGATGAGATATTAGCTCGTGGTAACTGGCGGTCAGAGAACACTTTTGCAAAATACTATTGTCGAGAGATAAGTCCCACAGTAACTGAAAATTCGAATCGCCCAATTTCTAATCTTTTTACGCCGATTACCGAATAACCACGATTGTATTTGATTGCATTTAATAATAATTAGTTCTATTCTGTTAGCTAATTAGCTCTATTTGTTAGCTACACGATCTCATTTAAGTGTACCTACTTGTTTGATTGTGAAACTTGTTTTGTTTTCATTATGATTATAGTGTGCTATGCCTACTATCTATGTATCTACCTACTATAATAAGTTAATGACTGACTTATAATTATAATAAATCATGTGGATTCTATTATTTGTTATATTATGGATGTTTTTTGTTTTAATTATTTCCTTCCGGTTTGCCATATTTCCTATATACCTAATAGCTACCTACCACCGTAGATACTTATAAAATTAAAGCTTATGTGTATGTCACATACTTTCACATTGGCGTTTCTTCTAGCCACCAGGCGATAACAGACAGGTCTCATTATATCTAGGTTTTAAATAACCTACATAGCTTAATATCAGCGTTTTACCTAACAATAAAACGCTTATTAAGCGATTAGTTATTTAAAACCTAGCACTTTATTTCTGCCTGGCGTTTTTAAATACAGTTAGGTACTGTAGGTAGGTATATTTTACGCCTACTCAATCATGGAGTTCATTTATCTTATACTTACACCTAATTTCAAACTTTGTTTTAATTTCTATTAGACTACCCACATGTAGCCATAATAAGTAGAAATAGGAGAATAGTACCTACCTATTCATCTAAGTATACTATTTCTATTAGCTGTACCTAAAACAAACAAAATTAATAACTGTCCTTAAAATCATACCTACCTACTTACAAACCTTACAGGTTTAGGTAAGTACCTCTAATGAGACACAATGACTCGAGAACGCGCCAGCGCCGAGCGCCTGGCCTGACGTGGCGCCTGGTTGACTAGCGGTAGATGACGTCACCTGACGTAAGTTAACGCGGGAGAATTCAAATTACGATCGACTCGCTATAGGAACAGACACGCTTCTCTCATTATATCTAGGTTTTAAATAACTAATCGCTTAATAAGCGTTTTATTGTTAGGTAAAACGCTGATAATATAGGTAAGTTAAGAGTCCTCACCTATCCTGTTGCATTTCCATCCGCATCTGCATACTGTGTCTTGACGGGTCGGCGCGGGGCGAGGCGGGAGGGGGGAACGAACTGCGCTGAGAGAAGTTACCCTGGACACAGAAAACACAGGCCTTTACATCTATACTAGTATTATTATTATTTACTGACTGACTGTACCTCTAAACTTCGAGTTTCATATTTCGACCTTTACTTCAAAGCAACTTATTCCGACGGATACTTCGGAAGAACATATTTGTGTTACATGTCACACTTCACATGTCAGACTGCTCTAACATAGTACGTTAGAGCAGTCTGACATGATCGAGATATTTCATTTGTTGTGTCAAAAAATCAGGTTATGCTCAAATGACAGCGGGCAGCGAATTTTTACAACATTGTTATCTCCAGTGATAACAATTTTGTACATTTACTGTTATCTGCCTTTACTTAGATTGCTTTTGGGGTCCCATACCATCCTTTTTGATAGTGGTCTGGTCATCATATTTAATTATTTTAACGTACCCTCTGCATGTTATTTCTCCTGTAAGGATGTGGGAATCTTGCGTTGAACTGTGGGTTGCGCCACGTGCGCCGCGCGCCGTAGCCACCTGACACCACCACTTTATCTGACAAATATACAAGTTTAAGTTTAGTTCAGTTTTAAACAACACAATCATCTTATTTCACTTTCAAAACTATCGTGAGTTGGTACTAGATTGATAGATAGACGTTTATTTGATACAAAATAACACAAACAAAATAAAGGTATTATCTATCTATCTATCTAAACACAAAACACAAGAAAAAAAAACAAACAAACAATGTACCAAAAGGGTCCGGTCTCAGCAAAATGCCACTCCAAGGGAGAAGGCGCTGATTTTCAGACCGCACCCTAGTGGCATCATGGACACGGACGAGACTACTAGACATTATTATCATAAAATAAATAAATATCCTTGGACATTCCAGTGTCATCTAGTCCAAAGCTAAGCAACTTAATGCTTGTGTTATGGTAACCAAATGACTGATATAATGTTTAAGACTAAGAATGTTTTAGACTCACCTAAGGTATCAGGTATATCCCTGATTTGAGGCATCCTTTGGGCACCGATCGGCCTCTCAGATATAAACCTTTCTCGAGACATATCACCTGAAACAATTTAAGTCATCAGTCCTCTGTGGCGCAGTGGGTGAAAGCCTGAGACGCAGAGGTAACAGTTTCGATCCCCGCTGCAGGACAAATATATAAATAAATAACTAGTTTTACTTACTTGGAATAGAAGCCATAATCTCTGAGGGCACGATTTGTGGAGATTCTATCGGTGCTGCCGGCTGAAAAATAGAAACATAGTACAATTTAAACTTTCGCTATATTTACACTGTTATATATAGCTGTGCAGAGTTTAGTATGCTATGATACTTTATTGATCTATATAAAGTTGGTATATATGTATGGGTAGATTCTCATGGTTTTCATAACCTCACTTTTGTGACAGCTCCCTAGCTGAATAAACGATATTACGATACCTATCGAGAAATGTGTTTTCATGTGAAACCCGGACATAATAGTGGCGACGTTTAGAAAAAACTGTTAAAATGAGTGCTAAAGCAGTGAAATTTGATCAATTCAACCCACAAACGGACAATTGGGAGATATATCTCGACCGTTTAAAGTTTTGTTTCGAGGCAAATGGCGTCATGGACGATGCATCGAAACGTGCGAATTTCTTTTCAGTTTGTGGTGCGCGAGTGTTTGAGACTGTACTTGCGTTAATTACGCCGAGAAAAGCTTTCGAGGTGACTTTTGTGGAAATAGAAACAATTCTAACTAAACATTTTAGCCCAAAACCGAATGAGATTTCGGTTTCGTTCAAGTTTTACAAGTGCGATCAAAAAAGAGACGAATCTGCCGCGGACTACATCGCTAACCTTAGAAAACTGAGTTCGTGGTGTAACTTTACTGATTTAGAGCGAATGCTACGTGATAGACTTGTGTGGGGTATGCGAGACGCTAAATTGCAATACGAACTTTTGAAGAAAGACAATTTACGCTATCAGGATGTGGTGGACGCGATGTTTACATATGAAAGTGCGGGCAAGGACGCGCGCATGATGCAGGACGCCGCCGGCACTTCGGCGACGCCGCCGAGCGCCGGCGCTGCCGCTGCGACGTCGGGCGTTGAGCCGATGGACATCAATGCGGTTCAATCTAAGTTCTACGCTCGATTGTGCTATCGCTGCGGCGATCGACATGCCGGACAATGCCATTTTGTGAACACGGTTTGTCGGTTTTGTAAAAAGAAAGGACACATTGAAAAGGTTTGCATTACAAAAAAGAAAAATGCTAACCGAAACATCAATTTCACTGACGAAGAATACACCTACTCTTTGAATGGAGTTTATTGTGTACAAAGCAACAGTCGCGTACCGCCGTACGAAGTGGAGGTGTCGTTGGCTGATACGCCAGTTCGCATGCAAGTGGACACCGGCGCAAGTTTTTCGATCGTCAACGAAGACACATGGCGCTCCGTGCGCGCAGGCCTGTCTCACGTCGCGCTACTGCCTGCGCGGGTGACACTACGCACCTGGACGGAGACGCCGGTTCAGCTCCTAGGGCAGGCCACCCTGCCTGTTCGGTACAAAAGCTCTAACCACAAGTTGAATTTCTTCGTTGCTAAAGGAAACGGACCCAACCTGCTGGGCCGTGATTGGTTAGCTCCACTCGACATAACAATGAACAATATAAATCTCATATCGAACACGACTGACCTCGAGATGGTGAGAGTGATTGAGAAACATGAAGAAGTATTCAAGGATGGACTAGGTACCTACCGTGGTCATCCAGTGGCGATACATGTGAAGGAAGGTGCGACACCAAGATTTCTTAAAGCTCGACCGGTACCATATGCCATTAAAGAGAGAGTTGAAAAAGAAATTGATAGACTGGAAAGCGAAGGGGTTCTACGCCCTATTTCTTATTCTGACTGGGCAACACCCGTTGTACCTATTATAAAAAAGTCTGGTGATGTCAGATTGTGCGGTGACTATCGCAGCACAGTCAATGAAGCGACTGAATCGGATACTTATCCGATGCCAACAGCAAATGAAGTGTTTGCTACTGTAGCTGGAGGAAGATTTTTTACAACATTGGATTTAGAACGAGCCTATACACAAGTAGTGGTAAACGAAGAGACATCCAGATTATTGACTTTGAACACATGCAAAGGATTGTACACCGTTCACAGATTAGCATTTGGAGTTAAAGCATGTCCGGGGATTTTTCAACGGTTGATGAGTTCCTTACTGGCGGGCATTGGTGGAGTTTCTGTGCTAATCGATGACATCATTGTGTGCGGTCGTACAATGACTGAAATGCAGGAGAGACTTGATGCAGTTCTGGAGAGAGTAAAAAGAGCAGGACTTCGACTGAACAAAGGCAAGTGTAAATTCGCTAAAACTCAAGTCGAATTCCTAGGATTCATCATCGATGCTGAGGGTATACATCCAGCACCTAGTAAAGTGGAATCCATTGTTAACACTCCTGAACCAAAAAACAAACGAGAACTGCAGGCATTTCTGGGTCTGTATAATTTTTATGAGAGATTTGTACCAAACAAGGCAACTCTACTGGAACCACTACATAGACTTTTAGAGACAAGTCAGACATGGAAATGGACTGAAAAGGAACAGAACGCGTTTGAAATGGCCAAACGTTTAATTACTTTCGACTTGACGTTGGTACACTATGACCTTAAAAAACCACTTGTACTTACATGCGATAGCTCAGAGTATGGAGTCGGGGCAGTATTATCACACGAGATCGGAAATGACCAGGAACGCCCCATAGCCATGGCTTCAAGGACACTACATACCCATGAACGGAGATACTCACAACTTGACAAAGAGGCAGCAGCTATTATGTTTGGCATCACGAAATTTCATAATTACCTTACAGGAAGACATTTTCGAATTGTGACAGATCATAAACCACTTCTTGGAATATTTGACCCAAAGAAGCCTATGCCTAACATGCTGTCTCCAAGATTAACGAGGATTGCTATTGCATTGACATCACACAGCTATGACATATTTTACAAACCTGGAGCGATACTTGGGAATGCGGATAGTCTAAGCCGCTGGCCACAGCCGGTGCCGGATCAGACAGAGACACAGATCGGAGAAATTTTGTTAATGGCAGAGACACCCGAGGATTTTCCGTATGATGTTGAACACATCGCTTTAGAGACAAAGCGAGACAAAGTACTATCACAAGTGAAGTATCATGTACAGCGCGGTTGGCCCGCCAAGGTACCTGATAATGAACTACGCCCATATTGGCTAAATCGATTGGAATTATCACTTCAAGACGACTGTATACTACTAGGATATCGTGTAGTAGTACCAAAGACACTGCGCCAAGCAGTATTGAAAATGTTACACAGGACACATACAGGAATTGTACAAACCAAGGCATTGGCCAGAAGCTATGTATGGTGGCCAGGACTCAATGACGAGATTGAGACGTTAGTGAATGGATGCACTAAATGCCTTGAACACCGACACATGCCACCTAAAACCAGACATGAATGGATAACACCAACAAGACCATGGTCAAGAATCCATATTGATTTCGCTGGACCGTTCCATAATAAATACTTTTTGATAATTGTTGATGCTCACTCCCGATGGCCTGAGTTATTTATGGTCAACAATACTACATCGGCCACAGTCATACGACTTTTAAGAACAGTATTTGCTACACATGGACTTTGTGAAGTTCTGGTATCAGACAATGGCACTTCATTTGTGTCTAATGAAATGAAACAATTTTTACAAGCAAACAATATTCGACAGATCACAACAGCACCCTATCACCCTTCCACCAACGGGTTAGCTGAAAGAATGGTTCAAACCATTAAAGATAAGTTGCGAAAAATGGAGGACTTAGCATGGGACATCAGAATACCAAATCTTTTATTGGGCCTTCGTTCGACGCCATGCACTACAACCAATAAAACACCAGCAGAGCTGTTGATGAATAGACGTCTAAGGACCTTGTTGGATACAATACACCCAGACAACCTGAAATATAAAAGAACAGAGAACCAGATTAAGGACAACAATGATAAAAAAACTAGAGAGACTGATGTTGGTCAAAATGTAATGTACCGAAATTATAGCAACACAGGTTCTAGATGGTTACCAGGCCGCGTTATTAACAAAAGCGGTCCATCAAGCTACAGAATTGAGACTGACGATGGCATGGTTGTCAATCGACACGTAGATCAATTGTTTAAAACTGCTACAGGACCAAGGGAGGAGGAAGAACAGGGAGGAAGAGAAGAAACAACTGAAAATACAAACACGACTCCCGTAGAAACTATGGAAGATATATTTGGTGATAATGATGAGGCAATGAGAGAGACACAAGAACCTGAAGAAATCATTGAGATTCCAGATGCTGATCAATGGGCTGATATGCTTGGGATACCAACATCGAATACTCCCCATGATACAGCAGGAAAGATGAAGAATAAGTTCAATGAACATTATAAAACTCCTTATCAAAGACCTCATTGCTCCAAGGATAGCCAGCTATATCTGTACTAGCTAATTTTGATAATGATTATATTGTTTTGTTAGAATCAGAAAGTTATATGTAAAGTATAATTTTAATGAATACTAACTAGAGTTATTTTGAGTTTATTGTTTATGCATTGTATACAGTTACTGAGAGGGGAGGTATGTTATATATAGCTGTGCAGAGTTTAGTATGCTATGATACTTTATTGATCTATATAAAGTTGGTATATATGTATGGGTAGATTCTCATGGTTTTCATAACCTCACTTTTGTGACAGCTCCCTAGCTGAATAAACGATATTACGATACCTATCGAGAAATGTGTTTTCATGTGAAACCCGGACATAATATACACATAATTTATATTAATGTTCGGGGCTTTATTGTTTACCTTAAATAAATAACTAGCGACTTGCCCCGCCTTCGCACGGGTCAAATAATTATACATGTAAACCATCCTCCTGAATCACTCTATCTATTAAAAAAAGCGCATCAAAATCCGTTGCGTAGTTTTAAAGATTTAAGCATATTAAGGATATAGGGACAGAGAAAGCGACTTTGTTTTGTAAGAAGAAATATTAAAACACTCACCATGGCGGGAGGAACGGAATGCTCAGGCTCATAGTGCCTCGGCTCGTACGGAGCGTAGGTCGAGTGGGCGGGGACATTAGGCACTTCCACTACTATGTTGGGCACAACACATTCTGTCTCCAACACTGGTTGGTATTGAACTGGCTGAAAACAAAAATAATATGTAAATGGAATATGATCACGACCGTATCTCAGGGAGCGGTACATTTCTTTAGGATCTTAATGTAAGTTTTAGATCCTTTGGTCCATGTGGTAGTTACCAAAAAAACGTGATTTTTAATTTTATTGCACGACTACATCATCATCATCACAGCTTATCTCCCACTGATATAAACACCTCGGTTCTTATCATTTTTCAAACACGTTTATTGAAAATTTTGAGAAGAATTTTCATTATAAATAAATAAAAAATAAAAAAATAAATAAATAAAAATTATACCTGGTTGCCATATTCCATCCCATGCCCAGAATAGTCAGAGGGCACCATATCTGTTGGCTCTCTGAAGTTTTCTAGCGATGTCGGGACGCTCTGCGTACTTCCTCCCTCGTAATCGTCAGCCAAGAGCTGATCCTCCTCATCATTGCCGAGGTTGTAATCCGCGAGGCTGTGATCTCCCAAATCATCACCTAGCAAGTCTTCACTGAAAGTATAACAAGCCATGAAAAACACATGGATGACCACACACGAACGAATTAAGACTAATTTCACAATTCCACGCAACACTCTCAGTTGTAATGTGTGTATGTAACGCAGTAGGAAAGGATTTGTATATTTATGCACTTTCTGATAGCAATGCAGGGAAAATCAATAAAATACAGTAAAATACAAATAAACGTACTTGTCCGACATGTTGTCAAAAATAGTTTGTTTTGTTCGACTGACATTTGGTTCGAAGAATGGTGATTGATTCAAGATTCTGCGCTTGATTGCTTGCTTCGTCTACATTTCCAATGAAATATTGTCATGTCAGTTAACTGTCAACAGTCTATGGTCTCCTAAAATTGTTAAGTGCGTGTTTTACATTCTAAAGATACGGTTCCGCATAATGAAATAGACTGAATCCCCAATGGTAGGTAGGACCATTAATTTTACTACACAACAGTCTACCTTTTGTGTTAATTTGTCCTGCCTGCCGCGACCGCAGAGATTGAACCAGCAACCTGCGCATCTTAGGCGGCTTATCACTCACTCACTGCGCCGCTTCTACTCTACTGAGTACCTACTGAGTGCCTATAAAAAATGTGGTATAGGTATAGTCTGTCTATATAGTCGTGACATGAATGTTTGAGGAACTAAAATTATTCGTGTATCTGGCAGCACCAAACAAAGGTATAACAGCTGTCGTCAGCTGTCATCGAGTGAGTTCAAGAACATATTTTCCTCTATTTTTTGTTGTTTTCTTAGTTAAACTGCAATGAAATGAAACCGAACTACGCACAAAAGTATCACAAATAAGTAAAGTAAATGAGAGTGACACGCGGGAAGTGATTTTTAAAGTTTTCCAGCAATGTTTAGCGGAATACCAAGTTGGACATATTTTGTGGGATTTGGATGATTTAAATGGGCGAACAGCATCTATAACGGGTATGTAATCGTTTTATTGTTTGTTTCTAATCTGCCTGAAGTAACAAATTGACCTAAATTACGATTTGGAGACCAAAAAAGGCATTATTTACATTGCACATTTTTACGTCAGATTGAACATCACAGTAAGTCATGTTGTAGGAGTACCATCTAATCTTGATACATTAAAATGGCACACAGTCTGGCTACGTTTTCTGCCTACCTAAGTATTTAAAATTTTAACTAATTGCTGTATGTTTAAAATGCTTTTGATTACTTTCAGTAATATTTTTTTTTAATTTTCAGGTAAATCAGAAAGTACCTACGGTTAGGCGAATTCAAGAATGATGGGAAGTTTGAAACTCCTGTGAAACAGTAGGGTCGGCCAAGAAAGCAATGGACAATTTTAATATTTGTGCACTACGGCAAAAAATAAAATTCTTATAAAAATGACAATGAAATCCAATTTTGTTTCATTTGCCTTCACCTATGTATGTATGAACACTCAACAGTTTAACCTTTTAATCCAACATTATTACACAGTTAAGCACAAGATTTAAAAAATAAAACATGCCTTCTCAAATTCCCGCCAAAAAGCTGGTAGGAACTTTTACATGGAACGAACTGCAAGTATCAAAATCAGTAGTCACACTATAGGGTTGCTATATACATTTTAGCAGCGCCCTCATTTATTGCCACGACTTTATAGACAGACTATAGATAATAGATGATAAAGTTAACCAACCAATAAACCTACTAAATCAAAACAAAGGTAATTTAGTAAACTACAATCATCATTTTGTCTACCTACCTACTTTATTTGGATCAAAAATATTCCAACGATTAAATTTCTTTGTCAAAACAATAGGTACCTTACCTACTTACAATAACTATCGCAGAAGATTAATTCGGGTAATTTCTTCCTACCCCTTATCAACATTCCATTATGTATGTACAACACAAACAGTTCAGGTAGGTAATAAAAGTGCAAGTTGATTGGTAATACCTACGTCGGTAATACATACATACAGATAAGATAAAGAAATGGATACGAATGTTGTTTTCAAGAGCTTTCAGCTATGGATGAGAGTGTAGGTAGGTCTTAATAAATCAAAACCTTGATGGTTTGTTGAAGATAATTTATTTCTAAAACCTTTTAGTACAATTTTTTTTCTAAAATAAAAATTTAAAAAAATATTTCAAATGAAAGCTAATTTTATTAATAATAAGTACTTACATTACATGTTATAATCAAACTAACTGATTTAAATGGTTTGTAAAGTTCCTTATCAAAGATGAAGGTTACCTAGGTACTAGGTAGGTACTCATTTTACTACTCTGATTACAACGAGATCTATCTTTGGTCTTTGTAAATATTATAACCAAAATCTAAAAATACTGTTATTCAGACTAAAAAAATCTATTAAACAAAATATTTAATAATGCGTATTGCGACGCTTATTGCGCCTTTTATTTATCGAAGTACATAAATAAACTGCACCAATAAACTCCAAGCCCTGAAACAAAAAGATAAAATAAGGTACCTACCTAAATAAGACCTGGGTTAAGTTCGACTATCTGTTAAGAACTTCCAAGAACCAATAAGTGCAATACCTACCATCCATTTATAGAAATGACGAGACTATTAACATCCATTAAAATAGTATTATCTACACTTCTACACTATATTTGTTTGTTTGTTTGTTTGTTTGGTTGTAATGAATAGGCTCAAAAACTACTGGACCGATTTTAAAAATTCTTTCACCATTCGAAAGCTACATTATCCACGAGTAACATAGGCTACTTTTTATCCCGATATTCCCGCGGGAACGGGACTTACGCGGGTGAAACCGCGGGGAGCAGCTAGTTCATAGATATTGCTAATAGTGCCCTCCCTTATAACAGGTACAACAAACATGATCGCGGCGACAACGTTTGTTTTAACACGGAAAAAGTAGGTATCATACACAATAAAATCCTGTATAAAATATAAATTATTATGAATTTTATAGCGACTTCGCAAGGGTTTAACACGTTGGATGCCCCGGACCCGGGACGCACTACCTCGTCCTCCTTCACCGCGGCCGCGAGGAGGAGGTCCAGGACTTGGGCCTTGAATGTGTTGAGGAAGGCTTTGTACTTACTTCAAAAACGATAATAGATATGAGAACAGTTCTCGCTATGTTTCCGAGACTTGCAATTTGTTTGTCAAAAAGGTCTATACATCCAACACTGAATGCATCTTCTATTTTACAATCCTCAATAGTCTCCCAGTTCTCATAGTCGATATCTGTTATGCCACAGCATGTTGGTGGTAGTATGTCATATACGTCAGGCCCTGTTGTACCACAGCATTCAAACTGAAAAAAAAAAAATGCATAGGTTAACCAGTTTTAAAATCAATTCGTTTGCGTTGTTACCTTTTCAAACTGCTACTAGACTAGAGTGTTTTGCCAAATGGTTTTCAAAGTAGGTAATACACAATATAGCAGCAATAACAGATCTTAAGGTGGTCAACCTTTTCATACCGCGACTGTAGGTACCTACACCCCACGGGTGGGGTGTGGTTTAGTTTACTACAGCCTCTTAGGCACTTAAGCAAGGGTGCCTTTCGATGTTTAATTAAGTACATACTTATTCATAATCATAAAACCTTGTTTCATTTTGGGATGGTATTTTTAGTTAGGGCTGATAATTATAATTATCTATCATCACATTCTTAATTCAAAATAATTAGTAAATGGATGATGAGTTTATTGTAACTTAACTCTTTGTTCATAATATTAGGTAGGTACCTACTTTTATTAAATGTCAATAGTCTTTTATACAATAAAATCTTACCAAAGCCTCAATCGCATGAAAAGTTCCATTATAAGTAGGTACATCAAATAACTCTTCAAGTTCTTCTTCCAATTTGTATCGGGCTGTGTTGATTGTATTGTTCCACACAATTAATAGGTAAACTTGGGTAGCTATTAATAAAACTGTAATGGCAGCAAACTGAAAATATAAATAAGTAGGTTGTTTGTTTACAGGACCCTTTAGGAATGTTGCTTTAGGTACCTTACGTAGATACATAAAGGAACTTACCTAAAGAGACCGAATAAATATTATGAATAAATTTCAAAATGGATATTTTGGATTACGAGCTAGCTAACCCAATTTGTTTCTTTCGCATGGGAATATCAATCTGTTAATCTAGGACATAGGCTATCAAATTTCATTAAAATCCGTTCAGCGAAAGGACTAGCAAACACACACTTACACAAACTTTCACCCATATAAAATTAGTGGGAGTATGAAAATGATGTAGTAGTGTGATCGTCTTACCATAATCAAAAGACATTTTGTTTCAGTTACAGCTCCACAGCACCCAGAAAAGGCTATGAGAAACACAACACATCCCAGAACAATGATGGTAATCGCAACATAATTTAACAGAGGAGGGACTTCCACATCAAAATCACTGTTTGTTGTTTTTTGGGTTTGAAAATGTAGTATCACTCCAATTACAACTAGGCCCAAGCCTAACAACTGAAACAATAAAGAATAGGTACCTAATTAAAAAAAAAACTTAACACCAAATTTTAAATACCTTGACTAAAATGCATTAACAACCAATTAAGTCATAAAACGATTTTAGTACTGATATCAAACAATGAAATATCAAATGGGAAGAACCTGTAGGTGTTTTATATTTACCTAACGTTGAAAGGAAATAAAGAATTGAATAGTAGGAAGGTATAACTTTTAACAATTTATAATCTTCAAAAGTCTTCCCTAATCTTTCTAACCATCTCGCCCCTTCGAGACTTCTTCCCACCAATCTTTCAAATCGTTGTTTAATTAAAAATCATAGGTACATACCGTAAATATTAAATTTATAAGAAATAGTAAGTATTTAACTATGAAATGAATTACAGACATTATTAAAAATGATGTTCAAACGTATATTTAATACGGAAATTTAGATTAGAGTGCAAACTAGCGTTACCGGTGCTAGATACTCATTTAATAACGATAACGGCGAACAACACTTTATACTTAGTTATAAGTGTTTTGTTGTTTATCTCTCTCAATAAAATTATCGATAAAATTATTCATTCATTTATGAAAACATTTACGTATCATGTCATAGGCCTTCTTTTATTTTATAATTTTTATAGGGACCTACTCCACTACATCGTATCTTTAGGAACGCATTGAGGTCGAATTTAGTTAGGATTTTTTTTTAAACCACGCTTGTTGAAGATTGCTAATTAATTTGACTAGGTATCCTTAAAAAGTTCAGTAATAATTTATACCAGATTAATGCAATAAAGTTTAATGATTTAATTATTACCTTGACAGGGTCTTTCATCAACTACGGAGTTCCTGGGAAAGGGACTCTGTTATCTTAAGTGTAAAACATTATAGTACCTAGTATGACAATGTGATGTCGCGATAATTGTCGATTGCCTATCTGATAATCGCGATACCTGATAACACCGTAACAATCACAATTTATAACTACAACATTACTACTAGTGGCTATTTTTAGCTGGCCTACTAGGATCTCAGAACCCTGACATGGGAAGGGTCGTAAGTTTATCCCTAGGTTGCAACTTGTGTTTCACCAACCTCCTGGCGCTTTTTAAAACATCTAATAAGTAGGTACTTATTAAAGGTACCTACAGATGTAAAAGCCTGAGTTATTTCACGAGATGTTACCTGGTGATCACTATTAATCCCAGCGAAGCTGGTGATGATGTGATAGACAGGCAGACAGAGGTAGGTACATCAGACCAATAGACAGACGGACAGCGGACTTTTAGCGTCAGGGGGTAGCTATAACTTACCTAAGTAGGTAGGTACCTACCCTGAATGAAACAGTTTTACATACCTAAATACTGTTCGCGCACTTCGTGATTCTTTTAAGTATCACAATTCTTATTTTCTTGAAGCGAAAAATTTAGATTTGGCGCGCTGCCTTACTTTTAAAAATCTTTGTTTGTCGCATTATTTTAAAAGCGGAAGGTTGGAACAAGAATAGGAACCCTAAAATTAAAAAAATAGAGAAGGACTTCCATAGACAATGCAAATAAAAAGCATCTTGCATCTTGTTGATTGATTCGAAACTTGTTTGGTGTTTGATAAAATTTTTGTTCAGGTTTTTTTTTTGCAGTTATGTCACTGTCACTGTCACTTTAGCAAGCAAGCCAGAGAAACGGTGCGAGTATTTCACTATTTTTGTGTTTTGTTTATTTTCTCTTAAATTATTCCTCATGCATTCCTTCCACCCATTTTATTGAAGCTAAGTAGGAAATCTTCGTTGATTTATTGCCTGCTATGATGACTGAATCAGATGGTGAAATTGAATACCTGGAAGAAGATGCAGAAATCGTGCAGCAATGTGTCCAACAATCACACGAGCCTGCCGCCGCTGCTTCAACATTCAAATCAAATTCAAGTCTATTGATCGAGCGCTCCCGACCTGCTGAAAGGAGAAAACGGAAGAAAAATGAAGAAGATTCTGACTATTACCCTTCTGGGGAGGTAGTAATCCCTAAAAAGAAACAGGCGCCGCAGAAAAAATCAAAAACAAATCAGCTGCCAAATTCTTATCAAATTCAGAAAAAAGTTTTTGATCAAGAGCACTATATGAACCGGAAAAAGCTAAATATCCGTATCCCAGACTATGATGATCCTCTTTGCTTGCCCGTGCGAGCAATAAGGTCACACGAGATTGATAAAAAAAGACTAAATAACTGGAATAATGTTTGTTTGGAGCATTTTAAGTACTGTGACGAGATTTTGAAGCCCGAGAGAGGGGATTCCAAGAAATCAATACGAACTGCGGTGTTCAAGAATGTTGTCAATAAACAAACTGGTATGTAATGCTTGTTAGATTTGGTGAGTGACTAGTATTATGTCTAATGGTCTTTTTAAATGTAATTTATAGTAAGTTTTACTATTATTATATTTTTATTGAGCTAACAAATTAGCAAATGAAGTTAAATATGTGGGTCCCCACATATTTAACTTTGTTTGCTTATAAATAAAATTATGATTTGAAATCATTTATATTTTTATCCTTGTTGATGATTTCAAATTATAATTTTGAATTTTAAGTTAGAATAACACTTACCTATTAAATAAATTAATTCTTACAACACAATTTAATCCAGGTATGGTAGAAACAACAATTTGGAGTAAAACCTCCGTTGAGAATTCTGACCAAGACAAGAAGTCTGAGATCTTCCAATGTGTACTTCCAAAGTACAAGGAGAAAAAGGTCCTCAATAACTACATCCTCGGACATCGGAGGTCTCATAACAAAGTACACTCCAGTGAAGTTGTTTTAAGCCAGGTTTGTTTACTTACATAACAAATACTTATCATCATTCTCCTGTCCTTACCCCACACTATACTTCATTTCTTGAATCAAGCTAATAGGAACAAAAATAAACGCACGTGATTGGTCATCCAAAATAATTGTATTTCTCGTAATTGGCTAGATTGTCAAATCAATTGTCAATTGTCAAATCTAGCCAATCCAATGAATTTCGACGACCAATCACGTGAGATAATTTTTCTTCCTATTAGTTCGCTTCAAGAAATGAAGTATAGATGGGGTCGGCCCAACATGTCCTCTTCCATTCATCTCTATCATTCGTCAACTCCGTATCCACTCCTCTCACATTCATATCCTCTTTCACGCAATCCATCCACTTTTTCCTCCGTCTTCCTCTACTTGTATATCCATCCACACTTAAATGCACATACTTATATTAGTCGTAAAAAAATACTAGCTTGACTATTTTAGATTGTTAAGGGATCACTTTAAAAATAAGCTAGGCCCGGACCACCAGGTTCTTGCCTGATTCATTCCCTGGTGTAGGGAGTTGTTTTGGAACAGGCAATAGAGTTACCTAGCTTATAAGGCTGTACCATTTTAAGTGATCCTTGAGGTCCTACGAAATAAATATAATTTTTCTTTCTTTCTTTCAATAGTAAATTTCAGTTCATTCTGTCCAGCAGTTTAAGTGTGAAAGTGACAAAGATATATCCATTCATAAATACAAACTTTATAATTATAATGTTAGAAAGATTCGCTATAATTTTATTTAAACTTATTTAAAAAGAGACGTGTGGCACTCGGGGACTGCCGCGGTAAAGCTATTGCATGCCATCTAGAGGCGAGTTGCTGAACTAAAGTGACAGCGTTAGGTGTTTTCGTTACGGAATTTCTGGATTCGGTCCCCACGCTCAAGGCCTGCGATAGAAGCTATGCAATAGCTTAAAAATAACCAGCTTTATCTGCCTATCAAAATGTGTTTTTATATATTAATTTTTTCAGGAAAATCACAAAGATACAGAGTCCTTGGTTGTCTACAAGCCAAAAGAAGCAATGTCAGCAATTTATGCCCTAGTAGATAAACGGTAAGAATATTCTGTCCAATAATCATGGTTTAGTTTGACGACCTCAGCGGCGCAGTGGGCGAAGGCTCGGCTGAGACGCGGAGGTTGCGGGTTCGATCCCCGCGCGATGTGAGTTTTATTATTACCTGACATAGTTTTTATTGATGAAACAACTTCAAAACAGATTTTCATTACGTGTCGCGACTTATAAATAAATATCCTGGGACATTTCACACAGCGTTAGTAGTCCCAAGCTAAGCAACTTAATGTTTGTGTTATGGTAACCAGATGACAGATATAATACTTAGACACTTTTTTTTTATACATTAGAATCACTGTTTTTAAAGTGTATTATAAACTTCCAGTGCTAAAGAGGAGTGTTCCGACCGCGTGGGCGACATCAGGATGTACCTGAGAGAGGTCGCGTGCTGCCGGCTCTGTGCGCCGTGCTACCAGGGCTCGTGGCGCGGGAACAAGAAGAAGAAAAACAGTAAGACTAACTTCCAGTAATGACGAGGGTAGTGTAGGGGGCGACATCAGGATGTACCTGAGAGAGGTCGCGTGCTGCCGGCTCTGTGCGCCGTGCTACCAGGGCTCGTGGCGCGGGAACAAGAAGAAGAAAAACAGTAAGACTAACTTCCAGTAATGACGAGGGTAGTGTAGGGGGCGACATCAGGATGTACCTGAGAGAGGTCGCGTGCTGCCGGCTCTGTGCGCCGTGCTACCAGGGCTCGTGGCGCGGGAACAAGAAGAAGAAAAACAGTAAGACTAACTTCCAGTAATGACGAGGGTAGTGTAGGGGGCGACATCAGGATGTACCTGAGAGAGGTCGCGTGCTGCCGGCTCTGTGCGCCGTGCTACCAGGGCTCGTGGCGCGGGAACAAGAAGAAGAAAAACAGTAAGACTAACTTCCAGTAATGACGAGGGTAGTGTAGGGGGCGACATCAGGATGTACCTGAGAGAGGTCGCGTGCTGCCGGCTCTGTGCGCCGTGCTACCAGGGCTCGTGGCGCGGGAACAAGAAGAAGAAAAACAGTAAGACTAACTTCCAGTAATGACGAGGGTAGTGTAGGGGGCGACATCAGGATGTACCTGAGAGAGGTCGCGTGCTGCCGGCTCTGTGCGCCGTGCTACCAGGGCTCGTGGCGCGGGAACAAGAAGAAGAAAAACAGTAAGACTAACTTCCAGTAATGACGAGGGTAGTGTAGGGGGCGACATCAGGATGTACCTGAGAGAGGTCGCGTGCTGCCGGCTCTGTGCGCCGTGCTACCAGGGCTCGTGGCGCGGGAACAAGAAGAAGAAAAACAGTAAGACTAACTTCCAGTAATGACGAGGGTAGTGTAGGGGGCGACATCAGGATGTACCTGAGAGAGGTCGCGTGCTGCCGGCTCTGTGCGCCGTGCTACCAGGGCTCGTGGCGCGGGAACAAGAAGAAGAAAAACAGTAAGACTAACTTCCAGTAATGACGAGGGTAGTGTAGGGGGCGACATCAGGATGTACCTGAGAGAGGTCGCGTGCTGCCGGCTCTGTGCGCCGTGCTACCAGGGCTCGTGGCGCGGGAACAAGAAGAAGAAAAACAGTAAGACTAACTTCCAGTAATGACGAGGGTAGTGTAGGGGGCGACATCAGGATGTACCTGAGAGAGGTCGCGTGCTGCCGGCTCTGTGCGCCGTGCTACCAGGGCTCGTGGCGCGGGAACAAGAAGAAGAAAAACAGTAAGACTAACTTCCAGTAATGACGAGGGTAGTGTAGGGGGCGACATCAGGATGTACCTGAGAGAGGTCGCGTGCTGCCGGCTCTGTGCGCCGTGCTACCAGGGCTCGTGGCGCGGGAACAAGAAGAAGAAAAACAGTAAGACTAACTTCCAGTAATGACGAGGGTAGTGTAGGGGGCGACATCAGGATGTACCTGAGAGAGGTCGCGTGCTGCCGGCTCTGTGCGCCGTGCTACCAGGGCTCGTGGCGCGGGAACAAGAAGAAGAAAAACAGTAAGACTAACTTCCAGTAATGACGAGGGTAGTGTAGGGGGCGACATCAGGATGTACCTGAGAGAGGTCGCGTGCTGCCGGCTCTGTGCGCCGTGCTACCAGGGCTCGTGGCGCGGGAACAAGAAGAAGAAAAACAGTAAGACTAACTTCCAGTAATGACGAGGGTAGTGTAGGGGGCGACATCAGGATGTACCTGAGAGAGGTCGCGTGCTGCCGGCTCTGTGCGCCGTGCTACCAGGGCTCGTGGCGCGGGAACAAGAAGAAGAAAAACAGTAAGACTAACTTCCAGTAATGACGAGGGTAGTGTAGGGGGCGACATCAGGATGTACCTGAGAGAGGTCGCGTGCTGCCGGCTCTGTGCGCCGTGCTACCAGGGCTCGTGGCGCGGGAACAAGAAGAAGAAAAACAGTAAGACTAACTTCCAGTAATGACGAGGGTAGTGTAGGGGGCGACATCAGGATGTACCTGAGAGAGGTCGCGTGCTGCCGGCTCTGTGCGCCGTGCTACCAGGGCTCGTGGCGCGGGAACAAGAAGAAGAAAAACAGTAAGACTAACTTCCAGTAATGACGAGGGTAGTGTAGGGGGCGACATCAGGATGTACCTGAGAGAGGTCGCGTGCTGCCGGCTCTGCGCGCCGTGCTACCAGGGCTCGTGGCGCGGGAACAAGAAGAAGAAAAACAGTAAGACTAACTTCCAGTAATGACGAGGGTAGTGTAGGGGGCGACATCAGGATGTACCTGAGAGAGGTCGCGTGCTGCCGGCTCTGTGCGCCGTGCTACCAGGGCTCGTGGCGCGGGAACAAGAAGAAGAAAAACAGTAAGACTAACTTCCAGTAATGACGAGGGTAGTGTAGGGGGCGACATCAGGATGTACCTGAGAGAGGTCGCGTGCTGCCGGCTCTGTGCGCCGTGCTACCAGGGCTCGTGGCGCGGGAACAAGAAGAAGAAAAACAGTAAGACTAACTTCCAGTAATGACGAGGGTAGTGTAGGGGGCGACATCAGGATGTACCTGAGAGAGGTCGCGTGCTGCCGGCTCTGTGCGCCGTGCTACCAGGGCTCGTGGCGCGGGAACAAGAAGAAGAAAAACAGTAAGACTAACTTCCAGTAATGACGAGGGTAGTGTAGGGGGCGACATCAGGATGTACCTGAGAGAGGTCGCGTGCTGCCGGCTCTGTGCGCCGTGCTACCAGGGCTCGTGGCGCGGGAACAAGAAGAAGAAAAACAGTAAGACTAACTTCCAGTAATGACGAGGGTAGTGTAGGGGGCGACATCAGGATGTACCTGAGAGAGGTCGCGTGCTGCCGGCTCTGTGCGCCGTGCTACCAGGGCTCGTGGCGCGGGAACAAGAAGAAGAAAAACAGTAAGACTAACTTCCAGTAATGACGAGGGTAGTGTAGGGGGCGACATCAGGATGTACCTGAGAGAGGTCGCGTGCTGCCGGCTCTGTGCGCCGTGCTACCAGGGCTCGTGGCGCGGGAACAAGAAGAAGAAAAACAGTAAGACTAACTTCCAGTAATGACGAGGGTAGTGTAGGGGGCGACATCAGGATGTACCTGAGAGAGGTCGCGTGCTGCCGGCTCTGTGCGCCGTGCTACCAGGGCTCGTGGCGCGGGAACAAGAAGAAGAAAAACAGTAAGACTAACTTCCAGTAATGACGAGGGTAGTGTAGGGGGCGACATCAGGATGTACCTGAGAGAGGTCGCGTGCTGCCGGCTCTGTGCGCCGTGCTACCAGGGCTCGTGGCGCGGGAACAAGAAGAAGAAAAACAGTAAGACTAACTTCCAGTAATGACGAGGGTAGTGTAGGGGGCGACATCAGGATGTACCTGAGAGAGGTCGCGTGCTGCCGGCTCTGTGCGCCGTGCTACCAGGGCTCGTGGCGCGGGAACAAGAAGAAGAAAAACAGTAAGACTAACTTCCAGTAATGACGAGGGTAGTGTAGGGGGCGACATCAGGATGTACCTGAGAGAGGTCGCGTGCTGCCGGCTCTGTGCGCCGTGCTACCAGGGCTCGTGGCGCGGGAACAAGAAGAAGAAAAACAGTAAGACTAACTTCCAGTAATGACGAGGGTAGTGTAGGGGGCGACATCAGGATGTACCTGAGAGAGGTCGCGTGCTGCCGGCTCTGTGCGCCGTGCTACCAGGGCTCGTGGCGCGGGAACAAGAAGAAGAAAAACAGTAAGACTAACTTCCAGTAATGACGAGGGTAGTGTAGGGGGCGACATCAGGATGTACCTGAGAGAGGTCGCGTGCTGCCGGCTCTGTGCGCCGTGCTACCAGGGCTCGTGGCGCGGGAACAAGAAGAAGAAAAACAGTAAGACTAACTTCCAGTAATGACGAGGGTAGTGTAGGGGGCGACATCAGGATGTACCTGAGAGAGGTCGCGTGCTGCCGGCTCTGTGCGCCGTGCTACCAGGGCTCGTGGCGCGGGAACAAGAAGAAGAAAAACAGTAAGACTAACTTCCAGTAATGACGAGGGTAGTGTAGGGGGCGACATCAGGATGTACCTGAGAGAGGTCGCGTGCTGCCGGCTCTGTGCGCCGTGCTACCAGGGCTCGTGGCGTGGGAACAAGAAGAAGAAAAACAGTAAGACTAACTTCCAGTAATGACGAGGGTAGTGTAGGGGGCGACATCAGGATGTACCTGAGAGAGGTCGCGTGCTGCCGGCTCTGTGCGCCGTGCTACCAGGGCTCGTGGCGCGGGAACAAGAAGAAGAAAAACAGTAAGACTAACTTCCAGTAATGACGAGGGTAGTGTAGGGGGCGACATCAGGATGTACCTGAGAGAGGTCGCGTGCTGCCGGCTCTGTGCGCCGTGCTACCAGGGCTCGTGGCGCGGGAACAAGAAGAAGAAAAACAGTAAGACTAACTTCCAGTAATGACGAGGGTAGTGTAGGGGGCGACATCAGGATGTACCTGAGAGAGGTCGCGTGCTGCCGGCTCTGTGCGCCGTGCTACCAGGGCTCGTGGCGCGGGAACAAGAAGAAGAAAAACAGTAAGACTAACTTCCAGTAATGACGAGGGTAGTGTAGGGGGCGACATCAGGATGTACCTGAGAGAGGTCGCGTGCTGCCGGCTCTGTGCGCCGTGCTACCAGGGCTCGTGGCGCGGGAACAAGAAGAAGAAAAACAGTAAGACTAACTTCCAGTAATGACGAGGGTAGTGTAGGGGGCGACATCAGGATGTACCTGAGAGAGGTCGCGTGCTGCCGGCTCTGTGCGCCGTGCTACCAGGGCTCGTGGCGCGGGAACAAGAAGAAGAAAAACAGTAAGACTAACTTCCAGTAATGACGAGGGTAGTGTAGGGGGCGACATCAGGATGTACCTGAGAGAGGTCGCGTGCTGCCGGCTCTGTGCGCCGTGCTACCAGGGCTCGTGGCGCGGGAACAAGAAGAAGAAAAACAGTAAGACTAACTTCCAGTAATGACGAGGGTAGTGTAGGGGGCGACATCAGGATGTACCTGAGAGAGGTCGCGTGCTGCCGGCTCTGTGCGCCGTGCTACCAGGGCTCGTGGCGCGGGAACAAGAAGAAGAAAAACAGTAAGACTAACTTCCAGTAATGACGAGGGTAGTGTAGGGGGCGACATCAGGATGTACCTGAGAGAGGTCGCGTGCTGCCGGCTCTGTGCGCCGTGCTACCAGGGCTCGTGGCGCGGGAACAAGAAGAAGAAAAACAGTAAGACTAACTTCCAGTAATGACGAGGGTAGTGTAGGGGGCGACATCAGGATGTACCTGAGAGAGGTCGCGTGCTGCCGGCTCTGTGCGCCGTGCTACCAGGGCTCGTGGCGCGGGAACAAGAAGAAGAAAAACAGTAAGACTAACTTCCAGTAATGACGAGGGTAGTGTAGGGGGCGACATCAGGATGTACCTGAGAGAGGTCGCGTGCTGCCGGCTCTGTGCGCCGTGCTACCAGGGCTCGTGGCGCGGGAACAAGAAGAAGAAAAACAGTAAGACTAACTTCCAGTAATGACGAGGGTAGTGTAGGGGGCGACATCAGGATGTACCTGAGAGAGGTCGCGTGCTGCCGGCTCTGTGCGCCGTGCTACCAGGGCTCGTGGCGCGGGAACAAGAAGAAGAAAAACAGTAAGACTAACTTCCAGTAATGACGAGGGTAGTGTAGGGGGCGACATCAGGATGTACCTGAGAGAGGTCGCGTGCTGCCGGCTCTGTGCGCCGTGCTACCAGGGCTCGTGGCGCGGGAACAAGAAGAAGAAAAACAGTAAGACTAACTTCCAGTAATGACGAGGGTAGTGTAGGGGGCGACATCAGGATGTACCTGAGAGAGGTCGCGTGCTGCCGGCTCTGTGCGCCGTGCTACCAGGGCTCGTGGCGCGGGAACAAGAAGAAGAAAAACAGTAAGACTAACTTCCAGTAATGACGAGGGTAGTGTAGGGGGCGACATCAGGATGTACCTGAGAGAGGTCGCGTGCTGCCGGCTCTGTGCGCCGTGCTACCAGGGCTCGTGGCGCGGGAACAAGAAGAAGAAAAACAGTAAGACTAACTTCCAGTAATGACGAGGGTAGTGTAGGGAAGTATAGATAAGTACCTAAGTATTGAAGTTTTTTATTGATATATTAATTTAAGCACTTGTACCATTTTAGTACCTACTTGTAATTTAAGCACTTGTACCATTATGTACTTGTACCATTTAAGTTGTGAAAATAAATGTATGTTTATCTTATATTATATTAATTTCTTTGTTTTTATTTCCCAGTAGCCCTGGTGTGTCCGATCTGCGCGCGCACATCGGTCTCCGTCTACAATCTGCTGTCTCATCTGAAGACTCACGCCGCGGGAGATGTCCGGAGATACAGGAGGGTTATATCCAAGATGCTGGCTAAGGTGAGGAAGAAAGAAAGATAGAAAGACGTGTGGCACTCGGGGACTGCCGCGGTAAAGCTATTGCATGCCACCTAGATGCGAGTTGCTGAACTAAAGTGACAGCGTTAGGTTTTTTCGTTATTGAATTTCTGGATTCGGTCTCCACGCTCAAGGCCCGCGATAGAAGCTATGCAATAGCTTAAAAAAAGAAAATATTTTTATTTCTATAGGACCTCAAGGATCACTTAAAAAGTACTTACAGACTTTTAAGCTATAAGTACTCTGTTCACCGAGTCGATCAAATAATAAACGAAATGTGTCCTCTTTAAATTTTGGTACATAGGTAGGTATTTTGCTAACGTGTAAATTATGAAGTATAGAAGAATACATTACATTTTTACGTTTTCGACGCCAATCACGACATCAAACACTTTTCTGATAATTAGATTAATTAATACAATGTATTGTTTATTTGCAGATGGTCAGTTACCACTACAAGTGTCGCATTTGTCGTCAGAAGTTCGACAGTATTAAGGCACTTCGCGTGCACACGCTTAGACATCAAAGTAAGTATAAAGGGGCCTGTCGTTAAACTTGCGCCACTGGCTTAATTATTTAATTAAAAAAAAAAAAAATTATTAATTATTTTATCATAATTTATTTTATTTATTTCTTATTTATTCCGTTGAAAATAGGAATTGAAATGAAAAGGCCTGCCCCTGATTGTCTAACTTGTATCAAATTGTTTCGAATAAAAATAACGGTAATCCGCGAAAACAATGATCAGATTTTACGCTAAATATACATACATACATACATACAATCCCGCCTCTTTCCCATGGGGGTAGGCAGCGACCACGGATCTCTACTTGCTACGATCCTGACATACCTCTTTCGCCTCACTCACTCTCATAAATATGTATAAGTTCTATAGAAATCTATAAGTTTTATTTTGTTTAGTTTAGAAAGAATAGCTAAAATAAACTTGGTGGCCTCTTTTTTTGCTACTTACTAAGTAAGTGTAATAAATATATATTTTGTTTGCAGGTGCAGAGGTGTTCAGATGTGAAGTTGGTAATCACTTAGTGAACGGTTAGAAAATGAATTACTACTGGAGAAAATAAAGTGTTTTGACTGTGAGTTGATTTTTAATTATCCTATCTTTCCTATGGCCGTGTTGGCCTAGTGGATTTGTATAGTCGACAAAGAAATTGGTTTACCACTCTAAGGCTGAATATCATTTGCACGTACAAAACATCAAGGGCTATTTTCGCTTGACAGATTGACCTGCTACGTCAGAATCTGTCATTCAGTAATCCTTAGCGAATAATTATGTTACTGGGAGATGTCATCAAAAGTGGTAAACCAATTTCTTTGTCGACTATACGTCGACTTTCGATCCAAAGGTCTGGGTGTTTTCTATCTAAATATTTATGTAGTTGCAAAAAAAAATGTATCTTAGAATCAAACTAGTCATTTTACCATAACACAAGCATTAAGTTGCTTAGCTTAGGACTAAACGCTGTGTGGAACGCTCAAAGATATTTATTTAATAAGCCTTTGATTCGGTCTGTTTGTAAACCGTCCTATCTACACTTCTACACTAATATTATAAAGAGGTAAAAGTTTGTTTGTTTGACGGAGGTAATCTCCGAAACTACTGGACCGATTTCAAAAATTCTTTCACGGGTGTTTAGAATGGACTGTCCGGGTGGTTATAGGCTATATTTTATCCCGGTAGCTCCATTAGTACACCCGTGCGAAGCCGGGACGTGCTACTAGTCAAAAACTAAACAAAATACCCGTCGAGTTTTGATCCCGCCGTCAAAACAAACCAGTAAATAGTCTGATACATAAACTTATGTACAGAATATACAAGGCATTTTCAACCCTCTGTCATAGATAACATACTTGATTTTGAACCTTATTGTGTTTGCAATAGAGCGTTATAGTCTCTTATTGAATAGGTAGGTATATAGGTATTGAAATCTGTTTGTGTTGTGTTGACGTAGGGATGGGAAAAGTTTTATCGATTGATCTAATATTTGAGTTAAGTTTTTGTAGGAAAAAAGCGAAGCTTTGCTTTTTTTCAACAAAAACTTAACTCGCTAAGACGTTCTTGATAGATCGTCAAAGTTAAGCAACGTTCCGAGCGGTCACTACTTGGTTGGGTGACCGCAAGTGGCATTATTATCTGAGCGAAAGCACGTGAAATTGTCGGTCCTGGCTTTTAAAGTCGTTAAGGCATGACGGAAGCCTTTAGGCGGCCTAAAAACTCCGTCACCAGAGTTGGCCACTTTCTCATACGAACGAACGAACAATACTGGTTTATATTACTTTGGATGATGTAAAGTTTCCTGGTACTTTACTCTTTTCTACAACAATCAATAAATCATGGTGTTTTTTATCGACACTGTCCCATCCCTAGTGACAGCTCAAAAGTAGCCATGGCAACAGATCAATATACAGACAGACCGGACAGACAGATTGCACCCCATATCATACTAATTAGAAACTGATGTTAGGCCCGGAACACACGCACTGCTTAGAAACAAAAAGTGACTGCTCGGCGACCTCTTAAAGCAGTCGCTTTCGTGAGACCGGACCGGACAGACAGATTGCACCCCATATCTCAAGCAGTCGCTTTCGTGAGACCGGACCGGACAGACAGATTGCACCCCATATCTCAAGAAAATGATGAATATATGGCCTGAAATGTCTGCTAAAACTAAAATGTGTCTGTCTGTTTGTACGTCTTTCACGTCAAAACGGAGCGATAGGCGGACGTGATTTTTATGTGGTGATAGTTGTAGGGATGAAGAACGGCATAGGCTACTTTTATTCCTCATATTCCCACAGGAACGGGACTTCCGCAAGTGGAACCGCGGGGCGCAGCTAGTTTAAATATTATTTTAAACTACCTGCGCCCCGCGGTTTCAGCAGTCGGTGTACTCCGGGCCTTAGGGGTGGTTTTTACAGACATGCTAAGGGTTCATTATGAAGTTTAAAAGCAGAAGCGTATAATATTTGGAATTTAAGCGGATTGGGAGGGAGATGGCGTGCCAACGGAATCAAAGCCTTTTGTAGGTATGAAACGATAACTCCTTCACGCTCAAAAGGCTAGACGAAATTATATGAAACTAGCTGCGCCCCGCGGTTTCACCCGCGTAAGTCCCGTTCCCGCGGGAATATCTGGATAAAAAGTATAAATATAATAGAAGCGAAAGTGTGTGTGTCTGTCTGTTTGTCCGTCTTTCACGGCTAAACGGGGCGACGAATTGACGTGATTTTTGTGTGGTGATAGTTGAAGGGATGGCGAGTGACATAGGCTACTTTTTATTCCGATATTCCCGCGGGAACGGGACTTACGCGGGTGAAACCGCGGGGCGCAGCTAGTACCTACATAAAATGACACCTCTTTCTTATGGGGGTAGGCAGAGACCACGGATATCCACTTGCGAATAGTGTGAACATTTCAAAGTTTTGTATTTTCTTAGGAAATCGAGAGTGGTGGTTCTACGATATCTTCGTAGCAGCCTACGGCGTAGATGGTGCTACCACCTTTTCTACGAGATAATAAACTTTAAAAACTTTTAACAGTAGGTATATGATCGATAATAAACTATACAAAGTTTAAATAGTTTGTGATTTGAACACTGTGTCTTTTAATCACTTTGTTTTATATTTCCATTTCACAATGTAAGCGAATATAAATAAATGATAAAAAAAAATGTTTTGTAGAATATGTCTTCTACGAAAGCCGTAGCATTGTTACAGCGTAGCTGCTATGTTTTTTAATTAAAGTTATAAACTAGAGTTGGAATTACAATTTTTTACTTCAAGATTGATGAATTTCCATTATTTTATATTAAGTACTCAACTATTCAAATCTTAAAGAGGTAAAGTTTGATTAATCGAAAGTCTGTACACTACTAAATGCAGTGTTTGAATAAGTATTTTCAGGTGAATTTTGAATTTTTAAAGCAGCAAATTATCAAAAAAAAAACTATAAAAAAAGCCTACCTTACAAAACTGAAATGCATTTAAAATTAACAACCTCTTTTTTCATCTTAGAACATAAATTTTCTACATCCAATCAAAACTTAACACACATTTCTAAACCATCCAATCTATTTAAATACCTACTCTCGGATATGAACCCGAGATAGGGCCCTCCCCCTATGTACTTTGTACCACAGATTATTAATCTGTCTGGACCAGGATTAAGGCTCTACCTGCCAATTAAGGGCTGCACTAATTAGTATTGACAAAGGGGTGGAAGCGACAAAATTTTAATTGAGCTATGCTTCATTTGGTGATACAGGGCTGGGTATACCCCAATATTTATCTATAATTATATTTTTTTTTTTTTTTTTTTTTTTTAACCTATACTTTCCCACTGCTGGGCAAAGGTCAAATAAATTAAAATTAAATTATATTATAAAGAGTTAATGTTTGTTTGTTTGACGGAGGTAATCTCCGAAACTACCGTTTACTCCCACCTGTTCTGTCACAGCCGACTTAAAAAATCTTTCACCGATTTGTAGAATGGACTGTCGGGAGGGTTATAGGCTATTTTGTATCCCGTTAGTTTCATTAGTACACCCGTGCGAAGCCGGGACGTGAGTCAGTAATTATCCCGACCAATCAGTAGGGTACCAATTACGGTCCCTAAATTGTTATAACTTTGTTGTCCTAATTATTGTTTGTTTGTTACCGAAATGTACATACCCCTTGTCAGTGTACTTAGTTTGTATCTAATTATCAAAGTACAGTCGGCTATATAAATAATTTTTTTTATTTTTTTATTAGTAGGTAGGTATTATTTGGATTTCGAAAATTATATAGGTTTACGTGCACAAGGCCTGAATACTGAGACGTTACTTAAATATTTGAGGCGTGATTAACTTAAGACTTGTTTAAGACGCTCTTATTTGTCACATTTGTATAGACACTGGCACCCGCTCCGCCTTTGAACGAGTGTAATAATGAAAACTGCGATTTTACCAGGTTAAAATTTAGCCTAATAGGATAAGTAGTTTCGGAGATTACCTACCTCCTACAAACAAACTAACAAAGCAACATTACCTTTTTATAATATTAGTATAGAAAAAGTCATATAATGTCATGAGAGCCACTTTTTCACCGTTGTTGGCACAACTTTAGATCAACTTTCGGGAGGTCTATTTCCAGCAGACGACCTCCTGCTGAGATGATGATGATGATGCCTTCATCAGTATCAGATAGTCAGAGGTATGTCCAAATATTAAGTACCTATTGCTCACATTAGTAGTTGTCAGATAATTATATCGTTGACTGTACTTATAGTTCCGGAGTATAGGCACAGCTGTTGTATGACTCATATTTTTGACTTTTAAAATTTAATCAGATTATTGTTTTGAGTCACGGTGACTTCAAATGTCGAGGGTTTGAATCCTGCCGCCTTAATCTCAAAATAACCATGTCTTGACGTGGCACGACACGGCTTATTTGAATCATGACTTTCAAAGCATGACGCGGTAAGATAACACGTTATCTAGCTTTTGTTTTTTGAAGATTTGTCAATTTAATATCGGTTTTAAATATGTTTTGTTCTTGTTACTCCTATGTCAACGAAACGAGATAGCAACAGATTTAATACGAGTATACATTTCAGCTAACAATGGTTTACTGAGGACCTCAAGCTCAAGGATCACTTAAAAATGTACAGTCTTATAAGCTAGGTGACTCTATTGCCTGTTCCAACGCAACTCCCTACACCAGGGAAAGAATCATACTGGTCCAATAGCTTAAGAGGGTTAGATAATAGAATGTATCCAGTTATCATTTTTTTACGACCAAGCTGATCCGTTAATCCAAATGTTTTCCTTTATTCCCCTTTTCCCCGGACCCTTAGGAAATTGCTCCCAGCACTTTTCGGAATTGGCGCACACAAAAATACGACCCTACCCGGTCGTTCACCCAAGGGTCCGTGAGGTCAACGGCCCTGTGACGTCATATTTCTGGGGTAGTAGCAACAGCGGGGGTTAATGGTCCTTGTCTAATGCAGCCAGTGCGTGTGTTGTCACGTTTGCACTGTGACTTATATCTGTGACAGACCTTATGTGACAGATGGTTCTTTGGTATAGGTAGCGCCACGTTAAAAGAACGCTGAGGGGAAAACCTCGAAAAGCTAGATGATTTAAAGGAATCTTAGGTGGGATTGGTTGTGTGGTGACGCGGCGCACTTCACACCATTGATGTAGCGCGTGCTATTGGTTCGTGAGCGAGTGACCCGGTACTAAACAAACCCCCTTCCGTTCCCCTCATCGTTCTTTTTACGTGGTGCAACTTATAAAAACCATAAATAATATTGAAGATTATAATATTGAATTGATGCAAAGTTTGCGGGTTCGGTACTCGTCCCATACAAGTGTATGATTTGCAGATATTTCTTCAGGATCTTGTGTTTTCCTATACAACAAAAAACGTATAAATATATTGTATCTGTTATCTGGTTACCTTATCACAAGCAATAAATCGCTAAACTTGGACTAGACGATGCCGTGTGACCTAAGCATATCCAAAAATATTATTTATTTGTTTGTTATCTTTTTGCCACGTCAATCAATTAGTTTCCAGAACAAATACTTTATCTAAAACTAACAAAAGTCATTTATACCAGTTAGATTATAGCGAAACCTATCTTCAAAAAAACAATGTCCCTTTCAACAACAAACATTTCTAAAGCTACCATTAAAAGAACAATGCCCCCCTCGAACAAGGGGCACTTGTCAGGGGTACAATCAGCTGGGGTGTTTATCTGAAATCACACTAAAGTGAGTTTGTGAGTTTGTACACCTTGGTCCTATAACAGCATCGATGGACGAAGAAAATTTTTTATAGGACTTTACTACTAGATGATGTATCTATACTCAGTGTCTACAGCAAATTTTTGCCTACTGTGTACTTACAACATGTATTTCAAGCAATAAATATAAATATTATTTTACTATAAGTAACGGACCGCCCGGTCCTAAATTTTAGGGTATTTTTTAAATAAATTGTCCTACTACTTGTGTGGTTAAATAATTCATTTTATGAATACAATAAATTCGTTAAATATGATTGCATGTTTCCAATAAAATTGTTAAATCTTGTTAAATTATAGTTAAATTTCTATATCCAATATACCTATTTGTTAAAGATGATTGTATGATATATAAATTGATAATAATTAAATCCTGTCAAATTATCTTATTTAGTTTTAATCTTTACTGGCTAAAGGGAAAGAAGGATAGGTACGTAATTATTGGAGGTAGGTTATAAAAAGAAACAAAATTGTATGGGTTTTTTATATATTTAGAACAAGAAATGTATAGTTACAACCATTGAGGATATTAAATATCATATCGTAAAAACTATTGTATAAAGTGGAGAAGAATCTTTACAACATTTTTTCCCATTTTTTTTATTATTTTTATTCCAATAAATTAATAGTTATAGACACTGAAATTACGTGAAAATATTAATGAATTAATTTAAAAACAGCCAAGAAACGACTACAAGGTGTAAATATTTGGTTATTAATTCTTAATATAGGAATGAGTAATTTATAATTTCTAGTTCCGAAAAATAATGGGGGTTGTAGAAATTCTTCAAAACCAACTTCGCCAAGTCGCATTCGCAATAATAAATACAATTTTGGAAAATTTCACAAACTCCACTTAAACGAGCTTATAAATTATTGGGAACAACATTTAAGTCTAAAGACGACACTAAAACTGTAAATTTAATGGACGCACAATACAATTATATAAACTCTCACGATGTTTATGATATTTTAATACAACTTCGAAAACTGCCAAATATCACAACAAAATGTTAGTTTGTATGATTTTATTAATGACCACCTGAAAATCTATAAACTTCTGATATTCATAAAATAATAATGGTTTATTATAACCATGGAAAATTATTTTATGCTTTGTCAGAAGTCTAAGGCCCGTATTCAGAGACTATACTCAAGCATAAATCGTGTCTTAAGCAGATTCATAACTCAGTTTTCATAGAGAACTGTCAAAAATCGATGCCTAAACGTAGACTCAAGTTTGAGTGAAGTCTCTGAATACGAGCCTAAGTTTGCAAGTGGCCACTCGCGCCCGAATCACTACTATTTCTTGTGCAAATTAAAAATTCTTCACAAAAGCTAAAGAGGTAATTAATTATTTAAATCGACACAATAAGATATAATATAGAAATACCTAATGGTTAGGTACAATATCAACTAAATCGGTTAATACGACCAACACATACAATCTACTTCTTAATTATTACAATAATTCATAAAAAGACAAAAATGAAATTTATTTTAACATTGAATTTTTTTATTAAACCGGAAGATCTTAAGTGTTTTTTAAACTTTTTTTGCATATTTTTTTGTTCAATTTTATAAAATACGTATTTGTATCAAAGTGGAGCCAGCTAATGAATTTGGCTGACCGAACCTCATAATTTCATTATAAATATCATTGCTTTCATTGTCTAAGTTCATCTTAACTGATGTTAAAATACTTATTCAATACTTTTATATTTGAGAATCCTATCTTACGATGCATTTTCTAATTATTTCCTATCTTACATCGAATATTTCGGAAGTTAGGTCGATTTAGGGAGATCATGAAAAGTATTACTTCTCAGACTCGGAGAGGCTATGAATGTCTAAGTAGGTACAAGGAGTATCACATGCTACTCTGCGGTTGGTTCGCTCCCACCGCGCTCAGGTGGACTGTCACTCGGGTGGACCAGGTGGACCAGGTGGACGGCGGGGTGGGAACCAACCTCGCAGTCAGGAATCAACACCGACAACAAATTCTAATAAATAGACAGTGAATTTGATATTACATGATATTAATAATTTAAATTCGAAACTATTGGTAATATAATTTTACCCGACATGGACCGTACCATTATTTACATATTTATTGCAATCTGTTTTACCCGACGAGTCCTTGTTTTGTCAAATCATAGTCGGTTCTCTCTTCCCGTTCGCGATTCTTCACTGTCTATATGATGTAGGATAACGATGTAGGAACACAGCAGTACCTCAACACCGAGCGATGGCCGTGCGAGGGCCGCCGAGGCTGTGCTTATAAAATCACAGAATTATCTAAAAGCTACGACTAGAGAAACGGATCGAAAACACGAAGGAAGTACACGATGAGCAAGTTAAGATGTCATTTTATAAAACAGCCTTCAGCGGAGGTGTGAAGGGTTCAGTAACATTTAGTCGATGTCTCGATATCGCCGCCCGAAATATTTCATTCGATTGCTACTGTACCGGCGCGCTTTCATTGAGCATTGCGAGCGACCGATACTGGAATATTCCGCGCGGAAGTTTAAAACTTATTTATTCCTATGGAAGATTTGATTTGTGTCTTATTTATGGGAATGCCCCGGCCACGAGTCTTTGTGCAGTGGCCGAGTGTTCCGTACACGAAATCTGCTTAGAAACTCTAGATTTTATCCCAACCCTATCTATCACCGTTTGGACAGTTCACCCGCGTGGTATTCAATTGATTTACTTATTAATTATGGGCTTTCGACCATTTGTACGCGCGTGCAAGACTTTTATTACAGAACAGAGAAATAAATAGAGTTTGGACGCTTAAGCGTGCGCGTGCGCATAGCGAAGCGCGTCGTAGCGTGAGATCAGAAAATATCAATACTTAACTGTTTCTCTGTTCTGTGATTCGACTTAATCATTAAATATTAAGACAATTTTGTCTCAATTTTACACATTTATTTTGCTAATTTCACAGCCACATTGTAATTAGCCTATGCGTATTTAGAGTATTGTTTCTGTGTTGCCAATTAATTAGATTTAAATATTTTTTTAAACATTTATTTTTACCTTAAATTTTTCATAAAAAATGCGTCAAAACACCGTTCAAAAAGTAGCCGTATGCTATGATAATAGGTCTGATTCTCCCTTGTCACTTACTGGGGTTTGATTCGCGATCACTGCTGTATCCACAACAGTATTTATAATATTCTTGCAGATACAAATCAGTTTGATTAAATTTTTAATAGCTTTTACTATAAATATTTTTAAAATTTCATACTATTTTAAGAAATATATTATTTAAAAGTTGAAAATATAGTTTAGATTATTATAGCGATAGAGAAGGAATTTTAAGGGTTCGTAAATAGTTTTGTTAGCTATTAAAAGTTTAACCTACGTATATTGAGCAGAACATTTTGCGCGCCTGCCACTTACCGCTATGAAGATATGAATTACAGTATATTTAAAATACATATAAAAATATCAAGTTAGAATTACCCGCGAGAAATGGTTTATTATTAAAATTCACAATTATTTTTATTGCTTTTCCCGTTTCCACTACACTATTGAGCACTATATTATTTATCATTTAATTATTTCGAAGAAGGGGTACGCGCAAAACGCCCTACTTGCAAGTGACAATAACTAGCTTACCGAATGACGTACGATTCTTTCCAAAATATTTTTGCTTTACATTATTACCTAAAAGTCGATGAGTTATTATTAATATTTGGTGTTTTTTGTTTCGATTCAAACGACATACTCCTATCACACAAACGAACGTTAATCGAACCGAGTGGGGAAATATGTCCGGGTTTATTTCTTACAAAATAAAGTCAGTTTTGATATCACACCCTCCATTCTATAATTCATAATTTATTATTGCTTCTAGAGGCGGATTCGAGTATTATACTATAGTATTCTTTCACTCTTAAACCTCCACCTTTTTGATTATGACTTTCCTTAACATTTCGCAATTATTGATAAAAAAACTCACTTTATTTTATACAAGAGTTCCATAACTGTGTCGCATTTCATCAGATCTATATCGCCCGATATAATTTTCCTAATAAATAAATCAATTCAGGTTCTTCCGAATTTGAGTATTACAAATTAAATACTAACAATAATAAATAAACCACACCTAGGATAAATATACATAAACGTTAATTGCACATACACTAAAATGAATGAGTAAATCTAAACGAACAATGCATGAAAACTATCAATAAATTGGTTAAATTTAGAATCCCTTAGGATTTTTATTGATTAAAATCCTCATGCTGTCAACACAATACGATACAACAACCATTACAATAATAATATTAACCTAAGAGTCTACGGATAAATTATATATAATTGTGCTGTCACGTACATTAATCCTCCCACTTTAATGGATAAATACAATTAATTAAACTAAACATTTATATGCCTCGTCCGAACATCATCTCGTGACGTTATCGGGCGAAGCAGGTAACTCACGAATTGACTAAATTAAACACAAATACACCTACTAATAATACTAAAATTGGAATGTAAGCATATTCAAGCTGTATGAAAAATAAGCATTTTTTTGTATTTTTTTATAAATTAAGAAGAAAAAAGTGTTTCCATTCGCGCGGATATACGAATAGTTTACAATAAATAGTAAACAACCCGGCGCGTGCGCCGAGTCCCTCTACCTGACACTTTCATTGTCAATCATCTCTTCGAGCCATTTATTTATTTAATATATTTTTATTAAATTACCAACTATTAGTTATTGCACGTTTTACATTTACAATAAATATATAAATACTTGTAAATTTAATTTTTAATCTCATCTTTGGTTATTTTATGAGTACCTATTAATATTTGAAATGTTACAAAACTGTTTTTACATATCAAGTATATATTTTTTTTACAAAAATCGTTTTAGGGTCGTTAGGACGGCACAATATTAAATCTATTCAAGTTCGATGTTCATTTATAGGTCATGTTGGGTCGAGATATTATGATATATTGTGACTGGTGACGCATTACGCGGCTTTACTTGTAATTAAAATTAAACAACTTTATATTTACAAATTTCCATTTAGACTAAGACAATTAAAGCCTACTTCGAATAGACGCAGGTTCGCATCCATACATAAATGATGAGAGGTACCGATTCTGTTAGTTGTTGGTATCGAGCGCTCGACATGTCGGGGCCCGGGTCCCCGTCGGCCGACTCGGCGACTGGTAGACTACCCGCGCGCCCCCCGGCGGCGTCCGGGAAGCGGCTCTATCGATCTCCCTCCCCCCGCGGAGTTTCCGGAGCGCCGTGGCTTCGGTCGCGTGTCAATCCCAGATCACATACGACATGACGATGAATCTATCATTAAGCGTATTACGTCTTCAAAATTTATCTCAAAAATTTCTAACCTAACTACCACTCCGTCGGCGGGAAGCCACCGTCGCGCTGTTTCGCCGTTTTTTAAAATTTTATCAAAACCTATCACAGTTTGACTAGTTTTCATCCTTAAGTTTAATATATGTTTAAAATATACGTATTAATATATATCTTCGAATCTTTAACAATATAACACTATTTGACTTCGGATGAGTAGCCTCGACGGCTGCAGTAGATCCTAGCTACGAGTACGATTCAGTGATCGAGTGAGCGAAACGGATGAACATACGTCGACACATTTGGCAATTATCGATCGACCGCACGTTACGTTAACGTATGTACCGAACGGTACTTATACGATATGATCGCATACAAAATTGGAGCATAGCATTTAGGCTATTATTGCTAATATTATTTTTTTATTATATTCGAAAACTATTTCTCGATAACCACAACCGTTCATAAGCGAAGTTTAATATCATTATTTTGTTATCGACCATTACCAACATGTATGGTTCAAGTCTGGCCTGAGTGAGCATCACATGCCCTTAAAGTATTATTGCGTGCTCGGCGGCGCGGGCGGCCGCCATCTTGGCCGGACATGCGCGGCCGCTAGGAAATCCGCCATTTCGATGGGTCCGTACTTAACCCAGTTCCGGGCGCGGAGCGACGCCCGGGAAGATGGCGGCGGCCGGACAAATTCCGCACAAAGAGCGATACTATATCGAACATTCTAGATTAATAGAAAACGCCCGCTGGAGGGCGTCCGTGGGGGGGGGCGGGGTCGGCATGTATGGGTGCGCGCCTGCTGAGAGCTGACAGGGTGTGTGCCGTCCTGCGGCTGTGCCGTCCTACGGCCGGAGCCGCGAGCCGCTTAGATGGTCTTTATCTTGTTAGTCTTGAAGCTGACCTGCAGCACGCGGTTGCCCAGCGTGTAGCCGTTGAGCGACTGGATGGCCACCACGGCCTCGTCGTAGTTGGTCATGGTGATGAACCCGTACCCCTTGCACTTGTTGGTCTGCAGGTCGCGGATCACCTTGACGCTCTGCACGGCGCCGAAGGGCCCGAATAGCTGCCACAGCACGTTCTCCTCGGTCTCCGGCGCCAGGTTGTACACGAATATGCACCACTCGGAGCCTACCGCGCCGGGCAGCACGCCGCCCAGCAGCTCGCCGGCGAGCGGGGAGTAGCGCTGCAGCCCCTTGTTGATGGCCAGCAGGGACTTGCCCGAGCTGAAGCGGCCGAGCGGCGCCGGGAACCTCAGAGCGGCCGGCAGGTACGCCGCCAGCGGCGCCAGAGCCTTACCGTTGTTGCTGGGGTTGTTGGCGAACTTGACTGTGATGGGCTCGGTTGCGCCCTTTGGCACTGTACCGTTCAACTCCTGGATAGCGCGCTCCGCTTCCACGCGTTGATCGAATCTGATAAATCCGACCCCTTTGGACAGACCTTGCTCTCCGCCGTTGAAGGGCCGTCCGCCGGAGTTCTCGCAGAGGATGCGCGAGGTGATGATGCGCCCGTACGGGCTGAAGAGGCGCTCGAGCTCGTTCTGGGTCATCGTCTTGGGAAGACCGGAGACGTATAAGTTAGCGCCTTTGATGGCCTCGCTGCTGGGGCGTGCGTAGGACACTTTGATAGTCTTGTTCTGCAGGCGGAGGCCGTTGAGCGTGGCGATGGCCTTCTCGGCGTCTTCGGGCCGGTGGTAGTTGACGAAGGCGTAGCCGAGGCTCTGCCCTCCGCCGTGCAGCGCGTGGTTCAGCGCATCCGGGAAGGCCGCGCCTTTGTTCCGGATGAGCTTGCACGACTCCACCTCTCCGATGCTGGAGAACAGACTCCTTATCTCCTCCTGAGTCATGCTCTGGGGCAGGTAGTTGATGATGAGGTTAGTCTTGGACTCCTCGCCGGAGCCATTCTGCTGTTCGACGTCTCCCTTCGACATGGCTCAAATCATAAACGGAAAGAACGAAAGGGAAACGAAAAACGCGGTAAAAGAAAAGGCACGTCCGTTCGGTGGGCGCGCGAGACCGGTATTGAGAGAGTCGAGTCCGGACTCCGGGGGCGCGCATGCCCGCGGCGATCGACCGCGCCTTACGTAACGCGGGGTTGTTCACCCCCCGTGGTATACTGTCCGAAAAAACTAGATCCGCCCCGCATCGATCCACCCCGACACCCGCGCCCCCGCCCCTCCCGGGCTGCACTTGCCAGCTCACGGGGACAATGATCGCGCCTTACCTAATAATTGGGCTAGCTAACGTAATACTGAACGTAGGCGAAAACTTTGCAACTTACAACCGACTTTGCTTTATTGAAAAAGAAACTGGTTCTCTTTCAGTCACGTACTTGACCTACATTTTTTGCTACCCTTAGAAAACTTTTTGCATATAAATGTAGGTTAGATAGTATAATTACCCTGTGCTAACACAATTGTACAATCAAACTATGCTAGCTTTGTTTTGGAAAATAACATGAAAATAGAGCCTGAGCCAAACTTCCTTATAAGGCAGCAGGGCAGGTCATTGACGTGCTCCCGTTGCCGGGATTCCTTTGTTCCCGGTTCGAGGAAGCGCTCTCGTGAACGTTGCGAAACTCTCCACTTCCTAATACATTTTCAATAGTAATAATTGCAGTAAATTCAAGTAATTTAATATGTTGTGTAATAAAATGTTAAAAAATTATTTACTTACCAAAGTATTTTAATCGTAATTTTTCATTAAAAAAAATTTAAGTACAATGTTATTGCGATATGCTTTTCCACTATAATAAGACTAAACGACACCTATTTTAAACAAAAATATTATAATTTCTACTATTGTTAGACCTAAATAACTGCGACCAATTTGCAAAATTTGATTCATGTTTTAATGAACAATTTTGAAGGGGTTGGTATTGAATTAAAGGGTCCAGCCAGCCCTTGTATATTTCACCCTCAGAAGCATATTCATTGACTGTAGATCTCAAAATTGCAATCCTAAAATACTAACACAAAAATAATCTGTTTCACTTGGATCAGCCTGCGACACATATTTATTATTTATTTATTTATATAATATCATAACATAATATCTACGTCAGGAAAAAAGATAAAAACACTCCATTTTTCTTAATAAGTACTTAATACACATCTTATTTCTTACTTGAATAATAAATTATCATGTTGGCGCACTTTCAATACCTAATGTTTAAAATTACAAATCCATTAAAAATCTTTGTTCAACAGAAAATAAACTGCCTACAACACTGAGAATCCTTAAAATGCATAAATAGCTTACCCCCTTATGCATATTCGACCAGTAAACCTGTATTAGCTAAAACGCATATTAAATCTGTTGCTATCTCTTTTCGTTGACATATGGGGGGTGACAAGATAAAAACGTTCTTAAAACCTATATTAAATTGTCAAGTTTTTATGAATAAGACCCTTAGTATATTACTCTGTGGACTGTACATGTCATCTCCTTTAACCACCCTATCTGTCGTGTCCAGCTTTATCTCAATAAGCACCCTTAAATCTCTGCAATACGAATTTTAAAAGTACCTACCTTTTTGGAAGGGCTTGCTTTTGATCAATTTTTTTACAAACAGTTATTACTTTCTGAAGTATTTCTGTAACTTATCATACACTACTTAACGAGAACCTGATGTTACACTAACATTATTAATTTAACTGTTATTGTTCTTCTTTTTCAATAAATAACAATCTATTATATTCTATTCAACAATTCTCGAGTTATAGCGTGACTAAGAAATAGGGGACCATTTTTAAATTTTAGTAATAATGGAATTAGATTTTGTCGATTTTTCTTGATTTTATTTTATTTTTCATCAATTTCCGTTAGAGACTTTTCGGTGCAATTGCTCTAAAAGTGGAAGCTCAAAGCGACGAGACGAAAAGAAGAAAAGGTAACGCTACCGGAGTGATACCACTGATACTAAAACATTGGTACTTTTTCTGGAGTTAAAACACTCATTTTCTTCTAGTGGTTCGTAAAAATTGTAAACACGAAAAGAAGCAAAAAAAAAATTTTTTTGCTCATTGATATCTGATTTTCCTGATATTTTGGCATTAGGTAGTTGCATGCACCACGGTGTTGCAACTTTAAAAAGGCGGGAGTATTTAAATAAGAGAAAGAAAATTGAAAAATTATCAATTTTCAAAACTTTTTAATTTTTTTAAATAAAACTATAGGTACCTTATGATTGGACTAAAAGTTAAGTTACTAAAGAAACAATAATTAACAGAGCAACGTATTTAACAGAGTTATTGTTAAATTTTAACCAATTTATTGTATTTTTTCAAGTTCACAGTTATTGTTATGCTCTTTTACAAGTAAAATAGCTGGCAGCGCCCCAGGTATTTCATTTAGGGGCGTCACAAACATTTCCAACCGGTATTTCTTTGAAAGTACCTATTTATAACGTATTTTATATTACTTTTAGAAAACTTCAACGTCTCTTCAATTTTGTGCATTCGAGTTTTAAAGTCTGCAGATTTTACTTAAAACATCGCTTTGAAATAATTTCGCTATATCTTTAAAATGTGTAATAAAAACAATGGAATATGATCACGACTGTATCGAGAGTGGTAGACATTTCTTTCAGATAATTATGTAAGTATTCCGATTCTCCTAAAGTTGTCTAAGAATCTAGTACCTACTGTATAAATTATCTATACTTCATTTCTTGAAACGAGCTAATCGGAAGTAAAATAAACGCACGTGATTGGTCGTCAAAAATAATTGTTTATTCTCGGATTGGCTAGATTTGACAATTGACAATTGATTTGACGCTCTAGCCAATCTTGACAACCAATCACGTGAGTTTATTTTTTCTTACTATTAGTTCGCTTCAAGAAATGAAGTAAAAGTGTAAAGGCCTATGTACAACCGAGTACCAGTTAATTGAGTACGAGTTGGGAACTACTCGTATGAACTGTATAATGTTAGTGTAAGACCTGGCATCCCTGTACCTTCAATTAAGATGGTAACGACTCAAAGCTCTCAAAGGCTTTTCCACCACCCACCACTTACTGCCATGCTTCTATGTTCAGTAATAAGTTTGTCTTTTAACCGACTTTGAAAAAAGAGGGTTTTATGTTCTACTGATTATATTATGTATGTACATATTAAGGGTCTTATTCATAAAAACTTGACAATTTAATACCGGTTTAGAGCGAGGCCCCATTAGTGCGTTGCGCTGCGTTGCGTCGTAAAAAATATATGGAAACCGTCGCAGCGTCCGTCGTCGCTGCGACGGTTTCCATATATTTTTTACGACGTAACGCAGCGCAACGCACTAATGGGGCCTCGCTCTTACTGAACGTTTTTTTCTTGTCACTCATATGTCAACGAAAAGTGATAGCAACAGATTCAATATGCGTTTTAGCTAATACAGGTTTACTGGTCGAGCATAAGTTGGTAAATAGGTAGTAGATTAGTTTTGTTTTATAATGTAGATTCCTACTTCCGTGGTGCCATTAAAATTGTAGAAGTTATAATCAGAAATGCAGTCGAGAGTGCAGGAAATTGGTCTCTCACGAAATTGAAGTCGGCTTTGTAATTTTTTTTATTTCTTTATTTCATATTGTACTCCATTATGTTCTTTCTGGATTCGAACCCAATACCTTAGCCCACACGACCATTGTCTTTCCTATGACCGGCTAAGGCGAGAGGCTAGTTTAGTGCAAGCCTATTCCATCTCAACAATGTCCCAGGCACTACAGTGTCCCGTTAAGTGTAGGCAAAGATTTCCTCTTGACGCTGTACAAATCACCTAGTAAGATCTTAACCCCTCGGTCAGAATTGGAACCCTCAAAAGCTACATCCCGACCAGTGTGCCGATAGACCTGGATATCCGGGCTCGGAGCTAGGTCGTTGACCTCGATACCGCCACGTCGATAGAGGGGGTGGGGGTATGCTCTGATTGCGTTGGGTGCTGTGCGTGTCCATTGTGCTACGGAATTTAGCGTACCTACGAGTTCTTCGCAGAATGTAAAAAAGCCTTTTATATTTCAATAAAAAAATAAAAAAGACGTTATTGCGATTAAATATAGGTAAGTACCTGATCAGTTGCAACTTGTTGCTCTCTGAGTAACTAGGTATATTTCTAGTCCATTTTAATAAAATAAAAGAAATTACCAACTGTTTAGTGAGCCGTTTTAAATTTTTCCATAGAACAATGTAATACAATTGAAAATGAATTAAGTACCTACTCATGTATGACACATAAATTAAGAATCGTGTTGGACAAGGAAGGAGAGGCAAATATAATAAAATAAAATAAAAAGTTTTATTTTATTTGCCTATTAGGGTGGGTGTACCAGTCCCAAACCACGTACCTGTGGTTGACCACTTACACATTCAATTGAATAACATAAGAAAATGCGGGCATTTTTAAATAAATAATCCGTTTTGATATCTTGGCCAGACTGTTACCAACCACCCGATAATAACGTATGAGTGATTGCATCAACGATATTGCTACAATACTCTTTTAAACAGACTAGTGTCTCGTTCACTTGCTTACCGGCCGCCATCACAGTTAAAAGTGCATGTGGATATGGTGAGTATAATCTTTAAAAATCACCTATTATTTCAAAACCATTGTCATAAAGTTATATTATTTCGATAATTGAATGTTAACTGATGAGCTGGAAGCTATTTTTTTTTATAGATAATGTCAAAATAAGGTAATTTTATTAGTGGTTAACTACTGGAACACGCTTTGTACTGGGTTCCGACTGTTGACCAAGTGGTTTGCTACTGGTGATCGGCAATAATTTCTTGCTTTCACTATTTTTTTCATGGTGATGCTTTTGTTTGACAATTCAGTGCGTTTTAAATGTAATTCAAGTGGTATTTTGCAGTGTGCGCCAGTAATTGACCACTGGTTTGTTATTGGTTCCCAGTTATAAAAAAGTGTTCCTAAGGATGACCAGATTAGAGTTTTATCGTTCTGTCTCATTGTTTTAGGTTCAAAATGCCCCCCCAAAAAGGTATTTAAGTGTCTGGATGAAATTAGTAAAGAAGCGAAGATAAGGGAAACAAGTAGAAATTATGGTGTAACTCACTCGACTAGAATAAACAAACTAAAAATGAGACGTCCGGTACAAAGGAAAATGAGATAACAAACCATCTTGACACCACAATAAGATTACTAATTAACGAAGTATAATAAATGAAAGTATTCTATAATAAAATTGTTTTATTATCACCCAAAAAGTGGTCAACTACTAGGACAAAATGTGGTTATTTATGGGAGCGCGCTGGTCAAACTTAGGTACATTCCCGTTTTTGGTATTTTTCTTAAAATAACTAATAAACTCACATATTTATGTTGAATTTTTGTATTAATACTGCATTATTAATGAACAATAAACACATATACAGTTACTCTTCTCCGCTAAAGCTATTAATTACCAGTTTAGAGACTTTCAAAGTCAAAATCTCACCTTAAATGGTTTGGGACTGGTACACCCACCCTACCTATTTGAATGATAAAAGCTTTCTTAACTTTCTTTTGTTATTTCATTTACCTATACTGATCGCTAATTTTGGTTCATTAATGTTTTCTAATCTGTAATTTACTCTTGAAAACCTGTAATTCGCTTTCTGTTTTTTATACTTGTTTGTTTTCTGTAAAGAAGCTGTTGTTTTTCCTATAAATAAATAAATTAAAAATCATATTCGATTCAAACGATTTATACTCGTATTAGTTCTATTTATATCTCGTGCAATGGAAACGCACAACCACCCTGAATCGTGTCTGAAAATGTACAACTGTTTCCTAATAGAGCAATTCACTGCATTCCCGCATTTAACTCCTCAGCATAAAGTCGAGAATCGCTCAAACACATCCTTTATAAAATTAACCCCCTTACTTTGCTGCGAGAATATTTACTCTATTTTTTACTGTGCAGAGTAGTTTTTTGCTTGTGTTTGTAATATAAATTGGCAATGTTTTCCGGGTTGTCGTGGCAAATGGAAGTGAGCGTTATATCGTTGCTTTAAAGGTTAATTTTGGGTACAGATAATTCTCCGAAGGTAGTTTTGCGAAATGCTATATTTTTCGCGATGGCGCGCTTGGTTTTTCATCAGAGTTATATTTTGTGTGTAAATTGGATTTGGTAGGTACACGTGTGTTTCCGTGTCTCGTGAATTGCAAAAATGGATATTTTGATTATGTTTCGCTTTAGCGAACATATTGTTGGCTGAATACAAGTAATTGAGCTTGTTAGGAACTTTTAGTATCTATTCTTGCTTGTTCTATCAATTTATTTTATGGTATTATGTACTTATGTTTGATTATGAGCTGATTATAAACGCGAAACTCTTTGTCGCGCTTTTACGCCCAAATCATTGAACCTTTTTTGATTAAATTTTGTACAGAGGTAAGGTAGAATAGATATTAGGAAAATCCTAACTTATTTTGTGCTATAGGTTACATTTTATTCAGGCCCACGCGTGGTCAATCATCTCTAGGCATCTGCATTGAATGCAATTTCAGTCAAAAAGAGAAAGAGAATCATTTATCAATCCATAAACAAGCTTAAGTGCATATATGACAGAACACGAAAGTATTTTACAAAACATCACAGAACACTGATCCTTGTCCGTGGATTAGCATCGAACCCCCTACCCCTACGGGATTAATAAACTCGTACCCCGATCATAAAATATTACGATTGATATTTGCATTGTAGAGTAGTTATTCGTAGAGGTATCAGAGCCGGTTGTCGAATTATAGAGTCACCTAGCTTATAAGACTGTATATTTTAAAGTGATCCTTGAGGTCCTACAAAAATAAACATATTTTTCTTTCATTCTTTCTTATCGATACAATTAGGTATGTCATTATAATCAAAAAGAATTTTGGGAGAGACCTTTGCCCAGTAGTGGGACTCAACAGGTTGATAAAAACCATCATCATTTCAGCCGAAGGATGTATACTGCTAGACATAGACCTTCCTCGTAGATCTCCAGTTGTTTCTTGTGGAAGGCCTTTACCAATACCTTCACCATGTTTATTCGTGATGGCGACAAACTTTGATTTCGCGAGAAGTTAGAAAACTAAATTGAATATGTAGTTATCTCTGTATACAACTACTCTATAATACCACAGTATACTGATCAGTCAGAGGCGCCTCTAGCTACGGCATGCGTGGTTTTGATAGCGCTACGGTGGCTACGGTAGGCAAATTGACTTACGTATATGCACACTGTAAATACATTACATTGTGAGTTGGTTATTGAACGTCACAGTGTAGGCAAAATAGATAACTAACGCATACTGCAACCCTACTTAATGTTAGTGATATTTTAGAAATAGGTACACAGGTTCTTATCGCGATATTTACCTTATGTATTTCCCAATAAAAACTTGTGTAGGTATTTCAAAAATATGAATAATATAATATGAAAAAAATCTCCTGATATTTCCCTAAAGGTAAAATATACAGCAATATTTTTGAAACTTTCGCGACATAATTATAATTACGGGTAATTATCGCAATTACCTTAATTTAATTAAAATATAGAAAGGCCATAAGTAAACACCAAAATTCAATCAGTCAAAGTATTCTATAGTCAATTGTATGAAAACATCAGAAATACGTATCTATAATATAACTAAAAACTGCATGTCTGTCCGTTCCGGAGCGCAAACACGCCGCAAGCCGGCCAGTAATTAAGTTCTGTATGGGTACAGTGCGGCTGTTGCTATGGCACATCGATCTTTACAATAATACCAGTTGCACTTCGCGGTGTTACCCTCGGTGAATCAAAGTTCCCGTAGGAATACCGGGGTCAAAAGTATGTGCCCTATGTATTAATCCAGGATAAGCCTAGTACCAAATTTCATACAAATCCATCCAGTTAGTTCGTTTTATTAGTACCTACACCCATGCAAAGCCGGGACCGGCTAGTTATTGATCTAAAGATGTTTTTCTACTCAAATTAACAGAACGATTAATGTCAAGACAGCGTCCCCTTTTCGCTACCATTTACCTGACGTGAATCGCAACTACGCAAAATGAATTGTGCCAGATCATCGGCCCTGCACTATCTTCCCCGTCTGGTTTGGTCAGATTTCATTTTAGTTAGATCAAAGGGCTAGCTTAATGAATATGCAGCTAAGGGTAGCGGGGGCTAGAGAGGGGTCATATTCACTTTTTCAATGTACCTTTCATTTGATGTAGATGATTAATACAGCGTCAGGAGACAATCTTTGCCTACACTTGACGGGACACTGGGACATTTTTTTCATTTGATGTAGGAGTTGTTATTATCTTCGACTAGCTACTCTTGGGTCCCGGACAAAATATAGCCTCCTTTCCTCAAGTCTAGTTATTTTATCTCTGTACGTTTTATCAAAATCTGTTCAATGATTTAGGCGTGAAAGCGTAGCTGACCCCATCCTGTCTGGGTGTTTTCTATCTATAAGAATATGAATATGAATATGAATATAATATGTATATTTACAAAAAAATGTATCTAAGTATTATTATCAGTCATCTGGTTACCATAACACAAGCATTAAGTTGCTTAGCTTGGGACTAGATGACGCTGTGTGGAATGTCCCAGGATATTTATTATTTATTTATTACCCTACAGAAGACAATGTATAATGTGGAACGTGTTTTCCATCACAATATTTTCCTTTAAAATATAAAGCTGATGTCAATAAGCTTAAACATACGTACATACGCACTTCCATACTTCCATATTAGTGATATTGGATCATGCTAACTACATCAGACCTGAGTGCTCCCTTTAATTGAATTTTTTCACCCTTTTAAAGGCACGTGCCAAGTACTCAGACTAAATATGCAGATAGGTACCTACTATCAGAAAAAGCTATCCGCTTTACCGATTTTGGAACAATTTCGTTTGCAAGATGTTAGCTAACTGATCCTGCCCTTTTCTTATGTCTTTTAATTTTGACCATTTGGTGACCTAAACATCTGTTTATTTGCGTATAAGCAATTTGTTTTATTTCTATTACCATTTAAAAGAACTTACTGTGCTCTCAAAACTTTATTAAAACCCTTCAGAACGAAAGTCATCGATCATCTCATCGATTTCTTTCCATCCTAAGGTTGTCTGGTAGAAATCGCTTCTTAGCGATAAGACCCATTGTACAATTTATTTTAAGGATTTGTAGTTCATAAGTTTCTTTCTGTGTACAATAAAGCATTTTCATTCATTCATTCATTCATTCATTCATTCATTCAAAGTCAAGAGACTTTTGGTTAATACATCCCCTAATTTACCAGATCAACTTATAATGCTCTTTCAATAAATAGAAAAACAACTCAATTACATTTTAATTCGGAACAAAGTTAACAAAACTACTTCAAACAATGGTTTATTTAGAAAATCTACCTTTAAATTAAAAATTAAAAAATAAGGGTCCAACACTTGTAATAAAATCAGTTTTTTACAAACTCTAAATTCAAAATTAAAAAATAATTAGTTTTTACCTAATAAGGGTCCAACCCTTGTAATAAAATCAGTTTTGTACACTCAAAAATACGAAATAGACTTTATTATCTTGATGTAAAGGTCAAAATATATTTCAGCTAAGGCATTTCAATGTTGGTAGTTGTGTCTTTGATTTTCCTTCAGCCGATATTATGTGCATTTGAAAAATCTTTATTTTAACACACTTAAGGTTGAAGTTGCTATTATTTAGAGTTGTTTTAAAGTTGGGTTAAGTCCGTTTTTGACTGCAATGTATTATATCAGTGTTCATGACAGTGGAAAGGTCATATAAGTTGAAAATTTAGGGACGTAGGGATAAACCAGACGGCTGGACGGCAATAGTATCGGACTTTAATTTGACATCAAACAAATCATAAAAAGTTTACTTAATTGACTTACCTATGTTGTGTAATATAACTATATGGTGAATAAATGAAATTGAAATTGAAATACTTTTTGTGTGTAATATTTGTCATTAAAAAGATCCATAAAAAAATACAAAAAACTACCGACTTTAAGCTAAACCAAATATAGGTACGGCCGTAAGAAACTAAGAAATCTATCTTTTCAACTATAGGGGTTTATTAAAAATAAATCCCTAATTTGTCTAGTCACGCTATAGCTCGAGAATGGCTGGACCGATTTGGCTAATTTTGATTTTGATTTGGCTATTTGTGGATCAGGGATGGTTTAATTTAAACGGTGATACAATAGAATATTAATTGCAAAATAAACACGAAAAAAACTATGGCAATACAAAATTTGCCGGGTCTGTTAATACATATTTTAAAATAAACAAGTCTATTCTAGATGTAAGTCTATCCAACGACATGACAATCAATACCACAATTACTTTTACCTCTGCGCTCGTGTAATTAATGCACGAATTTATATTTAGAAGCATGTAACTATGCACTTTGGCAAGCGACGCTTCCTTATATTTCTTCGGCCATTAGACTAATGTTCGCTAACAAGCTAAAATAACCTCTACACTCTGCGGAATATAGACGAAAGTACGATAAGCACCCTATGAAACACCCCCGGGCACAGCTAAAATTAGCGTTGTTTTAAAGTAGTAAGGTGCAAAGTCGTTTGAGTAATCTCATGTGACATTTACGAACACTGCAAGTGAATTTAGAGCCACAAATAATACGGACCAAGAGACAAGTCGGTCAGACGTACTCTGGATTTAGATTTGGTCAGTCGTTAACGCGTTTTACATAAGTTTGTTTAAGTGAAAATGAATACGAAAAAGAAACATAAAAATCGCCCAAAACCTAGCCCTAGCGTGCCGGCTAAAGTTGATACAGAAGTGAAGGAAGAAAAAGTTGAAGATGTGGTACCTAAAAGTGACGTGAAAGAGGAAATACCAGTAGCTGCAGTGGAAGTCACTGTAGCAGCTGAAGTGATTTTACCAGTGCTTGAAAGTGTAGAGGCAGAAAGTGAATCTCCGAAGAAACCTAAGCGAAAAGGTAAAAAGAAAAATCAAGATAAAGAAAATGTTGAAGAAGAAACAGAAAAGGTACAGGAAGTTATTCAAAGTGAAGCTCCAAAACCAGAAAAGCAAGAGACATCTGAATGTAAAGAGCAGGATGAGAGTAAATTAACAGAAGCAGCTTCTGTTACACCGAGCGCACGTAAAAAGAAAAACAAAAAGAAGTCGCAAGAGCCGGTAAGCCAACCTTCAAAGGAATCTTTACTAATTCCTGTAGAAGAAAAAGAGGTTGAAATTATAAAAGTGGAACCGGAAGTTAAAGAAACGGTCCCTCCTAAAGCCGAAGACACTAAACCAGATACCAAATCAAAGAAAAAGAATAAAAAGAAAAAACGCAATGACTCAGAAAGGTCTGACAGGTCTGAAGAAATATCTTGTACTTCAGCTTTCCAGCAACTTTTGATCGAAGATGACAAGCCCGTGGAAGAAACTGAGATCAAGGAGGAAGACATTCAAACTAAAGAAGATGCTGCACCAACAACTATGCCAGAAAGTATAATTCTATCAGATATTCCTAAAAGTTGTGATGTGGAAGTTAAAGAGGATCCTTTGTCAGTTCAAAAACCTACTGATGACATTGTAGAAGCTCCAAAGGAAGAAAGTAAAATTAAAAAAAAGAACAAGAAGGACAAGAAACACTCCCACGAAGAAACACAAAAAGAGGATGTCCCAACAAGTCAAAAAGAGACTGAACCTCAAATGGCACAAATCATCGAGTTAATCGAACCACCTAAACCTGAAATAGTAAGAGAACCTAGCCCAAAACCTACTCTAGAAGTTATTCCTGAAATAAAACAAGATACCGAATTGTTAGAACCATCAAAATGTGAAATTAAAAGAGAGCCAAGTCCAAAACCGAAAGCAAAAATTGCGAAGCCTGTAGAGAAGAAACGAAAAGGACAGCAAGATTTACCAGCGATGGAAAAAATTGGTGAAAACCTCACTGTTATGAAAGAAGAAATTGTATCTCAAGAAAGATCAGCAACGCCCGTGGAAATCATAGAAAGCAAAATAGCCACCGAAGAAATACCAAAAGAAATTGAACCGGTAATTGAGGAACCAGTTATACCTAAATCAGTAGACAAAATGAATGTACCTAGCAAAGCACAAGATAAGAAAAGGAAGAAGTCTCCTAAACCACAGAAATGCAAAGAAAAAATAGAAATAAAAGAAGAAACATTACTTCATGTTGAAGAAACTAAAACTGAACCACCTACGGAAGCTAGCGTCGTGAAAGCTGAAAGTGGTATTGAAAACGTTACTTTTACAATGTGTGAAGAGCCTTTCGTTCCATTGCAAAAATCTGAAAAAATAGAAATTGTTTCACCAGTCGATGAAGTTCCACCACTATTGAAAATTGACGAATTAAATATCCCTGATAACAGAGGTGGTAAGCGAAAAAAGAAGACTCCTAAATTCCCGATGACAACTGAAGTGTCTGAACCTAAAGAAATAAAGCAACTCATTACACCAGAGGTCACAGAATCAAAAGAATCGGCTAAAATTGATGAGCCACCAAAAATAGAAAAAGTATCCGAATCACTCAGTGTACCAATGTCAGACATAGAAATTCAAAGTGTCAAAACTGACGACTCAGGTTCAAGTTGTGATGCAACCCCAGACGTACATTTCATTCGTTCATCTAGTCACCAACTTCTAGATACTAATAACAACACGGTGATTCAAGAAGTTAGGAATGTTGGAGAATCAAAGATAAATGAACCGTTTATCAAACCAACGGTAGAAGGTTCTGGAGAAACTCCATCACATACGCCAGATTTGGTGCTACCTGTCCTTGGAAAATCAGAAAGTAAAACTACAAGAAAAGAAGAACCAACATTCTTAAAGTCCAAGATGATGGAAGTTAATCAAGATATGGAGGATTTGAGATTGTCAATTGAAAGATCTTTAGCCGAATTTTCAGCTATGGAGAAATCCGAGCAAAAGGCTGAAGAAGATTATGAACCTCATAGGAAAGAATGTGAAAAGACTTTTGCTGATATTGAAGTTAAGAAACCCGAAGAGCAAACGAAGTTACCTGTAGAATTGGAGAAAAATACTGAGCCTAACGTTCCTGACGCTCCACCAGTATGCCCTGCAAGGAAAGATAACAAAGGTAAAGGTAAATCCAAGAAAAAAGGAAAACAAGAAACGACTCCAGCTGCAAGTTCCACAAGCACAGCACAAAGCGAAACCACTTCAGGTTCCAAAGACAACACGAAAGATAAGCAAGAGAAACAAGAAAAGACTGAACAAAAGACTGAATCGACTGAAAAAGGTAAACAAAAATCTGAATCTACTGATAAGACCAAACAGACTGATGACATTGAGGAAATCACAAATTCAAACACTGAGACTAATCAGACTGAAATCACTGAAGACTCAAATAAAATATCAACATTAGAACAAACATTTGCTGATTCACTAGAACAGCTTGATTTTGCACCAATTGATAAGTTTGAAGATGCGTTGACATCAAGCATTGATGATGTAAATAAAAGTTTCGAAATGATTGTCAATGACAATGCCGAGGAAAGTCTAAGGAACCTTGTTGCTAACAAACCAGAAATCAATATCACAGCTCCCGTAGACGAAGCAGGGGCATCTAAAAATGAAACCAATAAAAGAGATGATAAAGTTCACCCTGTTTCGCAGCCAAAAAACTTCTTAGGCCACAACGATATTCCTGTACAATCGAATAGAACCGATTACAAAAAGGAGAAGAATAAAACACCGAACGAAAGGCAAGCCAAGGTTAAAATAAAAGACGCAATGGACGTCGAAGCCAAGAAACAGTCAAAAGAATCACAAACAGACATAAAAAGGATTAAGAAAATGGTTGATGTGTCTGAGAAGGAGACCTTTTCCCGTGTCAAGAATGATAATGAAGAATACGTATACAAATACAGTTTTAGGAAGGTGTTTTTACAGAGTGCATGCCATGTTTGTCACAAGGAGTTGGTGCAGAGAGTGCCGTGTGGTTACTGCAACCTGGTGTTCTATTGTGGAGCAAAGCATAAGGATGAAGACTGGGCACAGCACCAGGCTTTGTGCTTCGCTGTGTCTACTATTGTTCATTTGAAAGGTGAGTTTATAAACTGCTGGTTTCTCTTCTGAAAATAAAATAATTGTTTTTTCTACTTTAGTCTAGGTTTATAAAAATGTACTTTATTAATAATTAATATGTATAGCCATTTATACATGACAAACGAAAACTGTGGGCGTGTACCAATTATGCATTGGAATTTGTTACTGACTCTGATTTTCTCTTATTATTAAATTCCTTACAATTTTAGAGCCATCATTAGAAAACATTCGTGATAATGTATTCCCAAAATAATTTAATGATAATGCATCTTGCAGACCAAAAACACATCTACGCCGATGCTCAAAACATAACCGGTCAAGAATACCGACTGCTTCGTATGCAGATGATAGTTTCCTGCGAGAAGGTGTTAAAGCGGCGCCTGGTGCCGTGGGAGCAGGAAGCCATGCTGTACCCCAGGATGTGTGGAGAGGCAGGCTGTAGGGAGTGGCGGCAAGCCAAGCTGAAGGATTGTGAGGGGTGTGGGCAGGTGAAGAGTTTGCTGTTTTACTAACGCCTTGCTGTTCCCCCGTGGGGTGTGGCTAGGAATGTTTTTGTTTAAAAGAGTAATCGCATAATTCCTTGATGACCTGATGAGGTTAACCATTCTCAACTTGATCTATTCTTGATATTATAGAGAGTGGTTTATTTCTTTGCTAACGGAGGTAATCTTCGAACCTACTTAGCCGCATTTTGAAAACTCCGATCACTTCAGTTGCCGTGTACATTAAAAATACTCGTAAGAGTGTTAAACAAAACTTCAAAAGCCAACTGAATTAAGCCTCAATAATCTAACAATTATGTAAATACCCAGATATCATACTGCGCCGACAACCCAGCCCACCTCCCCAAGTCGCACCAGCGCTGGTGCAAGTCCTACCATCTCTACTCGAAGCTGGTCGGCTACCAGCAGACGAGAGGGAGGCTGGAGCCGAGGTTGCCGACCAAGGTGATGGCAGACAGTCAGCTGCCGGAGAAGATGAATGAGGTGCTTGCTGCTATGTATGAGGAGAAAATTGGTAAGATACAGGTGGAAGGGTGATAAAGCTTATGCTGTGGTTAGTTTTGAATCTCCTGTGAACGTAACTTGACTTCCTATCTGGTCATTTTCTATCCCTGCAAGGCCACAGTTAGCTATATAAAATAATACTATGCTATAGTAGCTAGGTAGTTATACCCTGCTACGATTCCTCATCACAGTTTTGCACTTATAAAACATATCTCTCCTACTACAGATATGAACGACATACAGTACGCGGCGCTGACTCAGCTTGCCACGGCGCCTCTCACGGCCGCTCACTGCTACCAGATGTGCATAAGCAAGCTCGCTAACTGTAATGGGGTACAAAAGGTTCGTACTATTTTTAGGCTAAGACAGATTTTAACATAAATAGTATAGATTTATAAAGATTCAAAAATATACGAGTATATAGATTTTAACATGTAGATAACGCTAAATGTTATTAACAAAACCGCATCAAAATCCGTTGACTAGTTTTAAAGATTAAAGCATACATAGGGATATAGGGACAAAGAAAGTGACTTTGTTTCATACTATTATGTGATTATATTATTAGCTTGGAACTAGATGAGGCTGCGTGGAATGTCCCAGGATATTTATTTATGGATGTATTTGTAGAAAACATCGTTCACCATCCACGTGGTGGGAGCCGAGCTTCAGTTCGAGGCCGATGCCCTCAGCAAGTGGGAAGTATTCTTCTTGCATCTTCGACCTGATGTGGAGGAACTGAGGGTGGTGCTCATCAGCCCGGTGCTGAATCCAGGGGAACTGCCGCTGGATCTACTTGGCAAGATCAGGTATAACCCTGGACAGTATTGTAATCACACGGGTACTCACGTAAAAATATTGTCGATTTAGATACTGACAATGTTTCGATTCTTCCGGAGAATCTTCATCTGTGAAACTCTAGGTTACAAAGTTTGTGAGAATGTATGTATGTTTGTTATTCTTTCACAAAAAAACGGCTGGACCGATTTAATTAAAATTTGGTATGTAGATAGGTGATAACCTGGATTAACACATAAGCTAATTTTTATCCCGGTATTCCCGCGGGAACGGGACTTACGCGGGTGAAACCGCGGGGCGCAGCTGGTTATTTATATATATATCTTTATTGTTGTCTTTTCAAGGCTTTGTGACCACTGTCGTCAGAACAAACGTCGTGTCGTCTTCAGCTTCCAAGATAAAATGAACTACTCCGAGTACCGCGCTAGCGATGAATTTGTAACACCTAAACTTGGTAAGTCTTAAGATAAGATATTATTTTATTAATTTCAAGCCTGTTGTGCCCCACTGCAATGGCCTCCATTCTCTTTTGAGTGCATGCCTGTCACGGATTTGCAAAATGTACTTTTTAAACAATATTATCTAAAATGTAATGTATGAATAATGTAATGAGAGTGAATGAGGCGAAAGAGCTGTGTCGGGATCGTAGCAAATGGAGATCCGTGGTCTCTGCCTACCCCCATGGGATATAGTAAGCAAAGTTACCCATATCTTCCAAGAGAGCCTTCCTGAAAAAAACTCTGATTTTTTAATATTTTTTGAAGGAAACATATTTATAAATATTAACGGGACTTAATCGCGTATTGAAATCATATTATTTACCTCGACGTTTCGGTCGTTACAGTCACCGTGGTCACAAGTAGACGTCGAGGTAAATAATATGATTTCAATACGCGACTAAGTCCCGTTAATATTTATAAATATGTTTCCAAGTCGCGATAGTTTAATTAAATGGTATTTTTTTGAAGGAAAGACTACAATTTGAATGTAAATGAATTTGTTTCCAGTATGTGCCTTCAACCCAAGCATACAACGTTCCTCCTGCTACAACGGCAAAGACCCCTGGCCCAATACAATCAACTCCATCATCAAACAGAAGATTCCGTTCATCATCACCGGCTACACCCTCTCTGAACTTCGAAAAGACATCGCCAGGATCAAAGAGTGCTCTGAAATCGACTTCAAAGTTATTTCTGAGCCTGTTTTCAACAACTTTGCAAGTGTTAGACCTGATAGGAATTTCATATCGGATGATGAAATGCCGCTTTTGTTTAAGAATTACTGTGTTTCTGTTTTGTGTGGTTGTTGATTTTGTGTTTTAATAAATGTTACGTTATTTATTGTGTATTTTGAAACTGAATATAATTATATCTTTTTAACTAGGTACCTAATCAAATAGAGCTGTGTAAGAAATAGAAGATAAGAGAGTTGCTGGATTATTGTCCAGATCTCTTTTCTCGGACATCCTTTTTTCCTCCAACCTCAGACTACCTTCTTAGTCACCTTCAAAGGATCTAAAAGAACTACATAAGAATGTCTACTGCTATGTAGGTATACAAAAATGAAAAAAAAAGATCGAGATCTTCCAAAAATCCTCTAAATTCTGGCAAAAGCATAGACTGAAATATTGAGCTAGGTTTTGCTATGCAACTTAACAACATAAATGAGACAAAACTATAAAATTTCGAATTATTTACTGACACTAATACCTCTTAATACTAAACAACAATATTTACAATTTCACTAACGTATCACAGATAAACTATTAGCCATATTAACTCACGAACACTGGCCGAAGATAGAACAAAGGCATTTTGATATTGATATATAAAAAAATATACATTATCAAATGTGACTTGTTGATTCGTGTAGCTGACCCCGACACCTAAACAGACAAAACAACATAAATACCTGATACCATTGTTAGTACAAATATTAAGAAAACAATCAAAGCAAAATAAGTAGAAAATGTTAAAACACAATAAAACTTTTTAAACTCATGGTTTTGAACATTATAACACTTAAAACGGGATATTAACTCAGAACTTTGGTTTAACCGTGATCATGGCGCATGCAACTGTGCCGAAATTTTGGGATACTCATAAATCTAAGAATCATGGTAAATATCCTGTTTTAAGTGTTTATAAACAAACAGTTAATATTGCAATTTTTTCAATATGAATAAAGATAAAGTTATTAATAATAAATTCGAAGAATTCAACCAAGGAATGTATAAGTATAAACCTAGTCCAGTGTGCGATGTCGGTAAAATTATTAACAAGATTTAGGTTAAAAACAGTGCTATGATGATGCAGCATTCAAAAGTGCAGTTAGTTTACTAAACATAAACAACCACCTGTTCTGGAGACGATGTAGACATCAGTGATGTATGTCTTTCTGTTGTGGCTTTTGAATCTATAATATCCAGGGACTTTGTAGTATTATGACTTTCTTCTACAGCTTCATAAAATTCATTGTTCTTAAATACAGGAGCTTTTGTACTTGGTTTTTCATTTATAGTTGTGCTTGAAACATCAGTTGTTGTTGTAAACTGACTAGATACTGACTCTGTAGTGTTCATTAATGCATTGTTTTCAGTGTTTACTTTAGTTGTTTGTTTAGTTACTGTATCTTCTGTTACATATCTATCAACATCATATTCTGTTGTTAAATCAATAAACACTGCTGTATTTCGTTCTAGATTTGGTTCTGTTATTTCCGAATTTGATGTTGTTTCTGTAAAATCAAAGAAACCTTCCATGCTTTCTTGGATATTACTTTTCTTTGTGTTTTTGTCTCTTTCTATTCTTTCAGTTGTGAACGGATCAGATATAGTGTACTCTGTAGTTTTACTATCTGAAGCATCGTTAATTTGTGACTCATCTTTTGTAGCATCATTAGTTGTAGATTCAAGGGATGTTGCACTTTTAGTGCTTGTAATAAGATCTAAGATGTTTTGAATATTTTCATTTGTGACTGCATTTGTTACTGAGGTAGTTTCTTCAAGAGCTTTAGTTGCTTCTGTACTTGCACTGCTTTCTAACTCTCCTGACGTTTCTATTTTAGTTGTACTATCAACATTACTTATATTATTCCCCTTATCACTATTATTTACATAATTAAGTATTAAATCAATAAGTACACTATTACTGAATACTGAATTGTTGGTATCGTTATTAAGTTTCTTACTAATCTCCTCAGCTACATGATCTTTTATATTTTGAGTGTAGTTCTCTGGCGGTACCCAATGATATTCTGGATCAAAGTTAATGCTTTTTGTACTATCACTAGGGTTATTCGTTGTCGCTTGTTTATCACTATCATTATCATCACTTGCTACTGCTAATTCAGTAGCTGTTATAGTATCGTTATTTTCACCAGTATCTAGAGATCTAGACTGAGTGTATTTGGCAATAGCAGGTCCCATGACGTTTTCTATGTAGCTTAGCAGTTTGTTACACTTGTCCACGGTGTTGACGTCACTGGAACTGCCCCAGATGATGAATCCTGACGCGTTGGACTTGTAGAGGGTAGATAGTGCTGCGTTTAGGTCCGTCTGGAATAGAGTTAGATAAAGATGTACATTTTTGTTATAAAATGAAGTTTTATTTGTTGCCGTGGAAAGATTTTATGTTTATTTTTATGAAGATGGCGATGATGAAGTATAGATTAGTATAGTTATATAAATAAGAAGTGTCTGTTACGTTTATTACTTCATCTAACTGGTTATTTCTTAGTCAGTCAGGTCAGTGACTTCGAGTTTGGCTGCCGAGTACATTTTGTGACGCATTGCCACGAGTAACGACTGACATCCAAACAATTTGTTTCACTATTGGCATGGCTATTGACGACGAAAATAAATGTGGGAGTTCATGGCAGACCAATAGTAACGGTACTATGTACCTACTATTAACGACAAGAAAATATCATGTAAGTATACTATATTGTAAATCACCTTTGGCATGAAAGATGCACCGAGTGTCGAGAGATCAAAATCAGGAGGAAATCGAGGACTCTACAAACCAACAGTTTTCTTACCTCGGTCAAGAATCCACCGTCCCGATACCGGTACCAGAAGTAAGGCAGCACTCGGGAACCGAACCGCGACGCCTCCCGCACCCGCCCTCGGATGAGCGCGGTGAGTTGTGTTGTCGTGAGATCCACTGAGCTGTATACAGACGGGTAGAGGGCGGTGCTCTCTTGCCAGAGCCAACTTATGCTAAAATTGAGATGTTTTCATATTTAAACTAGCTGCGCTCCGCGGCTTCACCCGCGTAAGTCCCGTTCCCGCGGGAATATCGGGATAAAAAGTAGCCTATGTCACTCGCTATCCCTCCTCACCCAAGAAAAAATTCACGTAAATTCGTCGCCCCGTTTTGCCGTGAAAGACGGACAAGCGTCCGTCTTTCACGGAAAAACGGGACACGAGACAGACAGATAGACACATACACTTTCGCTTTTATAATATTAGTATGGATATGGATTCATATTAGTTTATTGTTTCAAATAATTTAGATCCTATGTGCCGCAAAAATCAAACACAAAAATAGCCCGATGAAAAAAGGAGTCAATTTTTAATGTTCGAGATGCTTATGTCCTCTATGTATGACTTGACTAGTCTGCAACGTACTTATCATTCTCCTGCGGTACATTGCTTGCACAGGCCTCGTCCATGTTATTGCTTGCCATATTGAAGCAGTAAGGGAAACCGTAAAAGCCCCACAGAGCGTTGGGTCGCAGTTGTCGCGCGAGGGACAGAGTGGACTGCATGAAGGTGCGAGCTGACTCTTCGAAACGCTGCTTTGCCTGGAAAGGAGATAAGTTATGTTATTAGCTCTACGCTCGTATATATCGCCAAAACTAAACTAAACTAAATAAAGACCCTTTTCGAAAAAAAAGGCATCATCTGTATTCAGTTTAGTTTTGGCGATGTGTCTTTATCTAGACAAAATATTATGCTTTTCAAAGATCACCAAATCTTTCTAACAAAGTTTTTTAAAGCAACCGATTTTCGTAACATATCAGTACTTCCTTCAGAAAACTATGTTTTTTGTTGTCATGCATAGATGTTGCTCAACATTTGTTATCGACGAATATTATCTGTTTGCTAATGAGAGCAGTAGGCTACTGGCTAGGAATAGGATTTGTTACTATTTACAATAATTATATAGTTAGAGTAATTTAATAGATCTAACTTAAAAACGTCATTTTGTCGCTACGTTGAGCCGTGAAAGACAGACAAGCAGACACACACAGTTTCGCATTTATAACATTACTAGCTGCGCCCCGCGGTTTCACCCGCATAAGTCCCGTTCCCGCGGGAATACCGGGATAAAAAGTAGCCTATGTGTTAATCCAGTGTATCACCTATCTACATACCAAATTTCAACCAAATCGGTCCAGCCGTTTTTGGGTGAAAGAATAACAAACATTCTCACAAACATTATAATACATTATAATATTAGTAGGATTAGTAGGAAGTAGGATAGTATGGATAACTCCAGTGTTGTAGTTACCTCCGCCTTCAACCAGCTAGTCTGCCACCACCAGTGTCTCCTCCTCTCTATCTCCACAGACACATCCTTGTAGGGCTGCAGGGCTCCGAAGTTCTGACGGTACACCGGCCGCCACGACTCGAAGTCTATTATACCGATACCTGGAATGAAGGGAAGTTTATATGTTATTTAACACGTTGGGTGCCCCGGACGCACTACCTCCACCAGATGCAGCGCCGCCGCGGCGGCGCTGCATCTGGTGGAGGTGGAGGAGGTGGGCCTTGAATGAGTTAATTAACTAACTAATACAAGTTGCAAAATAACTTCAGCTTAAAACTAATAAATAAATAAATATCCTTGGACATTCCACTCAATAACCATAACAATCTAATGATTGCGTTATGGTAACCAGATGACTGATGACTACTTAGATGCATTATTTTTTGTAAACATATACCTACATATTATACTTAGGAACACCTAGACTCAAAAATATTTGCAGATCATGCAAACATTTTGTTCCGTAGCGGAAATAGAACCCTCTATATAGCAACCTCTACGTCTCAGGCGGACTTTCGCCCTCTGCGCCACAGAGGTCGTCAAACTTATTTTTCTATCAACAGGTGCCTAAGTATTAAATGTATCTCTACTATCTAGGTTACTCTCCTATTGATAAGCTGACATTGCTCTGATCTTTACTTAAAGATTTATCAGATAAGATCATCTTAAAGTGCATCTCTTTGTGAAAAGTCAGTCACCTCAGTCTGCGTCTGTTTATGTAGCACATTCATGTTGAGTATTTTTACTACAAGAATTATGTTTTTCAAGATACACTCTTAAGAACTACAATACTACGAGTATAAGGTAAGTAGGTACTATAAACTAGGTCCGAGGAAACAGATAGCAATGCTTATTTCTCTATGTTTTTATGAATTTTCAAATAAGTCTTTTAGGGAGTCGCTAGATTCATCTTTACTATTGAAGTTACAAGCACTTCTAAATTGAAACTCTATCCAGAAGGATATTTTGTTTTTAATTAAATAATTCTTTTTGAATTGCAATTTATTTTTCCACATCGTCTTTTGTTCCAAATTAAACTGCCACTAATTGCCAAAAAGCATAATTTTCAATTTTTTGCCACGTCAAAAGCCGTGCTGTACCTTTCTTCAGATTATTAACCTATCTTCGGTTCAACATTGTTTATTTTCAAATGAATCATTTGTTTGGACTATACAATATGGAAACAATCAAAACAATGTAACCATATATATAATTACGAATTTTACGATCGTGGTTTTAACTTCGTATTTAAATTAAAACGATGAAGCTAAGTCCCATTTACACGTCCCTTAAGTCTCTTTTACACGAGGAAATTTTCTTGCCTGTTGCATATAAAAGCCGTGTTAGCCAAGTGGATTAATACCTCGACTTTCGGAACTGTCGGATGGTTATAGGATGTATTTTATCTCAGTAGTTTCATTAGTACCTACACCCGTGCAAAGCCAGGACGTGCTGCTAGTTACAGATAAAATGGTGTCATTGCTAGATAAAAACGAAAGGTTAAATTAAAATAATTGGCACATTTTAATTATAGGGGTGTTATGTATCTAGGCTATCTAGGTCACAGAATCTGCGGGCTGTCTAGATCCACGATTCGTGGTAAATATCCCGTTTATAGTGTTTACAATATACCTAGACTAGATCAGTAACTAGCTGCGCCCCGCGGTGTCAACCGCGGTGAACAGTACCGGGATTAAAAGTAGTCTATGTGCTAATCAAGGGCTATCCTGGTACCACATTTTAATCTGTCTAGCCGACAAACATTCACACTTACACACAAACTCTCGCCTTTATAATATTAGTAGGATAGTATGATGTACAGAACAAATGTATCATAATTACCATGTATAAGTGCTACTTATGTATGATTAGTACTGATAATTCAATTAGAATACAGCCAAGGTCGGACCACAGCGCTGTAGCAGTTAGTATGGAATATACTGACCTTCTCTTGATGGGATTTTAATAGGATCTAATTCGTTAGCGGATCTATTATCTCTAGTCGAGTCATTTGGCTTTGTTTTATGGTTTTTTCAATGCAAACAGACTTCAAAAGTTTTTGTTTCACTGTATGTAAGTGTTTTTGTATGTTATTAATTTCTCCGTCAGTAATAGAAGGATTATCTGAAATCCTTTGACTCTTTGAAAATACATATGACGAGGACAAACAGATTTACAAAAAAATCAAACATTAACCCCCATTAGACCATTAATCCTACATTAGCCGCAAAATGTGGGCATGAACCAAATTTGTATTTGGACATACCTCTGACTACCTCAATAAACATCTTCAAAGGATCTAAAATAATTACATTTATGTAGATCTGAAAGAAATGTCTACCGCTCCCTGAGATACAGCCGTGATCATTATTTCATTTTTAATTGATCAATCAGCTTAATTTTAACACACACTCAACTTTACTAGGCGTCAAAACAAACTAAGAATTTGTTGCTGCCTTTAATCAACGTTATCTAATTACAAAACAAAACATTAATTCTATAGTAATGTGTTTATAATAATCCAAAGTGCTTACGAGTAAAAATAATGTAGGTACCTAACCTAACTACTATTACTTACTATGAATTGTTTTTATTATTCATTCATTCCGATAATAAGTATTTGCTGAAAATACGAAATAGGAATATCAACTTGACCTCTGTAGCTCAGTGGGTGAGGTATTGCCACTACCTCACCCACTAGTGGGTTCGAACCCTCCACGGGAAAATTGTTTATATGTACGTTCTGCATCGCTAGTCGCTACGTATTAATGTATTAGGTACTTAATTTCTCGTATTATACTAATCAGTTGTTTAGCTAAAAAGAAAAAAAACTTTAACACGTGGGTCGATTTGAGTGCAATTTTTAACGGAAAAATAACTATAACAAACTAAAAAACCAAAAGACTCCGTTTGGGAGATCGCTTTTATCGACGCACAGGTTCGAATCATACCTGTGTCATTTTATAAAGATTTTTCACTTAAAGAACTCACCATCAAATCCACTATCAGGTACAAAAAGATCCAAATCCTTCCGAAACTCCACCAAATGCTTCTCCAAATCCCCTTCTTGAGGAACCCCTCCATTCCTGAACTTGAACCTTCCACTCGTCTGGTTCTTTAGTAATGCCGGGAACAGCCCAGGGTCATACAGTATCGTGACCTTATCTCCTTGGAACTTATCGTCTTGGTTCTGTATTATCCCGAATTTATCAAAGAGGTTGGTGAATGGAATCTTCTTGGATTGACACTGCATGGTGGGCACGTTCCAGTAGACTTTGAATGGTTTGGGGGATTGTGGAAGGTCCAGCATCTCGATGACGTAGTAACTGGAAATAATAATCTTGGATCAGAAGGCTTACCATGACGTATAATTTTTGACGACCTCTGTGGCGCAGTTGGGCGAACGCCCGGCTGAGATGCAGAGGTTGCGGGTTCGATCCCCGCTACGGGATAAATGTTTGTATGTTCTGCAGATATTTGTTTCGTGTCTGGGTGTTTTCTATCTATAATATGTATGTATTTACAAAAAAAATGTATCTAAGTATTATATCAGTCATCTGGTTACCATAACACAAGCATTAAGTTGCTTAGCTTGGGACTAGATGACGCTGTGTGGAATGTCCAAGATTATTTATTTATTTATTTTAATTCAGTTTAGGTTCCAACTGTTTTAATTTTACGTCAGCGCCTTAGCTTACGTCAAAAGCAGTTCATTATAGGATCTAAACTGAATCTACTGTATGGTCATAATAAGCCTACAGGTATATAATTATACTAGCAGCACGTCCCGGCTTCGCACGGGTGTACTAATGAAGCTACCGGGATAAAACATAGCCTATAACCACCCGGACAGCCCATTCTACACACCCGTGAAAAAAAATTGAAATCGGTTGAGTAGTTTCGGAGATTACCTCCGTCAAACAAACAAACAAATTTTACCTCTTTATAATATTAGTATCTAAGTATAGACTAACAGTCCGTGCCGTTGCACGGGTGCACCTACCTGAAAACTGGAAATTTAAAGGCATAAAATATATCCCGTGTTCATTCGTAAAGTTCATTCTCTATCGGCGAAAGAATTTTTGAAATCGGATGAGTAGTTTCGGAGATTACCTCCAAACAAACAAATCAACTTTACAAAGTCAAAGTCAAAGTATCATTTATTGCAATGAATACATGTAAAAAAAAATATGTTATAAAATTAATAATATGGAATCAATGTATTCTACCCATCGAGGCATGCAATAATTATTTTAACAATTCAAATACCTATAAATAAATCATAATTACAAAGAAAAATGTCAAATCTAGAGCAAAGTCAGAAACATGTCGATATAAAATGTATAAGTACTAAATAACTAAATAGCTCTACAATAGCTCATAGTTTGAAGCTTTTGGTACTTATATTATTTGACTACAGGCTGATGCTTTTTAACATGTTAGACACCTAAGTGAAGACATAACTACTGTAGGTTTAATTTTTATTTCATTGTCTTGCGTCACAATATAGAGTAGTAGAGTAGACTTAAAAGTACATTATTGTGGTGTTTTATTGTGATTCAATACTTCTAAGAATACTCACCTACCTATATGTGTCATTGTACGTAATATCTGTGTGTCACAGTTTACATCGTATCTCGGTTAAAACGTTACATCATCGGCCGTTCAACTTTGAGAATAAGGTAGGTTTTTATAGCAATTGAGATGTTTTTTGTTTAAGATCAAGTAAGAATGATTAATTAATGATTTAATTTTTTTTATTATGTTAAGGTTTTTACTTCACTTTTATAATTTAATATTTGATTCTGATTAATTACCTTAAATGTGTCGGTTTATTGTCTTATCCGAAAGAAGTAGGTACTAACTTTGCTTATAGCTAAGTGTTGTGAATGGATGAATAAAATGGTTTCAAAAAAACTATGCTTTGAGTAATAAATCTAAAAAGTTCTGCATTTGGATGTAGCCGGATTTTAAATAATTTTTTTATTTTGTCATCCTGTCATTTACTTCGCAAAGTTATAATTTAATCAGATGTTTTGCAGTAGATCAAAATCACGTAATATACTCCGTTACGTGAAACCAATAAAAATGTATTTAACGTGTTAAAAGTAACATTTAAAATACTAATAAAACGTGTGATTCTGTATATTAAGGACTTCAAGAAACGTGCTAGAATTTCTGAATTCATTTAAAAGGCTAATCTTATCGCAGACCGTGTTTTGGTTTTCTTAATAATTTGTTAAACGTTAAAATAAATTTTATTATTAACTTAGACAATCCCTTTTCACGTGTATTCGGTTCACAATTTGGCCACATTCTTTGCTTCAAAACATTGTACTTACCTAAATGTTGACACGAGAGCTTTTTTAAAGTTTTTTGTGCACAAGAATCGTGTTGACCAAGTGAAATGGTATTGGCAGATGTGTGGGTTGTGGCCACTTTAAGTTAACTTTGAGGCTCTCATATTTTGAAGTGTATTCAGCAAATTAAATTATTTATGCGAAAAGTTATTAAAAATGTATTAACGAAGCTTATAAAAGGCGTGTTTTGTTGACAGATTAATTAGTTACATTCCTACTTCGACTTTCTTGCGAAGGTCGTGGGAAATTCGGTACATCCATAGTCTTTGCACTTTTAGGGCAACAAAATAAATTGACAACCGAGTGCAATTGAAAAGGCATGGAAGATGATTCATAGCTTGTAATTAATGGATGCGTTATCGATCCATTGAAGTGGGTCAGGTCGCGATGTGGACTCTACAATTTTTTTCTGAATTCACAGAGGTTATCAATGTTTATGTTTGTGTTCATTTATAGGAGTTTTCCTGTGTTGTTTCATTTTTTGGGTGGAAAATTTAGAAATTGGTATTTTATTTACCTACCTAAATTCATTTGATCTTGAAATATTTTTGGAAGTTCCCCTGAACTTCCTGTTAAAATGGTGAGAAAATATGAAAAATAAAAATCTCGAAAAGTTTCGCGGTACGAAATTCGCATTTTAGTATTTAAAAATCATCTAGTCAAGATGTAAAGACCTAGCTGAGTGATTGGAGTGGGTGTAGAACGAGTTGTCTAAGGTCAACAAATCTTGCAGGTCACCCGTATATTTCCGGATGGCACTGATTCAGATACTGAACAGGTCCTGCACTAACCAGTTCTTATATAGATCACTTAAATCATAGTGGCCTTAGAGCTGTACCTACTGGTTTTAAAAAATTGGACGTGACTCTACCGAGGACCTACACAAGGTATGACTTAGTTTTATAAACACTTAAAACGGGATATCCATTCATCCATATAGGTATGTACTAATATAATAAGAGCGAAAGTGTGTGTGTCTGTTTGTTTGTCCGTCTTTCACGGCAAAACGGGGCGACGAATTGACGTGATTTTTTGTGTGGTGATAGTTGAAGGGATGGCGAGTGACATAACACTGGCTACTTTTTATCCCGATATCCCCGCGGGAACGGGACTTACGCGGATGAAACCACGGGGCGCAGCTAGTTTACCATATAATTATTATAAAAGACTAGATGACGCTGTGTGAAATGTCCAAGGATATTTTTTTTTATAATGCGTAAAATGACTTTCCCGATATTTCGCATAGCATGCGCCATGATCACGGCATTTTATGTGTACCTACATAAAGTTCAAAACCGTGATAGTTTAAAAAGATTTATAGCATGGCAACTTACAACAAACACCATAAATACCATAAATTCCTGTAAACCCATGTCATAATTCCTAAAATGATCATGATCGCATAATGCAACAATAAATCAAGCGGTTGTCTTTTTGTCTGTCTGTCCAATGGCAAGGTCGGCGCGCCTTTAAACCAGAGCTGATGGAAGACGGGAGGCGCTATAAACTGACGCTATATTACGGTGATCCGGTTTTGCGTAATGAAAAGTGACCTATGTGTCGCCAATGGGTTTGAATAAAGCCATTTTTAATCTGTGGGCTTAGTTCCCGCCAAAACAACAAAAGTCATTAGATTCCGGAACGATATTTTTCAGTAGGCAGCAAGATGGCGATTTGAGTAAGCGGACAAGTTTGATAAAATTTATGTAAAAATGTAGTGCTGGTTTTATAGCTAGTTTTTGTCATCGCATTTGAGTTGTTTTACCGATGGCGAACTTTACATAAATAAAACCCAAGAAATTCAAGACAGAGTCCGCCGCCATCCATAACACTATGCGTCAGTATAGCAAGCATCGAATCCAGTTTCTTTGTTCCCAGTAGACTCCTAATACCTACATGCTCACAATAAAAAAAAGTCTGTCACGGTCAACCAAGCACCTAAACCATCCTCTCAGCTTAGCCGGCCATAGGAACGACAATGGTCAATACGATGCTGTGGGGATGTGGGGCTGACTAGCCGCGGGTTTCCTCACGATGTTTTACTTCACCGCTGAGCTCGTGTTAAAGTGCACACTTATAAATTTTTCGACACAAAAATTCTATGATGCACGGCCGGATTCGATCCCACGACCTTCGGAATTAAAGTCTAGTACCAATCCACTGGCTTTTTGGCTCTTTAGAAAGACAGTAGTAATAAATATATTTTTGTTAGTGGCTAGTAGACACGCGAGATGGTATGACATTGGGTGATCGGTGAGCACTATTCTTAATTATAGGTGGTGCTAAATTTTGTCTAGACTATTCATAAAAGTCTAGTTCATAATCTAATGTTGCTATGCCTAGCCTACTTTATGATTTCCGAGGAGTATGTGGAATGTCGGCAAAACTAAAAAAAAATGATGCCATTTTATTTATTTAGATCGTTATGAAAGGGACGGCAACATCTTTAATTAGTTTAGTTTTAGTTAAGACAACATCTGAATAGCTAGGTACAACCAGGTACCTACATAGAGGTAAGCAGACCTACATTGAACCTCGTTTTTTGAAGATTGTTAAATTTTTAACCGTTTTCAAAAACGAGTAGGTTCCTACCTACCTTATATTGTTATAAAAAACATGAAATTAAGAAAAAAACGTACTTACCTCGTCTCGTACTAAACTCTTTCATACCTTATCGAATTCATTTTGTGTTTAATTTAGCTTTCAAACCTGAGAAAATATATAAATAACTCAACAAAATGCAGTGTTCCGAGTTATTGAACTTTCTGTTTATTTTTTAATTTGCAACGCGGTACAACAATGCAAATATTTTGCGCAAAGAAAAATACACTTTCTTTCTTCGTGCTAAAGGTAGAGATTATGTGTGTTGGTTTGCTGCTCTACATTTACTCTTACGCAGTTGCCTAGCAACGCTTTGTAAACAAACTCGATTTAAAAATAGAATTGTTCGAAAGAGTTTTCAAATAAAAACTTCTGTATTGTTTTGTCTTTAACTAAATGAAAATGTTCTTGAGTTTTTTTAATACCTAAGTAGAGTAGGTATTAAATAGACGGCAAAAATTATAAAAAAAAATTATATGTAGGTACCTATTATTATTACAAGTGATTGGGTACCTATTGTATTGTATTTTACCTTAATGCGAATTACTTTGTCTTTATCTATCAAATATACAATATAGCACAGTAAGAAGGTAAATTACCTACCTTCTTACAAATTAAGAAAAACCCAAATTATTGTTAATTCGAACTAACAAAAAGTATTTTATTAAAACCTTGATTAGAATATCTATAATGAAGCTATTGTACAAATATAGATAAAAACATATTTTATGCTATCATCATTGTGGTCAGTTTCTTTTTAATTAGGTAATTTCGGAGAATTCGGAGTTGGTATCATTACAAATAATTAATCAATGGTAGCCACTGACATCCAAAAAAACCTTGTGGATTTGCCAAAGCAAAAAGAAACGAAACAAAGAATCGTTAGTAGTATGGCGTGATTACCTAAAAAGTTTTTAAATTACTTTTTTTTCCGGGCCTGAAAAATAATCAAGTCTGGAAATGATTTTAGTTTTTAAAAAAACTTATTTCTATTCTATATATAGGTAGGTAGGTAAGTACTTAATATATTATTTTTATGCATTAAGAATTTTTTTTGTGTGTGAAAGGAGTGAGTACTGAGATGACGAGCGATAGAGGGAAATGGAAGAGGGAAACGTGTTGTGCCGACCCCACCTAGTGGGATAAGGGCAGGGAGATGATGATGCATTAAGAATTTTAAAATTACCATAGTTATTTTTTTTATATAAGTACTTACTTACCGTTGTAATAAATTAATAATATTAAAAATCACTTTACTCACTTGTTATCATCGCACCTCACAGCGTACCCCGCCAACAAAACAAAAAGCAAAACCTTCATCGTTAAAAAACTTAGAACTTCAAAAATATTCTTCCCATCGTCTTCTTAATTTAAAAAAGTAATTTCCACTTGACGTTGACATAAAAAAGCGCGGCAAATGAGGCGCGCTTTGAACGTGTGCTTCGGTCATGAGCGAGCTAAATACTATCGAGAATCGTGTAATATGTACACACTGGATCAAAACAGCGTAGAATAAGTCACAGTTACTGAGATATTGTTTACTTTGGTATTATAGTGTAGTGTTTCATTCAGTGTATTGTGGTTTTGTAATTCATTCATTGTAAACAATCTGACTTATATAGTCCATACTTAAGCGTCAATCGTGTCTCAAGTGTGTTCAAAAGTGTTGATTAATCTAATCACTCAAAGAGATGTCACATTGAGGGTTTCCGCATAGAGAATTGTTATAAAAATCGGTACTTGATCGAAGACTCAAGCATGACTTTAAATACAAGTCTTGGTAATCGCGATTGTAGGTATTTCCAAGACGGTATCTCGGCTAATTTTAAAATTATTTCAGATCATTTTCTAAATGAATTTACAAAGGTGCGTATCAGTTAGCAAATGAATACCTAAAAAACATAGTTACTAAATCATAATCATTGATTTCAACATTTTCAAAACTATCGTTAGTTGTACTAGACAGTTGACAGATTAAGATTCTCCGGAAGAATCGAAACATTGTCGGTATCTAAATCGACAATACTTTTACGTTTCATATAATATTGATTTCAACGTTAGGTAAATCAGACATAATTATGTAGGTAGGTATTTATATTTCTGTTTTAGAATAAATTCATACTTTCTAAAAACATGGATGGGTGCATACCCAGGTAATAAAATACCTTATAGTTTGTGTAGGTACATTTTAATCGCAAATAACTTATCTCTTCGTTTTCTCTTCGGCTAGACAATCGCTATTGGAATTCCAAAACTACGTGACAATATTATGCACGCATCACTCGTTGAAGATGGTATTTTATTTAGGGTTGCCACTTTGACAGTCACCTAATAGGATAATTTCATCCTTAAAATCCATAATAAGGTCCTAAACCAGCAAAACTAACACTGCCATTCTTATAAACCTGAGTCTTGGTCTTGCTAAGTTTAATTTTATTCCCTTGCCATTTTTTTTTAAATTGAAATAAAATAAATGTGTGGACAAGTAGTAAATTTACTAAACTGTCCCCGAAGTTCTTGCAAGATTGGTTCTCTCCATCTGAAGGTTGCCCTGAAGAGATCGCCTTCAATATTTAGCTCTTCCAAACCTTATTTTGTGACAGCCCTAGTGCCCTACAAGGAACGTGATCCTATAGCCACAGGTTACTGCACAGTAACATCGTATAATACAACTTTCACATGCAAATGTGGCCCTTTGTCGCTTCCTTTGATCTAAAATGAATGTATCTGTTTTAAATAATAACACCCTGTAGAGGCCCTTTGTACCCAACCTGTATATTTTCTTTTATTTATGGGTTTTCTATTATGGTATGAGCCGTGATGGCCCAGTGGGTGTGTCTCGACCTCCGATCCGATGCTCGTACGTTCGAATCCGGTTGTGCATTATGTTTACAAAAAATATGTGCGATTATCATGAGCTCTATACGGTGTAGGCAGCCCCACATGTATCGCGTTGTAGATATGGCTGACTAAGATGAGCTAACGCCCGGTTCCTATAACTAACTTACGGTTGGTCATAGGACTTTCGTCATAGCAACGTTGTTATCTGTCAAACGGTTTCATACGTTTTATGTTGTAAAAACAAAGTTGTTATGGTGACGGACATCCGTACGTTAGTTATAGGAACCGGGCGTTAGTTACAGGAATCGGGAGTAAGCTGCCTTCAATTTCGTTAAGGCAGCTTAGCTAATTTTCTGCACTCTCTCAGCACTCTGTTCAAAACTCCAAGGATCCTCATCTGATCCTCAAAACTTCTGGGGGACCTTTGCATAATCACCTTTGCACCAAAAAAAGCATCATGAAAATCGTTTATATATAATCATAATGACACTTAAGTCAAGTATTTGAATCATATCCTTGCATTTAACCTGAAGGTTGGATTCATTGCTGACCGGAAGATCGGATCAATCGATTGCTCATACCATGAATCACTTGATCCAATTACTGAGCTAAATCGATATCGGCACTTGAGTTGGTAGTTGGCACTAGTTGGATCAGCATTCAGTTGTGTACACACTAAACTGGATATTACCACGATTCGTTGATTTATGACCGTGATCGGTTTAAAATAAAGAAAGAAAACTGTGTTTTTACCTATTTCTGTAGACATTTCTTTCAGATCTGTACCTATGTAATTTTGTTTTGAAAAAGTCCAAAGGGGTAGTCAAAAACACATGTATATGCCTACATTTTGCAGTAGTTAACATTCCAAACGTGACAGGTTGCAAGCCCATGACCTATTGGTACTTAATCTAACTAGTTTTCTACTGATGTTTTTTTTCATCTATTCAAAGCTCGTGTTAATGTAAATTTACATTTTCCGAAACGAAAAATCTGTTGATACATCATCGGCCGGAATCGAACCCGCTATCGGATGGAGAGTTGACAATTTACTAATACCACTTGGCCAACACGGCTTAATATTTTGATATGCATTATCAGACTCTTATAACTATTTGAGGAAGTAAGTATTTTATTAAATGTGAGAAATAAGCAGAATTTTGCATTATTTGTCATCACGTTCTTTCGTGAACTAAACGTGATGAGCTGTGGGATTCGAACCCACGTCACATCGAAATTCATTGTTGAACACGATTCATTTAAATACTTACAATCAACAACCATTTCCGTTAAGAGATATTGACTGAATATTGGTCTAATATTGGTCTAGCGAACCTGCGATCTTTGGATCGAATCACTTACCATCCTACTAAACCAACACTGCTCTTAATGTTTTTTATTTATTTTTATTAGCATAAAAGCTATTGAAATTATCAATATTGATAGAAAGGTTTCAACTGTTTGTAACATACAGGATGCTCCAATTAATACCAATTTCCTCATTCCATAAAACGGTAACATTGATACGTCGAATTGTTGAAGTAACACACAGCGTAGAGTTTCTTTGTTAAATAAGTATAAAAAAAATTCAGGTTCCAAAAACTTTTGAGGATCTTTGGATTTATTAAACAGAAATAAATATAAATAAATATACTTAAATAAATATCCTTGGACATCCACACAGCGCGCTGCGTCATCTAGTCCAAAGCTATGCTTGTGTTATGGCAACCACATGACTCATATAATACTTAGATACCTACATTATTTTTGTAAATAACGGGGAGGGATCGAACCCGCAACCTCCGCGTCTCAGGCGGGCTTTCGCCCACTGCGCCACTGAGGTCGAGAAATTGAAGTCAGTTTAATTATTTTTTTTCTTTTTGCTACTAGGTACTTTTCAACTTAAATATAATATTTTAGGCGTACTTTTTTGTAATAAGACTTACCTAAAAATACCTAAGAATTAATTCCTTCGGTTATTTTTTTATTTTGCCTCAAAAATTAAATGCCTAAAAACTTTATAGGCAGAGCAATATTTTTCTTATAATAATCAGCGGATTCTAATGTTATCCTTTAATTTGTGCAAAACTGTACATTTATCATTATTAAGTTTTCCCATTGCGGCAATTGTTAGCAATTTATAAAACAAACTAACATTTTCATACAAAACAATTCTTCTTTCCTTGAAATAAGGTTCATTGTCAGTTAACATTAAGTTGTAGTAAAGTTGTGTTATCAGAGATTATGTAACCACTTAGAGTCTTGAATAGGTACTTATGTTAATAGAATTAGTTTGTTTTTGTTATAATATTCCGTTGTAAATAATGATAAGACAATAAAAGACCCGATAGAATGATGATCTAATAAAAAAAAACGTAGGTATTTTTCAAATAATTGGAAAAGTTAAAATAACTACGGCTGAAAAGCCTTTGCTTCTTTTTTTTAACTGCAGGGCATTTCTGGATTAACGGCCGAATACTGAGACGCCAATTAAAGTAAGTGGTGATTATCTGTAACATAATTTGTAAGGATATCTAAGTAGTCTGTTGAGTTAAGTCACGACGGAGTCAGCCTTAAAAACTCCATCACAAAAGTTAGCTCTTAACAAAACCTAAATAATTTAGAGTACCTAAATAATATAAAAAACCTAAATAATATAGAGTTCATTAACTTTTCTATTACTTTTATTCTGGTCTGTTGTTGTTCTTAAATTAGTTTTAATATTTAGGTAATGTACATGTGTGGTTTACTCAAATCGGATGACCTAATTAGAAGCTAGGGTATACCCCATAGAGAGACTGTTAAAAGTAGAAAAACAAAATTTGAGTTTTTGGCATTTATTTCAAATACTTTTTTTTAGTATTTACAAAACAGTAATTCAGTTTAATAAGGGCCTTTTCTTAAAATAATAATAGATAAATATTAATATCTTGGACATATTTATTTACACCCTGTATAATGAAGTCTCTTGCTCTACTATTTACGACCTACACGTTGGTTTATATTTTAATAAAATGTATGAAATTGAGCATTAATTGTAAATATAGTGTATCAATAATTATAATGTTTTTGTTTTACCAATATAATCGTTTATCAATTGACAAGCTTTATCCCCAATATGGAAACCTTTTCTATCCAAATTTTAACCAACGGGCGCCGTAGGGAATTTAAATAAATAAAGTACATCATTCCCTCCTCACTTCAACCATAGCTTCAGTCTTTTCCGGATAAAACCTTCTAAAATTCCACCCCAAACTTCTCTGCGTGCCACCAACTCGATTCAAACTCGGCGAGGAGTTATTATACGACACTTTTGATGACGTTTCTTCCTCAACTGACAGGTTGGTGGGAGAGATTGACATGTCAGGCGTGAAGAGGACGTTGCTTGACAGCTTGATGTCAGTCTCGAATTCCTTCAGGCGGCTTGCACTGCATAGCGGTGTTTCGACTTGCTCTACTGTGTTCAGGTTTTCGTCGTCTATGACGTATGCCTCGTCTTTTTTTGAGTAGCTGCGGGATAAATGTATTGTTATACCTACTTCTATTTTTTTACAGACACTAAACTATTTTTATATACAATAAAAAACAGCTAAGCAATCGTGCCCAAGGCACTGGCAGTGATGTTGAATGGTTATGCTGATTCTTTGAGGACGGAGGACAGAGGACGAAAGATGGAGGACGGAGAACTGAGAATTGAGGACGGAGGACGGAGGATAGAATCAGTTATGGAGTTAGATTCACATCTCTTCCTTAATTTTCATTCAAATGGATCCACTTATTAGTACGTCATTGAACTACAAACATACCTACATACTTACAAAATACTGTACCTAAAGTCAATACATTAAGTAAGTACTTACTGCAAAACGTTCATGAAGCGATGTCCCCAGATGATCTCCTTGGACAGGTAGGAGGTTCTACTCTGAGTGACAGTGCCCATGTTCTTGGAGGATCCTTGGAGACACACCACTATCTCGAATCTGAAACCATTGCATCGTTTACACGAGACCAAGTTTCGGTCTTGGTCTGGGACCAGAGAAAGAAAGAAAGAAAGAAAAATGTGTTTATTTCTGTATTACCTCAAGGATCACTTAAAAAATGTCTGTCATAAGTAATGTGTGTCATGTGTCATGTGTGTCATGAGTCTTGTGTGTCAGGTGTCTCATAAGTCGTGTGTGTCATGTATGTCACGAGTCATGTGTGTCATGAGTCGTGTGTGTAAAGTTTGTCATGAGTAGTCATAGAGGAAGCAGTAAGGGGAGGAGCCATCAGTTTTATTTTCTATGACGCTAAGAAGGTCATTTTCTGCGGGGGACGTGGAACTGTCTGTCAATAAGTAAATGTCAATTTTTGTGTAAAAATCATAGTGCTTGAAGCTATCGATAGTTTATTATCGATGAAAGAAAGAAAGAAAGAAAAGAAAGAAAGAAAAATATTTATTTTGTCAAAAACGCGTTACACATAAGACACATTAAAATAAGTAGGACATTGACAAAATTGGCAACTACTCAGCGTATTGCTGCAACAGAAACCAGAGAATCTGTCGCAGCGCTGGTCTTCCGTAGCGCCGTAGGTTTATGTGTGTGCTGCGGCCCCGCAAAAAACACACATTTTAAAGTAATTTAAGGTAGGTTGTAAAAATAGAAACAAGAGAAGAGAACGATGAGTGCGGCCAATACGGTAGGTATTGGTTGTATGACAAATTTTAATGTTATTGACAAATTAAATCACAAATTGATTTGATTTTAAGCTATTGCATAGCTTCTATGGCGGGCCTTAGCGGGGTGACCGAATCCAGAAATTCTGTAACGAAAATGGCTTTGAACCCTCTTTTTTCTGATTTTTTTTATACTTAAATCAATATTTAAGCCTTTTCTGTCATCACAGCGTCTTTTGGCGTGGTTTTACGTGGTAGCCAAAGGAAAAAATGATATCTTTGTTTCTTTAATTTTAGCATAATTCGTAAATAATCGAAATACAGGCGAAATTATTTTTTATCTTGTTTTTTGAAGTTATTTATGTAAATGTTGATAATACGATGAAAATTGAGAGGTCCAAAGTTGTATAAAATCACAACAATTTTGGTTCTCATTCATTTTTGTAAAAATCTAATGTTCTAGTCGGATTGGTTGAGTTTTTCGATTAAGCTATAAACAACACCTATACAATCATTGGCGGAAAAAAAATCGTCCTTTAATCAATTTCAGGTTACCCCTCTACTGGTGAGCTAATCCGACTGGGCTGTAAGTCAATATCGATAAGTTATTTTGAACTGTCCCTTCACTAATTTCGCTGCAGTGACAAGCAGTGTGTCCAACTAAAAATACCTATTTCCGCGATATTGTGAGGATGGTAAATATTTTTTTAATAAAGTTTACCTATGATTTTAACAGAAGTTTAACTACCTACTTAACGTTCTGAAAGCTTACGTAGGTATATAATTAGTAAGTTGGAGGTATAGGGGTGGTATCCGTGGTATAGATACCTAATTTATTGTGCACCGATAATGATAAATCTAGATAAAAAGTAGTATTTTGTTATATGCACATTTTTCGATGCACGGGATGATTTGCAAATATTTTTTTTTAAGTGCATTGAAAAGTCTTTCTTCCGAGGTAAGCACTATCTACTAGTTTTGAAGTAGGTAGGTATGTAGGTGTTTTGTGTACCTACCTACCTACCTACCTATTTGTTTGTTTTTTTACTCAATGCAGAAATATAATGCTTTTATCTATTATAACGAGTACGAGGAAATACAAAAAATTCTAGGAACTTTAATTCGTTTAATTAAACCGACTTGCAAATATTGACCAAGCAACAGAAGATAGAACAGCTACTTTTCAAATTAAAAAAAAGAATAAAATATAAATATAATATGCCACTAAGAGTATTATTTTTCATAATTCGGGATTCGTGCTAGATAACAAAATAAATAGGTAGCATGAATATGAGTGATGGAATAGTGCGGATTCAATCCTACGCCTTTCGGATCAAAGTCGAAGTAGCAATCCACTTGGCCAACTCGGCGGCATAGCAAAATACGCTAAAATGGAATCTGTTACGATTTGTTGGCAACATTATATAAATTTTAGTTTTATTCAAATTTAGTGCATAAATTGTTAATATTTAGAGGAATGAATACTTGCAGATGGAAAGTCACATGATCCTTTTGTAACCTGAAAGTTTCCAATATTTTAGGATATGCGAAAACTCTGCAATTTGGCATTTTATGCTTATATCCTTCCGCGTGTACCGTGATTGACAAATGACGCGTAACCAGCGGCGCGCGGGGTTTTACATATGGAGAATGATTGTTGGTCCAAGGACCTTGGCTGCGGGGAAAGCATGTCAAAAATTGACAATGTCGTCTCCTTCTGAAGGAAGATAATTGCTCTGAGTGAGTAGTACTCATGTGTGTCATGAATTCAGAGTGTCATCAGTCAAGTGTGTCATGAGTCTTTTGTTTTGAGGCATGTGTCATGATTCTTGTGTCAAGTGTCCTGTGTGTCATGAGCCATGTATGTCAATATTTTGAGCTTTACCTGTAGTCCATACAGTCCTGAGCAGACAGGTCATACAACGGACTCTCCGCGTCGATGACGTGGACGACTGTGATTGGCCAGAGCAGGAAGGCGCGCGCCTGCTTCAACTTCAGCTGATGGATGTAGTTCTTGACGAGCTCGCCTTCTAGTGTCCTGGAATTAGAATAGACCCAAGTTAAATCTATACTAAGACATGTTATAAAGAGGTAATGTTGGTTTGTTTGTTTGACGGAGGTAATCTCCGAAACTACCAATCTGATTTATTTCAAAAATTCTTTCACCGATGTGTAGAATGGGCTAACGCTAACGGGGTAGTTATACGGGGTGGTTAAAGCCTATATTTTATCCCGGTAGTTTCATTAGTACACCCGTGCAAAGCCGGGACGTGTTGCTAGTATGCAAAATTGAATTCCAGCAGTGCATAATGGATTTAATCAAATGTTACAAAATAAACTATGAAATAAGATCCAGATTAAGGTTTAATTTACCTAATAGGTTTCAGCATATAGGCTGTTATGGTACTGCCGATCATGTGCACATTGGCTAAATCCCACACTCTGAACTGCAAGCACAGCTCCCCATCACGGAGACAGACCTGAAGAAATAATGATGAAGAGCATATCATTAGAAAATAGAAAAGAGATAGTAAAAAAAAGGTTGGCTTAATACTCTAGGAAAAAAGGGATCACATGTAATATAGCTACCTAAAAACATACGAGAAATTACTGATGTAAAAAATCTATTGAAGAAACGACAATGTTTCGATTTATCCGGAAAATCGCAATGGATTGAGTATAAGCAACCATAGTCGCTACGCGTCAGCTAACCTTTATTGATAGTTATGAAAACCGACGACATACGAGTAGTTCACGTCGTGGGGCGACAATGAATGCGACTGTCGCAGGATCGTAGTGGATAGCACAAACTAAGCCTAGGCGCGCACTAGGCAGCCAGGCTGCGGCAGCCAGGCTGCGGCAGCCAGTAAAACATATGACGTTGTCCGAGATTTCGTGGCTGCCTAGTGCGCGGGCTCCTATACAACGTCATATGTTTTACTGGCTGCCGCAGCCTGGCTGCCGCAGCCTGGCTGCCTAGTGCGCGCCTAGGCTAAGGGAGGCCTATGCCCAGCAGTGGGTAAAGTCGGGCTGTGGATGATGATATGAAAACCAGAAAAGCATTACTGGTCAAACCTCCCCTTTAAAATGGATCCTTGAAGAAGATTTCTAAAATAAAGTCTTTATTACATCGCTACTTATTTATAACAAAAGGCTTGTTGTCTTTAGATTACGTTTAAATTAAAGATTCGTACCGTAGCCTTCTTGCTAAAGCCGACAGACGACACGTGACGGTTGGGGCGGATCAGCTTCGTGAACAGCAAGCTGGAGAGACCCCCGGACAGGGCTGTACCAGCTACTATCTGAAGCATTTTCAATCTAGACGTGACAATGTGCAAGTTGAGACCATAAAGAGGCTCTAAAGTCCTGTAAATAGATTGCTAAAGTTAACTTATGTTTTGAACTGTCACAATTTGGATAGCACGTGAAGTTGTGTGAAAGAGGACATGAATATGAGAGGAGTGAATTCGGAGTTGACGAATGATAGAGATGAATGGAAGAGGAAGACATGTTGGGCCGATCCCACCTAGTGTGGGATAAGGGCAGGGAAATGATGACAATGTGGATAGCAAGTGGCACTAAAAGCTGAGTATTTTCAGGTTTGAGAGTGTAAGTTGAATTGTCGGTCACGGCCTTTAAATGTCGTTAAGCCATGACGAAGGCCTTAAGGTGACCCAAAAACTCCGGCATCAGATTTGGACGATAGTAACTTTTTTTTGTTGTACTGTTTCCATAATTTTAATAGAACATGAATGTTGAACCATGTAAGGATAAACTTACTTCAAACACCATGATGATGATAGCTTCAGGACACTCTTCGTTCGGGTATCTCACTCCATAACCTATGGTCATCTGTGAAGTGACAAATAAACGTTTGAGAGAACTCAAAATACGAGTAAGAATGCAAACAATACCAATACTACTAAGTTACCTATATTGTAGGAATGCTATAAGAGACTTGTTGGTCAAGTGGAAACCTCGACTTTCTCCCGAAAGTCGTAGGTTCAAATCCGGCCGTGTAGATATTTCGTGTTAAGCTGGAGAATTTGCCTCAGGCGGCTTTAGGGCGGCAGGGTTTAGACTTTGAAAGTTTGAACTACTCAAGCGCTTTTTCGGTTCAATTTTGAACCGAAAAAGCGCTTGTGTAGTTAAATGAAAATTCAAAAATCATGTTAGATCAATCTGTATCTGTATAAAGGTCGTGTCTTTACCTGTGTCTCCACAGACATCATGAGCAGACCAGCGAATGAGGACGTCCCTGTCACACAATGCTCCTTCCCATCACCGATGTCGTCGGCGTAGGAGGTGGCCACAGCGTACCAGATGGCTGCGAAGATCAGCCAGAAGACGAAGTGAGTGAGGACCATCATGAGGATTAAGAAGCGCCATTTACTGTTGATCTGAGAATGGACAATTAAGACGTGTCATTGTTTCTAATGAAATTTTTTAAATAAAAATCTCAAACTTTGGGTTAAGAGCTGATTATCTTTGAAACTGTTGGTTTTATTTCGATCAAGTCACTCTTTGAATACGTAGGTAGGTACTAATACAAAAATATTGATCCGTTTTCGTACGATCCTAACGTAATACTCTAGTAGTAAATAACTATAATTTTTTAGCGTTTTTCTCGTAAGAAACAAAGATATTTCTTCTTTTGCAGTCTGTGGAGTTACTTACAACAGTATTTACAATATCCCTCATATACTTGATGTTCTTAGAGGAGATGTGGCTCCTCACGGGCACGTTTTCCTCTCCATCCTTGAGGACCACGCGACGGGAGCGCGACGGTCTGCCATGTCTCCGTCTGAAACACTCGCTCATAAGTCCAAATCACAGATTACATGTAGGTACAGATACCTCATCTCGAACATTGAAATGACCCCTTTTTTCTTCGGGCTATATTTGTGTTTTGCGGCGCCCTTAGCGGCGTTTCAGCATTTCAATGGTTGAGTTGAGGTACGTACCTACCAGTGGTCCAAACGCATGTTTTGATATCAATGAAGGCCGCTTAAAGGCCTCCATCGTGGCTTTGTTGATTGTAGATTAATAACAGTTTTTAATATCTTATCGGAATTCAAGAATTGTATCGGAAGAGATAGATAGTGAATCATTTTGCGCTGACAAATTTAACACAAACGAATCAATCAATCAATATGTACAAAAAGAATTTCTATCCTTATAAAATTACCTTGACTAGTTTTGACTGTTCTATATCTATCAGTCAACAAGTTCATTGCTTTATAAACAAACAACACTTAACAGTTCAAGAATTATGAACCTGAATAACGGACCTTGTTATTATCGTAATGAATTACTCTGAAAACCCTTTGTGACACGGAGGTTGTGGGTTCGATTCCCGCTACTAAACAAATGTTTGTATGAACTACAAATATTTGTCTCGAGTCTGAGTGTTTTCATTTTTTTAGTTTAAGTGTACCAAACTATATCTGTGTTTAGAAAATAGCATTAAGTTTCTTAGCTTGGGGTAAGATGGCCCTGTGTGAAATGTGCATGGCTATTTATTTATTTATCTCAATTCATTCCCCTACCTGTGTTTGGACCCCCATCTCTTCCTCTTACTATACGGAGTAGAATACATAGGCGTAGATAGTTCTACCGTCGTATCTCCCATGTTCGTCGTTGTATCTTCAAAATCTGCCATTTCAATCTTGTCATGATCATCAGGAGTAATTTCAGTCTTCAAATCAGCTTTCAGACTATCTTCATCAATCGTCATCACCAACCCATCATCCTCACTCGAATACTGCGATGTCAATCTATCATTAGTTACTGTTTCGCCTTTCGATATATATGGAAAAGTTATTTCTTTACCTTCAACGTATGTCTGTGATATTCTAAACTGTTTTTTTAGTTCTTCGTTTGTGTAGACGTCTGTGTCTACCATTCTTGGTATTTCTATAGATGATTTACGAGAGCCAGAGCCTATAGCTTCGGAGTAGCTGAGAGATCTCTCCAATGCTCTACTTCGACTGCCTCTTCGTGTTTCGGTATCGTTTTGCATTCTGTCTTCTTTATATACCTAATGTTCTCAATTTACTTAAAAGAATGCCATGTCACATTGTTTGTTTTATTATCTTCACTATTGTATCTTTTCTTATCAAAATTTCACTCTATTTGCACTGCATCGTCAAATATCACTGAGTACAAATAAAACACTGGTTCTATACAACTTTTTATTTCAAAAACATTGTGTTTTAAATTTCAATACAATCAGTTGTGGTAAAGACTTAAAATCTACTGACTATCATTATCTTCAAGATAACGTCCAAACTTGTATCCTGCGATAAGGAATATATATTTACTTTGTAAATATGGTATGTAGCTATGTAGGTATTTATTTCTTCGGTGTCCTAGAATTTGATGCTTAAATAATTAGTCTTGCAATTTTTTTTTGCGATTGTTTAAAATTATTTTTAGCGCGTTAGCACCGTTTAAATAAAAAATATTATTCAGATACAGATAACATTGATAAGATTTGTCTTCAAAAATGTAGGTTACAAAATAATCAATCCTGATACCTAATTCCATTCAAATCCGTACAATAGTTTTCGCCTGAAAGAATTGCAAACATTCATCCATCCACACATCCATAGTGACAAACTTTCGCATTTATAATACTAGCTGCGACCCGCGGTTTCACCAGCTTCCGCAGGAATATCGGGATAAAAAGTAGCATTTGTGTTATTCCAGGTCTTTAGCTACCTATATTCCAAATTTCATCGCAATCGGTTTAGTAGTTTTTTCGTGAAAGAGGAACAAACATACATACTCACAAATTTTTACATTTATAATATTAGTAGGATAGCAGGATAGGATAGTAAGTATGATGTAGTTTCAAGTATTTTTGTTGGCATTCCTCCTGAATGATGAAGAGCGTTCCAGGTGGAAGGAAGATATCCGGTCGCTGAAGCTGCCAGGAGTTCCCGGACACACTGGATACTCCATCTTCTCTACTTTTTTCCTAAAAAATGAAAAGGAATTAAAAAAAATGAAACTGCGTCCTTAAATACGGTCGTTCGTTTGTATCAACTCCGGTGCCAGATTTTTAGACGTAAAACCATGACGGAGGCCTAATGCGGCCTAAAAACTCCGTCACCAGGGTTGGCCACTTGCTCATACGAACGAACGAACGAACGAGACCACCTAAAAGCTTCCACCATGGCTCAAAGTACTCTCCATCCCCAACTATCACCAAATAATAAATCAATTCGTCGCTTTATTAATATTCTTTAATTTATAAATTTTCTTGGACTTTGCAGACAGCGTCATCTAGTCCCAAGCTAAGCAACTTAATGCGTGTGTTATGGTAACCAGATGACTGATGTAATACTTAGATACTTATTTTTTTGTAAATACATACACATTATTGATGGCAAACACCCAGACACGGAACAAATATCTGCAGAACATACAAACATTTTGTCTGGTTTCGAAACCGCAACCTCCGTGTCTCAAGCGGGCCTTCGCCCACTGCGCCACTGAGGTCGTGGATGACTTATAATATCAGTATTAAAAAAAATGTATCTATGTATTATATCAGTCATCTGGTTACTATAACATAAGCATTAAGTAGCTTAGCTTGGGACTAGATGACGCTGTGTGGAATGTCCAAGGATATTTATTTATTATTATTTATTGAGTATGGATGTATTTACCTCTTGACAGGTCCGCAGGCCAGTTCCTCGGCGCTGCAGCCGGGTGTGTCTACCGGTTCTATGGCGTCCAGCTTCTTATGGTCTATCACGTACTTCTGCTTCCTACTGTCGTATCTGGAATTAAATAAGTTAACATAAAAAGTTATGGTGATGTCACTTTCAAGATTATAATAAAAAAAATCTTTTTTAAATGCTTTTACTAGAATTACGTCTCTTGACTTGACGTATGTTTAGAAGTTAATTTAAATTGAGCTTTGTTTTAAATAAGTATAAATTAATTTAAATATTTAAAAATAAAAAACAAAGTCCCTATATCCCTAGTATGCTAAATCTTGAAAACTACGCAACGGATTTTAATGCGATTTTTTATAATAGATAGAGTGATTCCGGATTCAAGAGGTACATTTATTATGTATAATTATTGGACCCGTGCGAAGCCGGGTCGGGTCGCTTTTACAATATAACACTTACTTAAAATACTATTTAAACTATCGCGACTTGGAAACAAATTTATAAATATTAACGGGACTTAATCGCGTATAGGTAAATAGTATGATTTAAATACGCGATTAAGTCCCGTTAATATTTGTAAATAACACTTACTTGACAACGGGTGGGAACCGGTGTCCCCAAGCCACCTCCTTGGGCAGGTAGCTGGTTTGACTCTGCGTGAAAGTGCCCATCGACGCTGAAGCACCCTTCAGGCTGACTGTGATCTCGTAGCTGGAATGAAAACAGACATGATTGGAATAGAAAAGGCTTGTCTACCTATCTGGCATAGAAAAACATTGAAAAGCATAAAAGTACAAAAAAAAACTTAAACTTTCAGGTTTCGGGTTTAAAGTTTCAGGTTTCAAGTTCAATTTTAAATTAAAAATGTTTATCGTTTCAACTTTCAGGTTTTAGTTTCAAGTCTCTGTTTTAGATTTTTTTAATATCGGGAAAATTATAAATCTACGAATCATTGTAAATATTCCGTTTAAAGTGATAATATTCAAAGCCATGATAAAATAATACTACTAAAAAAAGATAATTATGTAGTAAATAAAAACCATGATAGTTTAAAAAGTTTGAGGTATCTGAACTTATGTAATCTGTGGTGGAACTCACTTATTGTTGGCTATAAGGTCTGGTCCGTACTGGTAGAGCGGGCTGGTGTGGTCTATCACGTGGAGTAATGTCACCGGCCACAGGAGGAACTGCCGCTGCTGCAGCGCCAGGGTCTGAGCGTAGTAGCGGATCACCTCGCCTTCCTTCGTCCTGGAGACAAACATGGCTTCAAGGTTTAATTAGGTTCATCTGGTTTAGAATAGGGTATTTACCTAATTGAAAAAAACAATGGTAGGTATAAGCCACGTATGTAAAATGAGGAGGGGAAGTGGGAGGGGTATGTTTGAGCACGTTCACGCAGCGTTCGAAGGCAATCTTTGACTACACTTAACGGGACAGTGTAGTGGAACATTGTTGACATAGAATAGGTCCAGCGCCCATACCACCCTCTCAGCTGTCGGCCATATCTACAGGAAAGACATGGTCAATACGTGTGGGGCTGACTAGCCGCGGGTTTCCTCACGATGTTTGATCAAATACTCATGGAAATGGTTACATCTTATTGGAACTACCTGTGTGTATGGACGAAGTGCGCTTTGAACTCTGAGCTGATGATGTGGTCGTAGTTTAAGTCCCAGGCTCGCATCATCAGGCAGAGCCGACCGTCGCGAGCACTGATCTGAAACATTAGTGGAAAAATAATGTTTTACAAAAAAATTTGAAAACATAATTTATTTGAAATTACGGGGCTTTATTACGTATCCTTATTATTTTATTTCCCGAAGTTTTCTTAGACTTTGTAAACATGTACGTAATTTGCATGCCCTAAAAATGTAGACCAAAAGAAATGAAAGGAATGTACAATGTTGTATGTACTTACCTAATTGTGAAAACTCAGAAGATTTTTTTAAGGTTAGTCAGAGGAAATAACAAAGATTAGAAATATTTTTTTTTGAAAGAAGAAAAACTCACTATTTAGTTTGGCTTGTTAATAAAAATATTTCTTACCACAGCCTTCTTGCTGAAGCCAACGCCATCTCTGGACAGTTTCTCGGGGCGTGTGAGTTTCGCGTACACTACACACGTGAGCACGCCAGACAGACCCGTGCCTAGGATAAGCTGAAAGCAAATTATAGGTAGGTTAGAGCTGACTACCATGAGGTTTGACCAGAGTAGCTAAAGCAGAATTTGTTGGCCCATAAGTGCAACTTTGCTTCCTAAAATACAAAATAAAACAGTTACAGAGGTACCACAGCAGACAACAAAGAAATTACTCGTCTATGGGGTAGGTACCTAGGTATTTAAAAAAACTTACTAAACTTAATAATGACGTAATAATGAGATGAAATAGGTGGAGGCGCTAGTTGATGCATACCTACACCAAAAATTTTAATGGTTATAAATTTTGATGCATATCTAACTAAATAAGTCTGTGACTTAGAAAATGTATAATATTTTTTTTAAATTACCTGCATGATGAACAAAAATATAGATTCCGGACACTCCTCGTCTATTGCACGATCACCGAAACCGATGGTTGTCTGAAAATAAACAACAAAGTTTTAAAATAATAATCTCGACATTTTTTATTTTTTCCCAGGTAAATTATTAAGTCTCCAAATTATTAATACTGATGGTGTTCAAACTCGTTAATTTCATAAATAGGCTACTTTACTTTATAAAACATCAGTTTTTAAAATTTAAATATTTATAAATGCAACTACCTATAAAAAGTCTCTCGTTGTTTGAGCCCGACTCACGCTTGACCAGTTTTCTGTGACCTTTGACCTCCAGATGGAGACACGCGCCTTCAGCCCATTATTCCGTAAAGAAGGAAGTTCTTTCGCTACATTGGATAAGTGCATAAACTGACTGAATTAGGGTTTCCTGATTTAAGCTTCAATAATGGCTAATTCGTGATTAATGTCCTTTTGTTCTGCCGCGACTTCTTAATTTTTAATCGACTTTAAGAAGAAGGTTCCATGTTCCATTAGTTGTATTTTATTTTTTTGATCAAAACTATTTCATCAAAGTATACTCGTAAAAAAAGGACTGTTTTAAACTCAGAGCAATCATCTTCTTTCAGAAGGAGACGACATTGTCAATTTATGACATGCTTTCCCCTCAGCCAAGGTCTTATGTACGACGTGTATTCTATTAAATAAAACTTCTCGCGCCGCTGGTTACGCGTCATTTGTCAGTCACGGTACACGCGGAAGGATTTATGTATAAAATGCCAAATTGCAGAGTTTTCGCATATCCTAAAATATTGGAAACTTTCAGGTTACAAAAGGATGATGTGACTTTCCATCTGCAAGTATTCATTCCTCTAAATATTAACAATTTATGCACTAAATTTGAATAAAACTAAAATTTATATAATGTTGCCAACAAATCGTAACAGATTCCATTTTAGCGTATTTTGCTATGCCGCCGAGTTGGCCAAGTGGATTGCTACTTCGACTTTGATCCGAAAGGCGTAGGATTGAATGCGCATGAATTCCACTATTCCATCACTCATATTCATGCTACCTATTTATTTTGGTATCTAGCACGAATCCCGAATTATGAAAAATAATAGGTACTCTTAGTGGCATATTATATTTTTATTTTATTCTTTTTCTTAATTTGAAAAGTAGCTGTTCTATTTTCTGTTGCTTGGTCAATATTTGCAAGTCGGTTTAATTAAACGAATTAAAGTTCCTAGAATTTTTTGTATTTCCTCGTACTCGTTATAATAGATAAAAGCATTATATTTCTGCATTGAGTAAAAAACAAACAAATAGGTAGGTAGGTAGGTACACAAAACACCTACATACCTACCTACTTCAAAACTAGTAGATAGTGCTTACCTCGGAAGAAAGACTTTTCAATGCACTTGAAAAAAAAATATTTGCTAATCATCCCGTGCATCGAAAAATGTGCATATAACAAAATACTACTTTTTATCTAGATTTATCATTATCGGTGCACAATAAATTAGGTATCTATACCACCCCTATACCTCCAACTTACTAATTATATACCTACGTAAGCTTTCAGAACGTTAAGTAGGTAGTTAAACTTCTGGCTGTTAAACTTCTGTTAAAATCATAGGTTAACTTTATTAAAAAAAATATTTACCATCCTCACAATATCGCAGAAATAGGTATTTTTAGTTGGACACACTGCTTGTCACTGCAGCGAAATTAGTGAAGGGACAGTTCAAAATAACTTATCGATATTGACTTACAGCCCAGTCGGATAAGCTCACCAGTAGAGGGGTAACCTGAAATTGATTAAAGGACGATTTTTTTCCGCCAATGATTGTATAGGTGTGGTTTATAGCTTAATCGAAAAACTCAACCAAATCCGACTAGAACATTAGCCGCCATTATTGGTTTAAAGGTCAAACCTTTTTTAAGCCATAATACCTATCTCCGTTATTTCTAATTTTTACAAAAATGAATGAGAACCAAAATTGTTGTGATTTTATACAACTTTGGACCTCTCAATTTTCATCGTATTATCAAAATTTACATAAAAAACTACAAAAAACAAGATAAAGAATAATTTCGCCTGTATTTCGATTATTTACGAATTTAGCTAAAATTAAAGAAACAAAGATATAATTTTTTCCTTTGGCTACCACGTAAAACTACACCAAAAAACGCTGTGATGACAGAAAAGGCTTAAATATTGATTTAAGTATAAAAAAAATCAGAAAAAAGAGGGTTCAAAGCCAGTTTTGAATTTTTCGTTACAGAATTTCTGGATTCGGTCACCCCGCCAAGGCCCGCGATAGAAGCTATGCAATAGCTTAAAATCAAATCAATTTGTGATTTAATTTGTCAATAACATTAAAATTTGTCATACAACCAATACCTACCGTATTGGCCGCACTCATCGTTCTCTTCTCTTGTTTCTATTTTTACAACCTACCTTAAATTACTTTAAAATGTGTGTTTTTTGCGGGGCCACAGCACACACATATACCTACGGCGCTACGGAAGACCAGCGCTGCGACAGATTCTCCGGTTTCTGTTGCAGCAATACGCTGAGTAGTTGCCAATTTTGTCAATGTCCTACTTATTTTAATGTGTCTTATGTGTAACGCGTTTTTGACAAAATAAATATTTTTCTTTCTATATTTTCTTTCTTTCTTTCTTTCATCGATAATAAACTATCGATAGCGTCAAGCACTATGATTTTTTCACAAAAATTGACATTTACTTATTGACAGACAGTTCCTCGTCCCCCGCAGAAAGTGAGCTCCCTAGCGTCATAGAAAATAAAATTGATGGCTCCTCCCCTTACTGCTTCCTCTATGGTTTTAAAGATTTATTTTTTAAAGAAAAGGTTGGTAAGTACCTCCTCTCGAGGTGTTCCAATAAATTTTATGGGGATCTGATGAGGATCTTCGGAGTTAAAACAGAAATGTCCTCGAGAGTTCAAGAAATTTTTCTCTTACGAAATTGAGTGTCATGCTCTTTGGCAAAACCATCTCAATTTGGTTTTATAAAATGCTTAATTTTGCCACTTTTAGAATGATTTTCTTGATTACGAGGTGCAACTGGTGCTCCAAATGGTCTATTTTAAACTATGATCTGAACCAAATGACAAATGGTATATTTAGTGCCTAATGCCCCTTACACCCACAGACTAGAAGTTATGAATGGTGGCTCAATTTCATTAATGATAACTGAATCCAAATTGCTCGTAGGGTTATTACTAGCTAAAGTATTCTCTATCACACTATCATCATCATTCTCCTGTCCTTATCCCACGCTAGGATTAGCCCAGCATATTTTTTCTTCCATTCATCTCTATTCGTCAGGTCCGACTCTTTCACCCATATTTTTAGTCGTCATCTTAGACTCAACTCAGCCTTCAAATTATGATTTGGTATCTTCAGACGTAAAGTTCTCCTTACACTCATGAGTTTCTTGAGAAAATCCTCACTCGAGACGCTTTTAAATAAGAAAGAAAGAAAGAAAAATATGTTTATTTCGTAGGACCTCAAGCATCACTTAAAATCGTACAGTCTTATAAGCTAGGTGACTCTATTGCCTGTTCCAAAACCACTCCCTACACCTCACAAATAGCTGTCAATGTCTTATGGTGATAAGTCACCCTGCCATATCTTCAACTCCTCACCTGCGCTTCAACGCTGGCTAAGAATATGGTCAAGAAGTCATGTCCGCCCGTCACGCAGGTCTTTTTCGGCGGGTTTGGATCGAAGTCGTAGTGAGCCAGAGCCGTGATGTACCAGAAGACAGCGAACACGAGCCAGATCGTGAAGTGGACCACGATCGTGCCGGTCACTATCCATCGCCAACGGAGGTTTATCTAGAAGTGGAAGAGATAATACTAATTAATCGGGTTGCCATAACACAAGCATTAAGTTGCTTAGCTTGGGACTGGATGACGCTGTGTGGAATGTCCAAGGATATTTATTATTATTATTATTAATTTTGTAATTTTTTTAAGAGAATTCAACGAGGTAACAACCAGGTCGGTGTCTCTGGCTTTTATCTTTAATCAATATTTTGAATGGAAAATAGAGTTCCTCTATTTATAATTTCGTTGTTTAGGTTAAATTGCGTATATATTTTCCGAAACGATTTCGTTTATCTGTTTGGGTAAAATACCCCTGAAGATATTTCCTACTCTAAAACACTGGCCCTAGTGACACAATGTAATGTCATTACACTTTCTGGTGCAAGTCTGGTTCAATGATTAAACCACTTTCCCACTTATTTCAAGTGGACAAACACATTCCAAGCTGCGGGCTTCGATGGATCTTAAATCAAATAAACAAATAAAAAAATTGTTTGTTTAGAACATAAAAAACTAATAAAAAACGTTAGTCTATGTAAAAAACTAATCTTAGAACTAAGTCCGCTAATTCCTTTTTTTTGACGACGTCTGTGACGCAGTGGGCGAAGGCCTGCTTGAGACACAGAGGTTGTGGGTTCTGTTTCCCGTAATACAAGCATAGTAAATTGAGATAGATAAAGCTGTAAATGATTTATTTATTTATATCAATACAAGTACCTAGCATGTCCCGGCTTCGCACGGGTGTACTAATGGAGTTACCGGGATAAAATATAGCCTATAACCTCCCGGACAGTCCATTCTACACACCCGTGAAAGAATTTTTGAAATCGGTCCAGTAATTTCGGAAATTACCTCCGTCAAATAAACAAACAAACAAACAAATTTTACCACTTTATAATATTAGTGTAGACTGTTCTAATCGAAGTGATAATCCTCACCAAAGTATGAAAGGTGTCGTTCAGAAGACGTATTCTCTCGAAGGGTACGTTGGAGATGAGTGCCACGTTCTCAACTCCTCGCTTGGAGACCAGCCTCTTGGGGTACTCCTGGCCTGGTCGGCGTGGTGGTAGCTTGCTGGAATACAATAAGAAGATTGAAAGATTGAATTTGATGAATTGGTCCAAAATTGATGATTGGACAAATTGCAGCTGAAAATATACAAACGAATAAAGAGGTAAAGTTTGTTTGTTTGACGGAGTTAATCTCTGAAACTACTCAGCCGATTTTAAAAATTCTTTCACCGAGATGTGACTGTTGGGAAGGTTATGGGCTATATTTTATCCCGGTAATTTTATTAGTAGATACACCCGTGCGAAGCCGTGACGTGCTGCTAGTACTTAATAAAAAAAAAGACGTGTGTCACTCGGGACTGCCGCGGTAAAGCTATTGCATGCCACCTGGAGGCGAGTTGCTGAACTAAAGTGACAGCGTTAGGTGTTTTCGGTACGGAATTTCTGGATTCGGTCTCCACGCTCAAGGCCCGCGATAGAAGCTATGCAATAGCTTAAAAAATATGACATGTAAAAACATGTAAACATAGAATCAAACCATTTTGGAACAATAAAATTATAGGTAGGTTTCATTTTGCAATGTTCGAATATTATTATCTAACGACACTCGTTTCATACTTGAAAATGCAGCGATACATCGACTCGCCCAAGTCACGTTTACCTTAAATTGTTTATTGCACCAAAGTGTCATCACCACAAATAATACCACAATGCATGTAGGTAATTGTAAATCAAACAATGCAGGCTCGTCTCGTGTGACAGTCACGATTTTACGATTTCACGTATTCTACCATTCTATACTCAGAGCAATCATCTATACGAGTAGTATCTATAATCAGTAAGGTGCTACTTAAAGTAAGTGACATAAGTAATTTGACATTTAGTTCAAACAAACCTGTCAAAAATTACTTTCTTAACGGTTAGGTAATTAGCGTTTGAGTATTGAGCATGAGTTTCAAGCACTTTTTGAGTATGATCCGTCTGATTTCAGGTTAGAACCCCTTCACAATCGAATATTTTGGCGATTAATAGGTTTGTTTAACAAAGTGGTTTAAAAGTTGAAATATTTCAAAGTCATACTCACTCTTTCTCGACGACAACAGGTTTCCTTCCGTTTCCAATCATCTTCTTAACATCAGCTTTGCTATAATGTTTTCCCATTGTTTTAACTTTGCTATGAATATTTCCTTCAGATTTCACATTATTATGTTTAAATTCATGCTGTTGATTGATTTTAGGAAGACTATTATATTCAGTTATCTTCATATTCTTTTTAAAGTACTTGTTACCTATAGTTTCTTCTTGTTTTATATTCAAGCTTGTGTTACTTTGTGTTATGATGATTTTGGGTAGTTGTTGTGACAGTTTCCTCAACCTTTCAGATCTTGGTTCAGAAGTGACCGTGTTTATACTTTCATTTGATATCAATTCGTTTTCTATTTTGTAAACAGTTTTAGTTTCAAAGATCTCTTCGTCCTTATAACCATTGTGATTTACAGTTTCTTTATCATTGTCATGATTTTCATCATTGCTTCGATTATCAGTGTATTCATCTTGATTATTTTCATCAATGCTTCCTGATTTATCTTTAATGCTTTCATAATCTTTATCTTCAGTTTCATCTATACTCTCTTGTTTAAGATACGTTAAACATTCATCGTATAGTTTATTTATTTCATTAAACTCACTATCTTTTGGTAATAACTTTTCTTCGAAATCTTCCGGGCTTTCTTCTATTACACTTATTTGTTTATTGATATATTCCATAATAATTTCGTTACTAACTACTCATCTGGATGTTGATAGAAAACTGCAACTGATTAACTACTCCATTCTAATCTTATCTTGTTCTTACTATTCGCTAGCTTATAATTAGTCATGTTTTCAATGTCATCTAGATAGTAGAAATATTTAAGAACAAGTTAAAATGACGTTATATTTTTGCTATTATACATTCTTCTTGTTACATATAATAAAGTACTTAATCTATTGTTTAAGGTTCAGCGCGGTAACATTTTAGATTTGTTACTGCAAGTGGCAGCAAAATTGACGGTCTTAGCTATTTTAGTCACTAAAGTCTACTTTTCATACTAGTCTATGAAATTACTCAAAATCTAAATTTATAAATTAAATTAAAAATAGGTAATCTTAATTTATAAATAGGCACCCGCCTATTCAACTAATTTCCTTACATTGAAATTAATCGCAATTGTGAGTAAGTAGGTACATTTTTTTTCACATATTTATTTAATTATATTAACTACTTACCTATTAATTATCAAGCTCTCATAATCCAAAAACACATTAGCACAAAAACCTTTTCATGCTATCTTAACTATCAATTTTCCAAATTTTCCCGTAAAATGACACAACTACGTGTACGTAATAGTGTTATCAGGTAATGATCACGTTATCTCCGCAAATGAGAGGTCGCAAGCGGCCGCGTACCCACTGCAACCTTGCCGAGATGCTGGGTTGATCTGTTAACCAGCCGCCTTATTCTCCTAATATAGGTGTAGGGAGTTGCGTTGGAACAGGCAATAGAGTCACCTAGCAAGACTGTACATTTTTAAGTGATCCTTGAAGTCCCACAGAAATAAATATATTTTTCTTTCTTCTTCTTTTTCTTTAATTTTGAATAATGCGATGGATTTCAGAAACAAAAGCTAGATAACGTGCAATCTCTTACCGCGTCATGTTTTCAAAGTCGTCGAGAATCGACCGCCTGAGCGGGCACATCACAGGTTTTTTTTTTGTGTTTCAAATTGAAGAATCACCCATCAAGTCAAGAGCGTTGAATCATCCGTCATAATTATGTTGACATAAAGCTTAGCTCTTATTGACGTAAAGATTTTTTTGTCGTCATTCATCACAAGACGTAATTGTTCGCAACTTTATGAAACATTCATAGTTGTAATTTAAATAATAGGGTTCAAATCCTGGCCAAGGTCAGTATCTAAGAACCCTACTACGTAAGAACCTATTAAGTACCTACCTACTTAAAATGGTTTACAGGTTAACAAAAGTTAGGGCATAATATAGCTAATCTACATTTTAATCAAAATTTCAAGAAAACACATTATGTGTTGTTATGTACTAATTGGCGGTGATTCGGTGTGGCACTGATTAATTATAAATTCCTAAATTCGATAGCTCTTATTTTGTTCCCAAAAGTTTAAAACAAAATGACAGTCTGAGTGACATTTCTAAAATTGCCTAATTTTAGTCAAATTAAGGTACCAGCCTGTATCGTTAGTTCTAGAAATTTTAGATTCTTGCTACTTTTACTTAGGTACTTACCTACATGTTTTAAACTTTTAATCGCCATTGTTTAAAAATGCCTTCTGGTATTATATTTTATCTCAGAAGATCGTTGAACACTGCTGTCAAGATAACGCGAAACTGTTATCATTTTATCTAAAGTTTTAGTTTAAATATTTAGAGAAATTAAAAATAAATGCGAAAATTATGAACAACGTGAAGAAATTAAATTGAAATAATTTTGTTGAAAATTATGAACAACTTAAGAAATGAATTGAAATGATTTTGTTGTATTAACTTTCGCCAGTGGTTTGAGGGTGTTTTGATTGTGTTTGTTTCTGTCTAGAAAGGTGTCCATAAACAATTTGGTTACATAGCTGTACTTCAGCCAAATAAGAAGTTCAATTTTTCATTAATAACTAACATTAGTATAAAACCAAACATAATTAAGTATATCTTTTTAAATAAAACAAAGAATTAAAAAATAACCATTTATTTATAAATCAAAACAAATACAAAAATACTCTTATCAAAGTTACAACAGGATTTTAAATCACAACATTATTTGGTAAATAGTAACTTTAAGTTTCTACAAAAATATCTTTTGATACTTAAATCATATATTTTTTAAACAGTTTTTTTGTTCTTTACAATAATTATTTGTATCACATCAGTTTTGTTTTCAATAAAATAAATTTTAATTATTTTGAAATGTTTATTAATTACCTTTCAAAAATCTTAATATTTATTCTGTCCTCCGTTTTCTTTTGTTGGTAATCATCTTTTATAACGATCTTATTAAAATATGCAGTGTCCCGTTTATGGATGAATAAATTACATCCCGATTATAAATTATCTAACAAAAGTTATCTTACTATCAATAACCACCGGTTCCTATAACTTACGGATGTCCGTAGAACTTTCACCATAGCAACGTTCTTATCTGTCAAAAAGTTCCATACATTTTGTGTTGTAACAAAGTTTCTATGGTGATGGACCTACGGACATCCGTACGTTAGTTATAAAAATCAGGCATGTAGGTTTCTTAAATATATTTGGTTGTAGCTACTATTTGATGGTTGCTAAGCGACACTCCCGCTATAGATGTCCCTGGCTGTACCGCTGTTTCTGAAACTAAATCTTAAATTAGTCTCAATATTATTTTAATAAAAGTAGGTATAACTACAGAAAAATTGCAATTCAGTGTCGATAAAACTAAACTAACAAAAGATGCCATCCTTTTTATTTCGATTTCGAGTTTTTTTCAGTAAAAAATGTAAAATATTTTCATCAAGCTCGTAGAATAAAATAAAAACGAATTACCTTTCTCTGGGTGGTATGACGTCATCATCCGAGTCGAAGTCGTACATGTCACGCGCGTAGCTCTTGTTGGCGAAGCCTCCGATGTCAACTGGAAATTTATAATAGAGGCATATTAATATTTCTTTCTTCTAAGCTATTGCATAGCTTCTATCGCGGGCCTTGGGCGTGGAGCCCAAATCCAGGAATTCCGTAACGAAATCACCTGACCGTTTTCATTTTAGTTCAGCAACTCGCCTCTAGGTGGCATGCAATAGCTTTACCGCGGCAGTCCCCGAGTGCCACAGTCTTTTTTTTTTTCTTTCTGATTCCCCTGTTTTCTGTACGCACCTCGTGTGGTATCCTCGTTGTCCTGCCACTTGTACTCGCTCTCCGCGTACAGCGGGGGCAGCGTCTGGTGGGGGGTGGGGTACAGGTCCAGCCCTCGCTTCTCGTTCTGAATACTGTCCGTGTCGCTGTAGCTTGGCATCCTGGAAAGATATAAGTTTACCTTCTGTACTCCTGGTATAAGTCGCATGACGTAAAAAGAACGCTGAGGGGAAAAAATGCGCAGTAGGCGATTTTAAGGTGACGTGGCGCACTTCAAACATTGATGTAGCGCTCCGCCGTTTTAACCGCAGTAGTTCCCATTCCCGTGGGAATACCGGGATCAAAGGTAGGATATGAGTTAGTCCAGGATATAAGAAATCTTGGTATCAAATTTCATTAAAATCCGGCCAGTGGTTTGAGCGTGAAAGACTTACAAAGATACATCTACACCAACTTTAACCTTTACAATATCAGTAGGAGTAATGACACTGGAAGTCAATCATTCTTGCCAAATTATAAATGATGTTTTCCTTCAACACATTAAAATACTTTACCTAGTATAATCCTTGAAGCAGCTGTACCGCCAGGAGAGGAAACTCATCAGCATCATAGCAAAGACGACTGCTGACGCGATCACCAGCCATGGTGTCATCACAGCCCTGCTGGGCTTCTCGAACTCCTGGAAGAAAAGGTGGTTTATCAGAATTTTCAGAAAAGACAAATAAACAAGACACATTTTCTTTATGCTAAGGCCTATACATATTTACTAGATGATTTATTTAGCGTCAGGAGGCAATCTTTGCCTAGGTACTACTTTACGGGACACTGTAGTGCAGGCACTACAGTGTCCCAGGGGACATTGTTGATTTCAAATAGGTTTACCCAGCACCTTCACCAACCTCTCAGCTTGTCACAGGAAAGATAAGAATCAATACGTGTGGGGCTGACTAGCCGCGGATTTCCTTACAATGTTTTCCTTCACCGTTTAAAGCTCGTGTTAAAGCGCATCTAATTTTTTTAACACGAACAGTTCATTTATGCACTGCCGGATTCGATCTCATGATCTGCGGAGTGAAAGTCGAAGTACCAATCCACTTGGCCAACACGGCTTAATTTACGTCTATGCCATCATCTATACTCACTTCGATTCCCATCCTGCTCAACCTTAGTGCATAAGGATCCCTCGTGCTGTACTCCTCCCACATCTCCTGCAGAGCCTCTTCATCCAGCATACCCTCGTCTCCATCCACGAGAGAGATGCCGTAGGTCACGGCGGAGCAGAGCTCGAAGCGAGGCCAGTTGATCGGACACACGGAGATGGAGGTGATCTGGGTTACTTCTTGCCTGGAAGATGAGAAAAAGATAAATAAGTAATTAAAGAAAGAATAATAATGATTATTTTAGTAAGACCTCAAGGATCACTTAAAAATGTACAGTCTTATAGGCTAGGTGATGCCTTATTATGAATAGAAAGAAAAACGCTTAAATATTGAGGTACCTACAGTCGCGGAATGAATAGGTTGACCATAGGTGGTAATTAATTGGTCTTTCCTGACAAAATTAAGATTGTTATTAAATTAACATTGCTTCCATACATGGTGGGTGAGACATGTCTTATCAAATTACTCATATGGTGCTCCCACACTGCTGTTACAAAATGTTTATAAACATTTTTGAACACTAAAACATTTACTAACAAATGTTGTCAATTGTTACATTTTGTTAGGAACTGTTAAATGTTATAAGTGCTCCTACACTGATAAACCCCCCCCCCTGTCCCGCCGTCACCTGTATAAAATGTTTACAAACAAAATTTTGTTCAAAAATGTTAATTAACATTTACTAACATGAAAACATTTTTTAACTTTTGTGATTAAATGTTAGCTAACAAATGTTTACTAACGTTACTTAACATTATATAACAGCAGTGTGGGAGCACCATTACTTTCGGAAACTAGTTTTTTTTATAATATAAATTATGTAGAGCCATCTAGGGGCATTATATGTCAATAAATGTGTTTGAATGCAGCATTCTCAGAAACTTTCAGACCCCAACCAAAATGTCAGTGAGTGTCGACTCTTCTCAATAGATGGCGTCTGAAGTGTTCAATTAGATGCCAGTAATTCTGAAAAGGTAGCGCTAATGACGCAGTAATTTTTATAAACTGAGAACGGGACCTCTACCAAGATTCGTACATTTTTTAGTCAAACGTTGACCGTGCTCATGGCGCAGCTACTTTGCCTAGATATCGGGAAACTCATAAATCTATGAATCATAGTTTGTCGACAAAACTAAATACTTACCTACTTATTAAAATGATCACGACTCTACCATGGCATGCTAAATAACTCTTATAGGCGGTCCACACTGAGCGAGCAGCCTCGCGAGGCTGCTCGCTCTGTGTGGACCCGCCTAATGGAATTGATTGTCATAATTTGACATGAGAAAGTTCAAAGATTTTTAGAAGTTTCCCTCATTCCCCGTTGTTTCGGTGTTTCCCATCCTCCCAGTTAAAACATTTTGTACAACGCAATGCGGTCCTGCAATGTTACGCAATGACAGATAGGTAGGTATAATTGCAGGGACTTCCCGACAAACAACAAACAACCATTTATTATTGTAGAGAATTCAAGAAAATTTTGAATAAGTAAAGGGGACTCTTTTTGCAAATATTAATAAAGCTACAAATGTGATTGTTTGTTACTTCTTCACGCTCAAACAGCTGGACAAATAAGAATGAAATGAGTTTATTCTATCGTACTACACACACACGGGACAGCTATTATGATATCATAGAAAAGGTAGAATCTCCAGTTCTATTTATAGTCTAAGTTCTACTTTGTCTTTGATTTACCTTTCATGAAAGCAATATAATGTTTCGATCACAAACTATACCATGTTAGACACACTCGTAAATCAGTGAATAGGTACTTTTGAGTTGTGCCAAACACATCGACCTTCGAAACTCTCGTTACATTCTCCATTCGACTTTAAGTCTTTTTGGCAAATTTCCAAAACATTCCGCATTGGGACACGGATTTCAGTAATCAAATAACAAACATGTTTTTCAGATAAAAGATATTGAATGATGCTTTGATGTTTTTAGATGGAAAAACAACAAACATGTTTTTTGTAGTACAATTTGGTTTATTTATGAAGTTCTTTTGTCCGCCCGCGGCTTCGCGGATCCGGATAAAAAATATTTTGTGTTGTGGTCACAAAATATGTCTATATTCGAAGTTTCAGCCAAACCCGTGCAATAGTTTTTGCGTAAAAGAGTTACAAACTGAGCATGTAATATACATACAAACTTAATAAAATAAAATAGTTAGCATAGGTACAACTACAAATATCTACATTCTCTAACACAAATACATAAAACAGGGAACTAAAAATAGGTAGGTACCTATATTTAGGTACATAAATACGGTTAAATCAAGAAACTCCTTCTTGGAATGATCTAAAAATGAAATTGCTAAAAAAATTGTGTGAATTTGCATTCTTTTGAATAAAATGTTATCTTTTAAAAACCTAAGACTTATCAACACAAGTCATCTCAAGGCGTGTATTGTGAACGCGACCTTCCCGTCTGATCCACTAACAAGACACGTGTATTTTTAGAGACAGCCTCGAGTGAGCACGTGTTATGATGCAGTGTCAATCTACTTTTCACTTTTGTTTTTAAAGAAATGATGCGCTGTTAACTTACAGAGTTCGTCAAATATGTTTTTCAAAGTAAAATAGGTAATTCTGACTCAGGCCTTTGCATCTTTACTAGATGATTTATATCTAGGTACAGCGTCAGGAAGCAATCTTTGCCTATACTTAACGGGACACTGTTGTGCCTGGAACATTGTTTTAGATAGAATAGGCTTGTAGCACCTAAACCATCCTCTCAGCTGCCGGCCATACCCACAGGAAAGACAATGGTCAATACGTGTGGTGGGGCTGACTAGCCGCGGGTTTCCTCACGATGTTTTCCTTCACCGTAAAGCTCGTGTTATGGAGCATATAAACTTTTCGACACGAAAAGTCAATTGATGCACGGCCGGATTCAATCCCACGACCTTCGAAACGAAAGTCGAACTCCAATCCACTTGGCCAGGTAACTAGAGTTAGTATAATACAAACACTGAATTGACTAATAATAAGCTTTAATGAAACAACTCACCTATATATAACAATACAGACACTAACATTATAATAAATATAGCTATAACTACGAGATTATTAAATAATTAGGTAGGTACCTACTTATAATTATAACTTTTGAGACGGATTGATAGCTATTGATTCTATATTGTGATCCTAAATGTTATACGTGAGTAGGTATTTTTGAAGTGTTTTTTTTATATAAGTATTAATTTATAATTCAGTTTTTTAGTATAACCGATAGGACCACAATATAGATACACTTTAAAGCACTTGTTTTGGAATCGTAAGAGTACAGGGTGTCTCAGGAAATAGGGTCTAGCAATCAAAGGAATGACCTAGGCCGCTTTTTTACTCTCATTAATTAAAACACATTCACTTTGTCGAAAGAAACATAAGTATAGGTAGGTAATCATATAGCACTATATTCTAATTCATTATAATGTTTTATATGTGATAATTTTGATAATTTTTGGCAATAACGACAAAATATCATTTTCACTTTATCGATTTTGAGATCTCAAAAAATACGATTATAATCATTTATATATTCAAACTTTCGCAATCAGAAACGTAAATGGGTATTTATCATGTAAACGGAAAGTCACGGAAAATTTTCCCAAGACCACGACAGACGGGCTAAAATAAAGGTAATTTTGAAAAATACCCATTTTCATTATTCTTAATACTCATTATATGATACCTACTTTTCATATTATATCATTCTGATACTTTTTGGCAATAATAACATTTTAAAGCTTGTTTTAAATAAAAACAGAGGCGGTAAGGGAACTCTTAACTTTATAATACTTACTTAACATATACTAATCTATCACTATACATTAAATAAATAAATAAATATCCTTGGACATTCCACACAGCGTCATCTAGTCCCAAGCTAAGCAATGCTTGTGTTATGGTAACCTGATGACTGATATAATTATATGTATACATTTATATGTATATCCTAAACTTATCCTTTGGACTACCCACAAATATTCTTATCATTCTATTTTCATTAATCTAGACACTATTCCGTAAAACACCATGTATATATTTTATACTATAGGAATCTTGAATATAAACATCGCAGTCTTATTTACATTACTTAGCGATATGTCCAGCGAGAATTTGTAAGGCAAGTTCAACAAATGTTATATTAACATATTGCTGTATAAAATGTATATAATTTTTGTCTAATGGAGGCCATACACGCTAGGTTTTGCATGATGGTTTTAGCCGTGCATGCATAACCGACAGGCAAGCCCTAGCGTGTATGTGATTAAACTGTACAGTTATCGGTGCATGTACATGCAACCGAGCAAATATCAAAATTGATATTTTATGCCGCTCGGTTATGTTTGCGCGCGAGCATAACCGAGCGTGTGTGGCGTCCGGCGAGCTTGCCTGCCACAGTTCTCAGTTTTTAATTGTTTGTGACGGCGGAAGGTCGCGCGCGCTATAATAATATAATAGTTTCAAATAATTTTTTTCATCCATTCGTAAATAATTTTTGTAATCTGTTGGTGTAAATCTCAATTCATTTATCAAATTTACGTGGGAGAATTGCTTTCTTTTCAATAACCAGCGTTTAGACCATTCAGTGCGCTCTCTTTTTCTTTTTCTGTTCTGCAGAACAAGTGTTAGGCCAAGTACAGCTATCACATCGTCGTCGTCCATTGCGTCCTACACACCATCACGTACTACGTAGCTCAACTCAGAGTTCATGTCAAGACGGTGCATGCAAAACCTAACGTGTATGTGTAGTATGAAACTCGGTTATGCTTGTCGGTTTTGCATGCACGGCTAAAACCATCATGCAAAACCTAGCGTGTATGGCCTCCATTAGGGACCATCTCCACGGGCGACTGTTTCGCGACGATTCCGTCCACCTATCATAGGGTAATTCACCACACTACTGTGTCGATTCTCGACGACTTTAAAACATGACGCGGTAAGAGATAGCACGTTATTTAGCTTTTGTTTTTTGAAATCCATCGCCTTATTCAAAACAACCACGCGTCATGCCAAGTCAAGACATGGTTAACACTTTAACAGCCGAACGTTTTAGAGCCTGCCATCTTTAACTCGCCGATCACGAAGTCAATCCGTGAATGTTTTTTTCTTAGAGTCGCTGATCACGGATTGACTACGTGGTCTAGTTTCATACTGTTTCTTTGAAAAGAACGAAGCTGTTTCGTGATCTGCGGTATCGGACCGTATAGACGAATGTTTTAGCTACACACACATATGAAAATAATTTACGTGAGGTGCGCGGGGTGAGAGTTAGGAGCATTCGCACGTGCCGCTGCCTCGCCAGTCCGTACCTGTCCGCCAGTACCCCTGTTTCAAAAAATTTCATACCCAGAAGGATTATACTACATAATCATTACATAAAACAACAGAAATCATCATGTTGGACTTTTTTATTTTTGCAAAAAATACTATTTTTTAAACTGATTTTATAATAAAAAAACAAACACATATATGGTTTTTTTATTTATATAATAAAAAAAATAAAAATAAAATTAAAAATGCAAAAAAATGTATGCCTCTAACTATAACAGTCATTATTTTATAGATATCTCAATAATGCCCAAAAACGCCGGCGTCCCCAGGTTGGCACGCTATTTAATACGTGGCGTACTTAAGAAATAAAGCGTCACGTAGTCATTTCGTGATCAGCTGTTAAAGTGTTAATTGTAGAAGAAGGCGATTACCATAAGAATGAAATGTGCTTGTCAATGTCACTCGACGATACATCGCAATGAAATCGTGTGATACGCTCAAGAGTGTATAGAAATCGCCCCGATTCTTACGCTCGTGGAGGCGGTCCTTTAGCTTACGCATAGCATTCGAAAAAATAAACTTTAGCTTAGTAGCAAACATATCCAACCAGATTTGAATTATTAATTTATTTTTATTTTGTGGTTTGTTTTAGTTCTCAATGACTAATGTTAATTTCAAAAGTTCCTTAAACATTAACAAAACAATTTGTAAATGCTTTTGTGAATGTTTTTCCTTCAGTAGTCATGACTCACCCTTTACTGGGTTTTGATAACAGCGTTACCAAGAATACACTTATTTTGAAATACTTGTTATTTGAATGAAATTCTGTTTTACATTTTGATTCAACAAAATGGACACTTGGTATCACATATCATACTAGCTTTTCTTCGACAAATTTGAGAGATTCGTTCATTACTTCTATTTTATCATGCTCATTTACTTTACTTTTATTATTATTAACTTTATCCTTCTTATTAGTAGTTTGTATATCCTTAACACCATTATTATTCTCACTTCTTGCTAAAGGCAGATTCAGGTTAGATTTGGAAGCTTTTTTATTTTCGTTTTCAGCGATTTGTGGGTAATGATGTAACACTGCGGTTGTGTTAAACGTTATTCTATCATACTTGACTACTTCTTTAGGTCGTCTAACCTTGTAGCTTGAACTTGGCACGGCGCCGTCTACATCTATCTTAACTTCGTCTAATGCCTTCACATCCTCTATGATATCCAGCGCCACCTTCTTGCTCCTCTTCAAGTTATCCATATACGTGTTGTAATGATTCATGTCTACTGAGTTGCTCTGCTTCAGCGGCAAGGAGGTAGGCAGGAGCGGCTTATCGTTCGGTCACAATTGCTTCGGATTCTTCGACGGTTCGGTCTTGGCCGCGCTTTTCTCCTGCGCGGCGTTCGCTAGCTATGTCGACTGCACTATCGAAATGCTGGTGGTCTCGGTCACGATGGTCGTCGCCGGGAAGTCTTCATTGGTCGAATCGTAGAGAGGAAACTCACAGCACACGCAGAACTTCATGAATTTAGGAACCTCCACGTAAATTGCTGGGGGAATGGGTATCAGCGGCGACGTGGACAGCTTGTAATACAAATAATCTGGGTTATCGCGGTATTTCTCGTCGGCGGATCGTTCCAGCAATGGTATACCAGATAAGAACAGTATTATCGATGTCGTAAACAGTGGTGATAGGATCGCGATCCATTCTACGCCTTCTATTATGTTCAAAGAGATCGTGAATATCCCCCACCAAAGAACAATCTCTCCGAAATAGTTGGGGTGTCTTGAGAGAGCCCAGAGTCCGTCATTGCACCACTTGCCTTGATTCGCTGGTTCTTGTCTAAATGCAAACTTCTGGAGATCTGCGTATGTTTCTATGAGGAGTCCTATCACAAACAGTCCAGCTCCAGCTGAGTCGAAAGTCGTCATAGTTTTGGGAGACTTAGGGTATGAATGATGTGGTGAATTAATTATAATAACTGGAAGACTGACGATGTACACCCAAACAGCTTGGAATGTGTAGAAAACTGCGAATCGTAGCGTGTTGCTCTTTCTGTCTTCAAACTGTTTATCTCGTCCTATGTGGTAGATTCTGTAGATGAGGTATCCAGAGAGGCGTAAACCCCAGACGCAAACAAACGCAGTCACCATCAGCTGTCTGCTGTCGTAGCTTTTGAGAGTGGTCCCTCCCTGACCGAGAAAGAAGGTCAGTAGAGCGATGCTGATAAAATTCGCGCCTCCAGTGAAGTCCGTCACTTTATCGCTCTGCGACAGCGACGCGATCGTGAAGAAGAGAATCTGCATCGCGACAGTCACCATCGCGCTGATCGCGAAGTTATTTCTATCTATCAAGGGCTCCATTGCTGTTTTAGACTATCACCTTTTGTCACTACCCTTCCATTTTTGTTATCACACGTGGTGAGTGTGTTTTTGATGGTTTTTGTGCGGCCCGTAAGCTCGTGGCGAGAGCTGGCTTTCACTGAAATAGACTCGAGTTTACGATGCGCTTGTGCGAAGCTCGCGCATGCGTGTTACAGTTTTCGCAACCTGGGTGGATTATACGGAGATTGTACAGGAAACATGTAGGGAAGTGGCAGCGGCAATGCGTAACTAACGATAAAAGCCTAGAATAGAATGGAAAAATAGTAGATTGCTATACAAGGGGATAAAGGCATTTTTTCTATGCACGAGATGGTTTATCGCGCGAGCGTCAGCGAGTGCGATAATAGTTCGAGTGCATCGAAAAGCCTTTTCCCCGAGGTAAGCACTCTACTTTTCATTACGAATATGAGGAAATTACCAAAAAAATTGATGTAAAATTTAAATTTCACACACGAAAATTTGCTGTCTCGCTTTTTTTTTTAAATCGACTAGTTTAATATTGACTAAAAGCAGCTAACGATGGCATGGCATAGCTGCGTTCCAGATTTAAAAAAAAATACTGACTGGTAGAATGGCTATAAAAGTAGTAGGCATTCTACCATTGGTTTTTTGTTGATGATGAAAAAATTTAAATAAATAAAATAAAATAAATAAATATAATATAATTAGTGCTAGAGAAGCACAAATTCGTGCAAGAGAGACATAATATCTAGCATCTGATTGAGTTAGAAGAACTTGAACACTTAGCATGCTTAAACATGCCACAAAAGAAATGTCAAAAATGAAGTTGACATTTGACAGTTATTTACTTTCCTGCCCTAGGGCAGGAAAGTTCTTGTTTTCCCTAGGGACAGAAAATGCTACTTTGAACCCTATGATCAGGCAACTTCGTGCGTACTTTCCGTGTATGAGTAATGAAAAGTTTATTTTGTGTCACGTTAAATTTTCACATCAGGTAGGATTAAACGTAAAATATGAGGCATAAATGAAGTGTTTGAAAATATACAATCATGCTGTAGCAGAATACACAATATAGTTGTACACTGCTGCAACAAGCTGCCTGCATCTTCTACCTATCTGTATAAAATACAATTAGAACCAGTTGAGCCAAGTATCGTTACAAGCGGTTGTAGCTCAACTGACCCAAACCACTGTTCTGTCAGATATTGTCGGTGCAACTTATACTCTATCTACACCTGTACTAAGGTTGTTTTTATGATCCAAACACAGCAGCGCTATGCGGCGATTAGATAAATATACTTTGTTGTTTTATTCGTGTCTTTTCTAAAATAGAAAAAATGGTTTTTATGCAAATAGAATGAAATGAACATCGGATTTGATCGATTACTCGTTTTATTGTGGCGTTTGATCGATTACGCCTTTATTTATACACTAGCAGCACGTCCCGGCTTCGCACGGGTGTACTAATGAAATTACCGGGATAAAATATGGCCTATAACCATTCCGGCAGTCCATTCTACACATTGATGAAAGAGTAATTTCCCTTTCGGAAATATTAGCTTTGTGTACATGATATAAAATAGAGAAACGATATAAATTAGTGAATTCTATGTAATTACGATGTTAAAATCAAATATCTAAATTCACTAGTTCACACTCGGTTTGTTTATGTTATTATGACGCGCAGACGTACAGCAATTTAAAGTAGGTCGGACGAAAATACCTTAGCAAACTGCAATGTACAGTCACGGTCAGAAATAGTCTTAGATGAAACAATAAATAGCTTTACATTCGTAGAGTCATTATTATATTGTTGCTTAATAAAATAATATCAAAACAATTAAATAGTTTTATCGATTATTTGTTGTACTTAGTTACTTTTAATTATTTTAATATTTCTACTACTGGTCGGTAGTTTTATAAACTTCCTAAATATCCATAATAAAATGTGATAAAAATGTTTATGACTTTATTGTTTACTTTTTACTTATCAATTGATATTATTACTTCTTGTCTAACTGGATTAGCTATTTTACAATGCCTGGCTGGTATGACTACTACAATGTAATTGGGCCTAGCATCTAACTACTCCCTAAGTATTTTAAATGTTAGAAACTGGTCTCAAAAATACAGTTACGATGATGTTTCGTCAATTATTATTTGGCGTCTGTTAAATTTTTTACTAATAAATTAATAACATAATATCCTTGAATATTCCACACCACGTCATCTAGTCCCAAGCTAAGCAATTGAATACTTAAGAAGTTAAGAATATAATTTAAAATAAACTTTTATAAAATTAACACAGAAAACAATTAGGTAGGAACTATAATAATTAACTTTAGTATTATTTTCGCAACAGTATGACTAAAATTACCCATGGTTATTTAATTGGTCTTAGTCATAAGAATGGGTAATAATAATGCTATATTTATTCTTTAACAAGAACGACCCGTTCGTATAGATATAAGCTGTTTTACATAAACCTAAATATATTATGTAAAATTGTAAATGAAAGAAAAATTAAATCCAAGCAGGGCCAGTCTCAACATTCATTTGAGATTTTTTCTTAAGAGATGTGTCAATAACAGTTACGTGCTTGTTTTGAAAAATACAAAATAAGGGTTTAAAAATAAATAAATAACTAATAATAACTAACTTAAGGCAATTCAGATGTCGTCAAAACTAAACTAATTTGACAGTCCTAAATTGATGTACTTAGCCTTTTTATTTCGACCGTGATGCAAAATTTTTAGAGGTGTAAATAGTTTAGTTTTAGCGACATCAGAAAAGCCACTACTATGTGTTAATAGATTACTTATCTAAAAAAAAGGCAGTTCAAAGAAAAGAAAAGACACCTTAAGAGACCCAGTGTAATTTAACACCGCAACAACATACGGTCACTCTACTGATAGACTGCATAAAATGACATGCCAACCCACATGAAAGAGGAAGTCTGTAATTTGCATACGTAGTACCTATACTAGGTAGGTACATGTCTTTCCTGTAGATAAAAACCTAGGCAAAGAGCATGGTCATAAGTAAGTAGGTATATCCATTTTGCTATTCTAGTTATGATAAATCTGATATACTACCTACCTACTTAGGTTTTTTACATTATCACTAGCAGCGCGGCACGGTTTTGCACGGGTGTACTAACGAAACCACAACGAAATCCAGGTTTTTACCGGGATTAAATACAGCCTATGCTCATTGGAAAAGTCCATGCTATACATCGGTGAAAGAATTTTGTCCGTCTTTCATAGCGAAACGGAGCGACGAATTGACGTAATTTATTAGTCATAGTTGAAGGGATTGACAGTGACAAAGGCTACTTTTTATCCCGATGTCCCCGTGGCAACGGGACTTACGCAGGTTAAACCGCGGGGCGCAGCTAGTTATATAGTTTGAAACAAGACTGATAGTAAGTGTATTGTAGGTATTTTGTTATGACCATTGCAATGGAAAACATTAGTTTTTGTAAAAATGTCGCTTTGTATTTTGTTATCACTCAACACATTCCTTTGTCAATTTAAAATAGTTAAACAAAGACTCCGTTATTGCTATGTATTATCGAGGAAAACTTCCGCCTACATAAATAACACACTGTTCTGGATAATTGTAAATTAAAAAACAGTGCGATGGCGAAACATAATTATAGGTAGTTTTTCACAATTCAAAAATAGGTAGGTACTCAATTGCAAATGGATGGTTATTGGCTTCCTACTAAACTACCAAACATTTTTGCCAAAACTCTGTAATAACATAGGACGCTTTTCATCTGGGTAAATAAGTGATAATCGCGAGCCGATGCTAGTATTAAATAAAATTTAATAAAAAAGATGTTCAATCAATCAATCATTTTATTTATTTTTTTCAAAAGTTGGTTGTCATCAATGTGTTCAGTTATTTATGAAGCTACTTTTAACAATGACTGTACGGTATAATGTTTCAGTTTGTAATCAAAATTACAATTTACTGAGTAAACACAATAATTTTGCAAAGATTAGAAATCATTGTCTATGATAGGTACTTATCAGTTCGTACCTATCAGTGACGTGTTTGTTAATATTATATTCTGTTGGTACGTATGTACAACAGTAGGTGTTAGAAATTGATAAATAAATGCTTTAAAACTACATTACATTACTCGCTGCGTGGTTTCACCCGCGTAATTCCCGTTGCCGCTGGAATATCGTTATAAAAAGTAGCCTATGTTCTGCCTCGCCATCCCTTCAACTATCACTTAAAAAATTTATTATTTTTGTGAGCCGTGTTGACCTGGATTGGTACTTCGACTTCTTAGCTTCGGACTACATGGCGTTGTTTTAAATGTCCAAGGATATTTATTTATTTATTTAGAATCCCCTAGTTCTAAGAACCTGACATGTCAAAGTGGTCTTCTATAAGATTTTATTGAATAAAATATTTTATTTATTTGTATATTTATTTATGTCCAGCAGTGGACTTCCTACAGCTCGGATGATAATGATGAATGAATTGAATGAGGTCATAAGTGAGTAAGAGATAAAATTGTAACATTTTACTTTGAAATTACATAAATATTTGTATTATGTATCATATTAATTTGAATAATGATTTATAAAAACAGTCTATTTCATTAATCGACTTCAAAAAAGTTGGTGCTATGTTACACTGTAAGTATTTTTTGTTTGGTAGTTTTAATAAAAAAAAGACGTGTGGCACTCGGGGACTGCCGCGGTAAAGCTATTGCATGCCACCTAGAGGCGAGTTGCTGAACTAAAGTGACAAGCGTTAGGTTTTTTCGTTACGGAATTTCTGGATTCGGTCTCCACGCTCAAGGCCCGCGATAGAAGCTATGCAATAGCTTAAAAAATAATTAGGTAACCACCTAATTAATGCGTATTTTTTAACAAAGAAACAAATCATAATGTCATTGACAGCTAATTTCAAAAATGCTGAGCAAAAATTATTTTCAAGTAGGTACCTATTATAAAAACATCAACATAATTTGAATAAAAGAATGAACTTTGATCGGCTAAAAGTGCTATGGTTCTCATAATTAAATTATGTCCAATATAAACTTTGTGACTTGTGGTAATATAAACAAAAAAGTTGACTGCACCTCTTGGACTTCGACAGGTTTTTATTTCGAGCTTCTTAGCTCCTTTACTGGACTGTACCTCTGAACTCACTTTGCTACATTATTTCCATTTTATACGTCTATTTTTGAACATCTTAGGTACCCCTTGATCGATCACGAGTCGTTATTATAATCTTTCATTATATTACTGTGATTACGTTACTTCGTTAAAGTGATTTAACATGACTAAGTACCTGTTTAATTAATTATTATGAAATGATGATATACAAAACAATGCTATCAATAAAATGCATTGTTACAAAATAAATTCACGTCCCGATGTTGCATACAACCTTGACATTCTTCACTTACAATCAGTTTTATCTCACTGGTTTATTTTTGTTTAACATTTCTGTAAACAATTATAGATATAGGTAGGTATTCATTTTGTATTTATGTAGGTACTTGTGTTTTTATTTAGGTATCTTCACCAGTAGTTATATATGTAGTAGTTTTTTATGTATATTATTATTATATTAGTCTTAGGTTAGTCACTTTAAAGTCGCTTTGTGTTTTTAATACATTCGTATCCCCGCCCCGTTCCTACTATCTTATCGATTTCATTCCATCCTAAAGTTGTCTGGAAGAGATCGCTTCTTAGCGATGAGACCACCCATTGTACAATTATTATTAAGGATTTGTAGTTTTTTTCTGTAAGTGTGGAACAAGGTATTTTCATTATAAGCACTTGTAACGAGGTATTTACCATGATTTGTGGATTTATGAGTATCCCGATATTTCGGCACAGTGTCAGTTTAATCGTGATCATGGCGCATGCAACTTAAAGTATTTTCATTCACGAATTTCATTCAAATAAATATCTCTCACAAGCACTTACGTGGTATTAACTCCTCGGTCGATCCCCTTGTCCGCAATATACTGGTCCGCCATATCAGCCAGGAGGACCCGGAATGTTTCGTTCAGCTCCTGGAACTCCGGGATGGGCGCGGCCAAGTACAGGGTGTGGAGGGAGTGAGGAGGGGAGAGTACTGCTTCCGGCTCCGGTAATGGTTCCGGGTCCTCGGGGAGTGGAGCTGGGGAAAGAAACAGGCTTTTATTTCTCTCCTCTCTATTTTATAGTGCAATCCTATCTTACTAATGATGACCTGCGTGCGAGAAAGGCTGTAAGAGTCTTATATCTTTGAAGGAATGTAATGAATTTGCTATTAGAGATGACGACTTTAGGAGTAACGGTTTTAAAAGAAAAGGCTTAAAGAGAAATGGCTGTTAAACATAACAACTTTAAGGACCGTATTCAGAGACTATACTCAAGAGTAAATCGTGTCTCAAGCGGTGATTCATAATTCAGTTTCTATAGAGAACTGTTAAAAATTGATGCTTAAATGTAGACTTAAGTTTGAGTGAAGACTCTGAATAAGAGCCTTAGCGAACTTTTAGAGTCATCGCCTGTTAATAGCGAAGTGTCACTCACAGATCAACTTGACGCTCATCTGGAAGCCCCTCAAGATGTTCAACATGGCAGGAGCAGCCTCGAACCTCACGAACAGACGGTCCACGTCAGAGAAGAGGAACTGCTTCGCGGAGTTCAGGCGGTACGTGAAGAGTAGACCGTCGTGGCCTGCATCGTCCACTCCACCTGTTTCAAAGATAGTTGATAGTATGAGTAAGACATGAAAAATACATTGAAATATCGTCAGTGTAAAAGGAGCAAGTCGACTAACCTTAATACCGCTCCTTCACACTAGTGTTAAAGTTAGTAAGAATAAAAGTTTTAGAAAACAGACTTCAACATCGTAAGAGATACGTTTACTACAATATCTCCGAAGATGAGATCCTCAATTTTTTGATGAGACTTTTAATAATTATCGCCAACAAATTTAAAATTCTTCTTTTGTCGTGTCAATGGATACTTGTTATCATTAATCTTTATGCTACATACCTGGTTTCACAAGAAGATAGTCTCCCATAGCGCCGTTGACCAAAAAGTCTGTAATATTAATTTCGATGCCCACACCCTCTCCATCAATAATCCAATCAACAATGTTATTTGTTGGGTAAGCACTTGGATAATTAGGAGATGTGATAACCACTGGTTCACCAATGCTCAACTTAATATGTACAGGTGCTGTGTCTTTCACGAAGTTTTTAGAATGCGTGTCCAAAATCTCATTGTTTACCATCGAGAACTGTTTAACTAAACCTTCTAATTCAGCACTGTTTAATGTTTCGATATCTACAGTATCGAATTTCTCATCTACGGATGGAGCATCTTCGATAGACGCGTCGAGTTTAGCAGATTTGTTGTCGGTTTCAATGGATTCAACGTCTTTAGGTTCGTCGACTATCGCGTCAAGGTATGGCAGGATTGGTTCAGCGTTAACATCGGGTAATGGTTCGACGTCTTTCTCAAAAGCATCATCTGGGTTTGGTTCGTTCATTTCATCGTTAAGTTTTACTTTTAAATCAATGTCATCTGATGCATTAGGCGCATCGGGCTTCATATCATCTTCGTTGAAGATGTCTTCTATTATTTTATCTAGGTCAATATCGCTGTATTCTTCAGCATTTTTAGCATCCCCAGCTAGTTCTTCATTATCATCATCTTTAAAGAAATGTTCATCGAGTTTATCATAAACTTCCTCTAGTTTCTCATCGCCAATGTCACCGTCGTCACTCAGTTTGTCCAATGTCTCAAACAGTTTATCTAAATCATCATGTAAGTCTGCGTAAACTTTGTCGACGGTATCTTCTTCGGGAAGAACAGCGTCAAGTGAATTTTCATCTGCCTTGACCTCCTTATCTTGATCTTGTTCATCTAGGTTTACCACTTCGTGTTTGGTTGGCATATCTTCCTTGGTCTCTACGGGGATATCGCCTTTAATTTCAGGTTCAGCATTGTCACTGTCAGATGCGACATTTTGCTGATCAGTCTTAACTTCTTCATCGTTAAATGAGTCACTTGTATTTTCTAAGATTTTTTTTGTTTCTGAAATAATTTTTTCGTTGTTCAAATCTTTGTCGTCAATAACCTCTTCTAGGGGTACATCATCGATAGTTTTAGGGTCAACTTCTTTATCGACTACGTTTTTATTTTCGATTTCATCTCCCTCATCAGCTGCAATATTTTCTTTTTCTGTTTTCACGGATTCATCAATCTTTGTTTCATCATCATTGAATGAGTCATCCGTATTGTCTAGAATTTGTTTAGTTTCTTCAATAATATCTTCATTGGGTTTATCATCTGGGAACCCCGCATCCTCTTGCAATGATCTAAGAGTCATATCTTCGAAGGCATCGCCATCATCTTTCAAATCCTGCGTTTCTTCGTCATTGGAAGTCTCTACGTCTGGGACGGGTAGTGGAGCTACGCTGTCATCACCCCAAAGCAGAGCATAATCAGCTTGAGCATCTTTTTGTCTTTGTTCATCATCATTTTTATCTTTATCTTCTTTTGGCTTATCCCGGTTATCTTCAAATTGATAATCATCGATTGCATCTAAAGCATCTTTATACTCATAGTCCTGATTTTCTCTAAAGCTATCGATATCTTCTTTTACTTTCAAGTCATTCTGTTGCTCAAGCTTGTCAAGCTCTGCTTCTATCTTATCTCCTTCGTCCTTCAGTGCGTCGTAGTCAGAATAAAACGAATCATAGTCAAGTAAACTCTCAGGCTCGTCTTTAGCGTCTTGAGCTGAAACAAAGTAAATATGTACCTATATTATTTGTAATACTAGCTTGCGCGCCAGCGTCTTAAGATGTAACCTAAATTTTATTCAAGGTTCTAAACTACCTTCAGCCTAATTCGTTCAGTCGTTTTCGCGTAAATTCTAGGCAACCTGGATATAGGTTAGTGAAGAGAAAACAGGTATTAGAAAATTAGACATAACTCATAAATATGAACTTACGAAATCTTGTTTACATTAGTTTTTTAATAGCTATTTCTAGTTGATGTTACTGTTCCGCTACAAAATTACTGAATGTAAATATTGACGTCAGTGATTTTTGTATTCAGCTCCGCTATGTAAAATTTTCAATTTTGTTATTACTTTGTCTACTTTCTTCTGAATAATTATTTGTATTTCGACTATGTTTTTCGACCGACTTTAAAAATGGAGGAAGTTTTGTTTCCAGTATGACACGATTCGATAGAATTTGAAACAAGATAGACAAATAGGGGGCAGAGACAATTTTCTTTTCACTTACACCGTTGCTATGCCCAGCAGTGGGCTGATAAAAAGGGCTGATGATGATGATGATGATACACCGTTAAAACTTTATTTTTTCAGGAACGTCTTTGTCAGGTAAAACAAACAAAGGATATTTTATCAATCAATTTCAATTTTATTGAAAGATAAACGTACTATGAGCCTTTATGAAGTCTGATTGTAGAACTGTGATAGCCGATAACACAATCAGTCGTCTGATATACATTTATTTGTATTATTAGGTATTAGGGATTTTAGAATTCGAATACCTACATACCTACAAACTAATTATTTGCGTAGATACATTGGTTATTCAGATGTAGCCAAAACTAAAATTAAAACTAATTAAAGATTTTGAAAAATAAATAAATAGGAAGATACTAAAATTATGATCACGACTGTATATCAGGGAGTGGTAGACTTTTACTTCGAAATCTTTATGTAACTGTTTAGATCCTTCGAAGATGTCTAAGCTAAGGGGGTAGTTAGGGGTATGTAATTATATGTACTTATTTGGACATCCAAATTATTCCAAATACATCATTGGTAAGTAAACGCCCACTTTATGCAGAAGTTAACTTTCCATACGTACATATACGACAGGTTGCAAGCCCATCGACGTTGCTGGAAAGTTAACTGGTTTTCCTCAAGATGTTTAAAGCTCTTGATCGACCGAAATAAATGGATAGCATCATTTTTAATTTAAGTATAATTCGTTTAGTGTTATTAGTATTGGCGACATTATGAATCACTAGGTACTAGGTATAATCACAATTATTATAAAAGTAAAAGTATTGTGTGTAAGTGTGAATGTTTGTTACTCCTTCACGCTCAAACCGCTGGACGGATTTGAATAAAATTTAGTACCAGGATAGCTTATATCCTGGAATAAAATACAGACTACCTTTCATCCGGGTATTTCCACGAGAACGAGAACTACCTATACCTACACTGTCTTCGCAGCTAGTACTACAATACCTACATACCTAGTTGTTATCAAAAAAAAATTATCTTAGTATTATATCAGTCATCTGGTTACCATAACACAAGCATTAAGTTGCTTAGCTTGGGACTAGATGACGCTGTGTGGAATGTCCAAATTTATTAAATATTATTATTAATCTGTGGAATCTTTGCCAGCCGTTTACTGACTCATTTCTATAAATTTATCGGACGGACAATAAACAAGTTGATGGAACTTTTCAACGAAAATAATGTTGATGACATGAGATTACTGAGTGTCAGTTTGTCATCATCATCATCATCATTCCTCTGCCCTTATCACACACTAGGTGGGGTCGGCACAACATGTTTAAAGTGTCAGTTTGTCATCATTATCTTGTTATTCATCACTGCACGTCCTGGCTTTGCACGGGTGTAATAATGAAACAACCGGGATAAAATATAGCCTAAAATCATCCCGACAGTCTATTCTACACATCGGTGAAAGAATTTTTGAAATCGGTTGTGTAGTTTTGGAACATTACCTCCATAATATTAGTGTAATATTAGTGTAGCTGTATAGAAAAGCCATTAAAGAGACATAACCGATATTTAGTTGATATTTAGATGTCTAAAAAGGAGAAGCGATTTCGATGTTTTTTTTATTTAAAAACTAGTGCTTTACGTGTGATCCCATATTTTACAATATTATTTACAAGACAATCAGGGAGAATCCGCAAATTATTGTTTTAGAATCATGAAAGTCACGGGTTACCTACTATATTTTCATCATATTTGTGTTGTGATGCACTAAGCAAAAAATAAACATTCATGCACAATGTAGAACTTTGTACTTACTGGATTTTGTAATAATATGCTTAGATATTATAATAATTTTTAGAAAACTTAGGAAAGCAATTTTATTGTTGAGGCATTGAATATTTTAGAGCATGACACATTTTGAATCTAGCTAGATCATCATTAATTTGATACTACCATAGACGAAATTCTAATTCGTCCATGATACAACTACCTATTTACCTAGGTAGGTAGGTACTTACTAACATCCTACTCTAGTACCTAAACTGCTAAAATTATTATTTTTCTATTACGATAAACATGTCTAAGGATGGTAGCTAGAGGTTTGTCCAAATAGATAAGTAAGTAGCTACCTACAAAGTACCTAGGTAGCTGTACCTACTACAATATTTTGTTGGCCTAACATTTTATAACAGTCTAAATGGTGAAGAAAAACATCGTGAGGAAATCTAATTATGATATTTTTCTTCACTGTAAGAACACGTGCTAATACGCATTCATTCATTCATTCAAACATCAAAATTCCTTGCTATTTACAATTTAAGTACCTACTTAGATATGAAATTTAAAACTATTCCTAGTTAAGTACCTACGTAGTTAGCCGTAGGTAAGTACCTAGTAAGCTGACTCTGGTAAAGTTTTTAGGCCTCTATCTTGGCTTAGCGACTTTTAATTTCATCGTAAAAACACCAAATAAAAAACTGACTCATCAACACAAGTCATTATATTATGACTCTGGTAAATCATAAAATGTGCAATAAATAGGTATTCAATAGGTAGAAAGGTATAAATATTATAGATACATTATTAAAGGTAGGTAGGTAGGTACCTAGATAGTACTCGTATCTAGAAAAACATTTGCCGAAATAGACTACATAACAAGTATCGACCCAGACATCTCGTAGATTAGTCTAGATGCAATACAATAATAAGTAAATAATCTAAAAACATTGCTCTGATTAAACAAATAAATACTCAACATACCTGCGACCAAAACAGCAGCTGAGGCAAGCAAAATTGCACAAAAACACTTCATAATTAACACAAAAACATCACAATATAATAGTTCAAAACAAAATGCGCGTGCGACTGATATGAAAACTCCTTCAGACTGAAGAACAGTTCGCTAGTGATGTGTGTAATTGAGTTGACGTTTAAGATTGTCCCCCTTAACTTACGTCAACAGAAAAACAAGTTGGTATTCTGTCCCCTTTGAGGTCGTGGCTAAGGAGACCCGACCTCAAGAAACGTCATTTGAATTATTATTGAAACTAACTTCACGTCATGGTGATGTCATGGGATTTGGGATAACTAACTGTAAATTAATAACTGAGTGATGATAAATAATAGGAGAATATTAAATAAAAGAAATAAGGAAACATTTGAAAACAGCTTCATTATAATGATAAATGGTTTGGAACCATAAGCACAGGGGCTAATTTTCATTTCCATAGACATTTGTAGGATTATTGTCTCGTAGCGCTTCGGACATACAGTTGTATTTTTCTATTGTCCCCCAATTTAGCTCGAGATGGACGTCTGGGGGCAAATCGTGGGGACAGATGGTAATGATTTGACATTTCCCATCACTAAAACAAAAGACGTTGATTACACTATCGCGGTATCATACTTGTAGGTAGGTACTAACGCGATAGTATTATTTCCTTAAAACTAAAGTAATTAATTAATTCGATGAATGCTTTGTGTTAACCGACTTTGTTCATTATTTGTTGTTTGGAAACAAGCATTATTCTAAATAAGTACTTAGGTACCTACCTATTTATATTATGTACCTATACCTAAGTAAGATAAATTATGTTGGGCCAGTGGTAGTTAGTCAGGTAATAGTAACTTCGCTTTTACGAAGGTCGTAGCGTAGGTTCGAATCCCAGCCTTACATAAATTGATATACCTAGTACGTTTAGCTAGTAGGGTATAATAGATAGGTCTAGTTTGAAAGGATAATATTCCTGACTCTACTTACAGGTAAAGTAAACATAGATCTAAAAAATAACATGCCGGGAATCCCGGAATTTAGTAAACCAAACACGTATTGACTATTAAAAAAAATGCTATAGGTGTAGGTACCTACTTCTTTTCCTAGTGTGTTAAGAAGGTATCCCGTTACGCGTTATATTAGTTAAGTTAGCTGTTGGTTTAAAATGTTAAAAAGCTGCTGATGTAAAAAGACTGAGGTGGGTGTCGCGTTGAAACCGGCACAAAAATCATCACGACGTGTCAATCATCAAGAATCATCAAAATAATTTTTTTTAAATGCTCCACCTATGAAGTAGCTTTGAAACTAGTTTATAAAATACAAGATTGTAAAGCAACTGGTTATGTAGTTTGTATAAGTAGTTGCAGATGGCGCTGTTGACAATATCAACTATATATAATTATAATAATATAAAAAATAAAAAAAAAGTAGGATCTATACTAAATAATTTATTATAATTGTTATTTTATGACTCACCATAATTTTGCAATAAATTAGGGTAAGATTAGATACTGATTCACACATTATTTAAACTTCTGAAACCTGCTTAAGAATCTATACTACATTACGCCCGTGACTTCGAATGCTACTTTAAATTGTAAAGTATTATTTAGTTAAGTATATATTTTTACTCTAAAGTTAAATTTATAGGTAGGTACCTACCTATAGGTAAGTAGTTTCAGAGTGGCTTGAAATTGAAACAATGTTTCAGATTTCTTTAAGGTCCCTAAATAGGTAGGTAGGTAGGTACCTACCACTAACATAGTTTTTCCAGTTTTGCTCCAAAATTTCAGCAACAGACCTATAACTATAGTTACCTAATCTATCTACTTTAAATATCAGATAACCCACACCACTTCCTGAAAACCATAACCTCGATCGAGGTCAGACCAAAAATCCTTCGAAATTCGCATCACCTTGATCATTTCGCGGCCATTCCTCGACTTTTCGCGGTCATTCCTCAACGACCTCACATTTCGCGGTCATTTGCGAACCTTGCCAACAAAGGACGCGACCTCGCCGCCAAGGTTCGCCCTTGCTCGGGAGGTCGCGCGAAGGTCGTGACGACGTTTTTGCGATTTCCTCGTATCTGTGACGCTCGATGACGCTGATGACGTCACATAATGACGATTTCCGCATTGTTGGGCGTGTTTGAGGATAAGCGATTGTTTTGCAGAATGGTAATAAAAGATACAATTTCAATTGATATTGGAATTAAAGTTAGATTAGGTTTTTAAAGGTTTGATTTTGGATAATTAAATACATTTTTTTTTTAAATATTTATTTAAATCTTAAACTTTTATGGCAGTAACAAAATTTTAAATAATTAACTCACTTGTACTTATGGTAACTATTGTTTTGTCATTTACTTATTATAAATACAAAATAACAAAATGTCTAATCAAAATTATTACTGAATGTCATGGTATGTCCAAATAAATCCATATTTGTGATTATTTCTTCTTATATTTGTTTTGTTTTATTCAATAAAACTAACAAACGAATGAATAAATTAATGTCAATAGCTCTAATTTATTTTACAATTGATTAAAATAATTAAAAAAACAGAGTTTTATGTATAAAATTATGATTAAATACCTACTTAAATATATTTATATATTTATGAATTAGAAACTTGTGAGACAGACATTTTTTTTTTTTGAACAAAATCACAAAATGTAAATTTATTAAAATATTTACAAGTAATTTGCTTTACAAATTTCCTTGTTACAATTTATTTATAATGAAATAAATATTCGATTCAATGGCACTAACAATAAAAAAGCTAGTTAAATTAAATTAACATTGGTTAAAACTAAAACTAAACTAATTAAAGATGTTGCCGTCTCTTTCATAACGTTCGAAATAAAAAGGATGGATCTTTAATTAATTTAGTTTACAATTTAACAAATTGATCTTATTATTAAGTACCTAATTATTCTACAAGATATGATTATCCTAGGAACAATAAAACATAAGTATTTTCAAAATAAAAATAAAATAAAAATGAAAAAAAACTTCGATTTTTTTATTCTAATTTATTATAAAAACCTCTCTAAAATTAATTGTAGAAATTAACAAACTTTTATTTGAAACTAGCTGCTAACCGTGGCTTCTCTAGCGTAGAAATCGTAGAAGCAAAATAAACTCGATCTCTATCATACAATTACAGTAGGTACCTAGTTTAGGCGTGAAAACATAACAGACAGACAGACAGATAGGGTAAGAAAGGAGTGAGATAAGGATTGGCTAAGCTGTTGAAATTAAATGTAAAGAGAAAAAAACACTGAATAAACTATCTCTTAAGTTTTGTTAGAACACTTCTTTCCTAAATATAATTCTTTACTTTATTAGAACACTTCCTTCCTAAATATGAATCCGTACTGACTGCACTTGATCTTCAGTGTGCGGGCGAGTTGCGGCGGGCCGCAGTAAAATACGGTTTTGTTCTTGGAGTTATTTGAACAGTTTGTTTTAGTAGTAGCGGGCTACAATAGACCAATGTATACAGGTTTTTCTTCATAATTTTAAATACTTACTTCACCTATGATAATTTCAAAGCTATCGTATTGTTAGAACACTTCCTTCCTAAATTATAAATTCTTTACTTTATTGGAACACTTTCTTCCTAAATATGAATTCTTTACTTTATTAGAACACTTCCTTCCTAAATATAGGTAAATCCGTACTGACTGCACTTAATCTTCAATGTGCGGGCGAGTTGCGGCGGGCCGCAGTAGAATACGGTTTTGTTCTTGGAGTTATTTGAACAGTTTGTTTTAGTAGTAGCGGGCCACAATAGACCAACACAGGTTTTTCTTCACAATTTTAAATACTTAATTCACCTATGATAATTTCAAAGCTATCTTAAATTTTATACGAACAACAATCTTTATTAAAACACTTCCTTCCTAAATATGAATCCGTACTGACTGCACTTGATCTTCAGTGTGCGGGCGAGTTGCGGCGGGCCGCAGTAGAATACGGTTTTGTTCTTGGAGTTATTTGAACAGTTTGTTTTAGTAGTAGCGGGCCACAATAGACCAACACAGGTTTTTCTTCACAATTTTAAATACTTAATTCACCTATGATAATTTCAAAGCTATCTTAAATTTTATACGAACAACAATCTTTATTAAAACACTTCCTTCCTAAATATGAATCCGTACTGACTGCACTTGATCTTCAGTGTGCGGGCGAGTTGCGGCGGGCCGCAGTAGAACACGGTCACCTTGCCTTTGTTCTGTTCTTGGAGTTGTTTGAACACTTTGTCCCAGTTGGGACGGCCGGCATTGGTCCGTGTTTTGAGGCCTGTGATTAGGTCGCGTTTTTCCTGAAAATAACATTTATTTAGAACAATCTTTACTTCTGTAAAGTGTGGACATGTATAGTCGACAAAGAAATTGGTTTACCACTCTAAGGCTGAATATCATTTGCACGTACAAAACATCCAAGGTCTATTTTCGCTTGACAGATTAATAACTGCTACGTCAAAATCTGTCATTCCTGTTTATTTAAACTCAGAACTGTTGGCTTGCAATTTAACCTCCTGCTACGTGCAATAAAACGTCTTGTTTAGTTTCGACGTAAAATAATTGAATTTTGAATCCAGGGAATTGAACTTTATTATGTTTTTAATAGATTTAAAAACGTCCCATTTCCTGCTAGTAGCGTAAAGGGTTTTGGGATTCATAATAAACAATGATTTATCATTTAAAAATAACTTTATTGTCCTTCATAAAACGTAACAGTATCATTTAATTGTAAAAAAAAACTATAGGGAAAATATCAGCATAATAACGCGTGTTTCCACCATTAGCTTCGATGACTGTTAACAAGCGACTTCTCATAGAGCCAACGAGGCGGGAACAAATGTCTGTCCCGCGCAAAGCCTCCCAAACTTCATGGCAATGACTATCGATGGCATCTCGAGTTCTCTCATTGCGGTAATGCCATCGCTGCACCATAAGTCCCCAAAGGTTTTCGATCGGGTTAAGATCTGGTCTTCGTACGGACGTCTCATTGTTTCTCTTTGCTCGCTGGACAGTGCAGGCGGCCGACCACTTCGCCTATGATCTTGAAGATTACCTTCTTCCCCTTCACGTCTTATCCAAAAACGTGCCGTATATCGCGATAGTTCTCTAGAAATATCACTTATGTTGTATCCTAACCTAACCGATGTAATGATAATTATAATTTCGGCTCTTTCCTGTAAGTTTAAATTACGCGACATTTTCTTGACATTATGTGACTCGAGTTGATCATTAACTGACACTTGACAGATCATAAGTCAAAAGCGATTCGAAAATGAATAAGTTTTTTGTAAGTATGGTAGGTATCTAGCATAAACCTCCTTGATTTATAAGGACAAGTTGGTTTGTGTTTACAAAAAATATTCTCTATTGCGTTGACATCACAGTTCAACTTGCATGTTCTTTTAACCATTGCTCTGTGATTGGCTCATAGTTAACCAATTACGTTAATGTAATACAGTAATCCTTAGCGAATAATTATGTTACTGGGAGATGTCATCAAAAGTGGTAAACCAATTTCTTTGTCGACTATACCAAATATGTATTAAGACATATCTCTGTCTACCTTATTAGACATCTTCAAAGGATCTAAAGAATTACATAAAAAGATCTGAAAGAAATGTCTACCGCACTCTGGGATACAGTTGTGATCATGTTTAATTTTTTTCAACATCATTTCGATGACACTTGTACCATTTAAGTAAAATAAAAAATAATAGAAATAAACGGTGATAGATTACCTTTTCGTGCAGTAGATCTAGAGCCAGCTGCAACCCGACCGCCTTCATATCGTTCCTCTGCAGCGCGCTCGTTATATACATGTGCATCTCCAGGAACCGCTCCCTCTCCCCCCCTCCTCCCCCTCCTCCTCCTCCCCCTCCCCCGCCCCCCCCGGCTCCCCCCAGCTCCGCCTGCTCCATCTCCAGCTGCGAGAGGAGACTCACGAACCATTCGAACGAGCGCTGCTCGCGGTTTATCCAGAAGAAGTCTACCTACAAGGTAGAAGAGAATTTGAATACGATTGCATTTAAAATAAGTTAGCATTCCCCATCACTACATCTAGGTACATAGTATAAAACAAGTCGCTTTCTCTGCCCCTATATCTCTCCCTATGTCCCTATGCTCGCGGTTCATCCAGAAGATCTACCTGGAAGGGAAATCTCAATGGAGAAGTTGAATACGATTCCATTTAAATGGCCTAGTATCAGTAGTTCAATTAATTAGTGCGATGGTCGGACTGACGATGATATTGATCAATACAGTTCATCGGACTTCTGAGCCTTTCAGTCCGATGTTTACTCATTTCGACTTTTCTAAACAAATAATAATGCATTTAGAAGGTTAGCTTAGCATTCAATTTTACAATTACTTTTACTTGCTACCAAGCTTCAGTGTCTTAAAATGGTGTATTATGCAATAGCTCAATCAGTATTATCCTATTGCATCACTGCATGGGGAGGCTCTTCTAAAAGTATGATGTTGAGACTTGAAAGAGCTCAAAGGGCTGTCCTAAAGGTTATGACTTCAAACCCAAGACGCTTTCCCACCTCCAATCTTTACTCGATTTGTGGTGTCCTGACGGTGCGACAACTTTTCATTCAAGCAACTCTATTACGCAAACACACAGAACTTTCGTATGATCCTAACTTAACCGTTAATAAACGACGATCAGGCAGAGTCTGCAAAATAGAGCCACGAAGAACTTCTGTCGCCAGTAAACACTACTTTTATCTCAGTCCTCTGCTATACAATAGGGTCAACAAGGAAATCGATATATATCCTCTTCCTCTGCACAAACTTAAATTGAAATCCACATCCTGGTTGCTGACCCTCTCCTACGAAAAAACTGAAGACTTATTAATTATTCCAACCTGAATTAATTGAATTTTAAGTAAATAAATTATGTGTTTTGTCAACTCTAATACTATTTTAACATACACGCACAGTGCATACCTACCCTCCCCTTCACACACACACACACACATACACACACACATACACACACACATACACACACACACACACACACACACACACACACACACACACACACACACACACACACACACACTCTCACACTAGAGACTTCACAGTATTCCCGCACGCACTTACTTTTTAATTTTAGTTAAGTTAGTTTTATTTCTTTTCTTTTGTTAAATATCCTCATTTCGTGGAACACAGTCCATGCTCTGTCCAGGAGGCGGGCGTTGACTCTGCTACACAGTATAGACTTTTGCAGGTGTCAACTTCCCATTGTTTGTATTACCAATTGTTCTTTTGTTCCAAATAAATTACTTAAATGATTTTTGATTTGATTTGATTTGAAGCTTGACTATTTTGATTGTTAAAGTGAGGAGTTGCGTGTAAGAAGTTGCGTTGGAACAGGCAACAGAACTAATAGGTACATACCTTCCTTAGTCTTAAGTTATGGCTGTGCAGACTAGCAGTCCAAGTATGGTTACACTTAGGACACTCTCTCTTAGCTTCCCAGTACCGGTACATGATGGCCTGCAGGATGGACGCGAAGGGGGTGACTCCGATGCCGGCGGCGATCAGCGCCGCGTGCTGCGCTTGGAAGATGTGGGAGGAGGCTGCGCCGTATGGACCGTCTATGTATATCTGGGAGGAAATTCAGTTGGATTACCGGATTTTATTACATTAGTAGGACCATAATACATTAGTAGGACCACGCTGAGATTGGACCCTTTCGGCAACACCGCTTTCACAGGAGAGGCTAATTTATATTTGTTGACTTAATTATTATCAGTGCAGAAAGGTAGTTTTAGTTTATCCAAATTTTTGTCCTTAATTTGTGCTTGTTTTCTTCTTTCTACCTACCTGTCTGCCTGCTTTTTTCTGTGTCCTTCTCTGTCTTTGTCTCTTTTTACTGTAACTTAGTGTTGTGTTGTGTTGCTGAATAAATGTCTATCAATCAATCAATCAATCAATCATTAGGCTTATTATGGTGGATGATATGGCGGTAGGAGAGCAGTGAATGATGGCACAACATCGCCAAGAGTGGCGTGATAGAGAAGAGGCCTTTACCCAGCAGTGGGTGTTACCGGCTGGGTAGATAGATAGATAGGCTTATTAGGTTTTTGACCCTAAAATTCTAGGGGAAGAGTGGGATACAAAAACAGCCCTTGTTGCATAACCAGAAATGTTCATGGAAAAAATATTCTTCGCACAAAACTGAGTAATGTATTCTACTTCCTACTTGCTTTCTACTAATATTAGAAACGAGATAGGTTCTGAAGAATTTAATTTTATGTAATTTTTGTTGTTCTTTCAAGCAAAAACTAATGAATGGATTTTGATGAAATTTGGTGACGGTTGGCTTACATCCCGGATTAATATCATAGGCTACTTTGGTACCGGTATTCCCACGGTACAGGAAAGTTTACCTCGAGTAACTCGCGGGGCGCAGCTTGTTAAGAAATATTTGATGCTACCCTTATGAATATTGTAAATAGTCTTCCTACAATACTTGCTTTTGCTGCAAAGAATCCTAAGCTTTTAAGGTGGTAGCTGTATGTTTTTAAGTGCTAGTACCTAACACTTAAAGTAACTCCTACGTCTTAAAATCTTACCTCCAAGGGTTTCCCAACAGGTATGTTCAATTCCTGTTCTTGGTCAGATGCCCCGCTGGTGTCTTTCTCTTCTGTTATCGACTTCTCTTTGATAGATTCAACGTCTTTGTCTGGAGATATGGTTTTAGAAAGACGTCTTCTTGCTGAAAAATAAAATACGTGATTATAATTTCCTATATAATATCTTCTTTTTCCTGCCCTTATCCCACTATGTGGGGTCGGCACAACATGTGTTCTTCTTCCACTTCCCTCTATCAGACGTCATCTCAGCACTCACACCATTCTTACTCATGTCATCCCTCACACAATCCACCCATCTTTTCTTTAGCCTTCCCCTAGACCTATATCTATTCACATTCATGTCTAATATAAATACAACTTCTACTCCTATGGCAATAAATAAATAAACATCCCTGGACATTCCACACACCGTCATCTAGTCCCAAGCTAAGCAACTAAATGCTTGTGTTATGGTAACCAGATGACTGATATTTTTTTGTATGAAATGACTTACCCAAAGTAATAATGCTCTCATTACTCCGTCTCCTCTCATGTTCCTCGAAGCTCGGAGTCTTGAACGCGATGATAGGAGGCTTCGTCCTCATATACCTGAAGCGATGTTCGAGATCCTTGTGTTGAGGAGATTTGTACGCGTCGACTGTTTCTGGAGGTTTGAGGGTCGTGCCGCGAGGGTCGAAGGTGCGCTCCGACTCTGAACGGAGGAAATCTCGGAGGCTGGAAGAAGTGACGGTTTATTTCAAGACTTTTATTAAAAATTGTGGTGTCCCAACAGGTCTCTTGTTGCGGCAATACCAAAAAATAATAAAAAAGACGTGTGGCACTCGGGGACTGCCGCGGTATGCCACCTAGAGGCGAGTTGCTGAACTAAACAGACAAGCGTTAGGTTATTTTCGTTAAGGTGTCTTAGGGTAAGATCGGACTAGTTTTCAGAAAACCAATCGAGTGTTTGAAAATATTTTTTTGTATCGCCTCTGGTTATTCTTTCCTAACGCAATAGGGTGTCAACAAATGCAAAAATACAGAGGTTTCATTTCTTATATTTAGTTTTTAGATAAACCCAACGGTCGATGTTTTATGAATGATAGAAAAGAGCATAATTTTTCAAAATGGCCAGGGAAAGATCGGACCGTGTGAGAGTAAGACCGGACTATCTAATAAAACCACCCCTGTAACAGATAGAATAAGCTGTATCACTAGAAAACATTCGGACTTATCCTAGTAAAAACATAGTAAAAAATGGATTGAATCCCTTCACAACTTTGAGTTTTAGCTTGGATTTTGTAAAAAAATTTTGCCTCTATGCCGATCTTACCCCTGCATGTCTGAAACTCTGACTTTTTAACTAGTTAACCAATTAAAGTTAGTAAAAAATGGTAAGAAAATGAATAAGTTGATCAACTAACAAAGGAATTTGCAAATACATTAAATAATTCACTGGGAAATGAAACCGAAAAAATGACCGGATGATCATAGTCCGAACTTCACCTATTGAAATTTCCGAGGCTAAAGATCGGATCTATGTTTACAAACGTCTTAGACGTGAATGTATAATATGAATCAATCAATTTAACTACACTCATAGTGATAAAGCCGCGAAACTTCAAAAATAATGAAAACTACTTACCAAATTGCTTGTTGAAAGTTTGAAGTGAAAGATCGGATCGTCTCCTTTTTCATTTTTTTCCCATCTTTTGCTAGAACGATGATTACTCGCGTTCGGCTGGGCCTAGCGTCAGTCGCAGGATGTAGAGGGGTGCATAACAAAATGGCACAAAAGGCAATGTTGCCATAATTGTAAAATATCGCCAAATTTAGTAGTTATGCGACTTGTACGGACTTAAGACACCTTACAGAATTTCTGGATTCGGTCTCCACGCTCAAGGCCCGCTATAGAAGCTATGCAATAGCTTAATAATAAAAAATAGATATAGAAGTAGGAATAATAAAAAGTATGCTTACGCATAGTTTTAATATTTTATTGTGTTAAACCACACTCAGGCAACCGTGAAAAATATCATCTTTCTTATAGTTTCGAGCTACGACAATAGGGCTTCGTGGCCGAGTGGTAAGGCAGTCCGGCTTGACTACGCTTGTATCTAGCGGGTTCGAATCCCGTCAAAGCCCAAAACTTTTGGTAAGATTTTAAATTTATAATTATGCTCACGCAATTTTGTTGGTCTTCTTCTGGACATCAGGCATGGAGCGAGACTTCTCTAGAAGCCGTTGCGGAGAGAACGGCTCTGGTCGTGGACTGGGGGTGGCCAGACCTGGAACAAAGTTCTTGCCTGATTCTTACCCTGGTGTATAGGAAGTTCAAACCATCCTGATAATCGTAGGTCAGCTTATGTTGGTTAACCTCCCGAATTCAGTTTCCTCCAATTTATGCTGACCTGCGATTTGATGCCGAAATTTCGTTTTTTGCTGTGAGTAAACCCCCTGATTTTCCTCTTTTCCTTTTTTCTTGGATTAAGCTAACATTTGTCCCGTAGCGGGAATCGAACCCGCAACCTCCGCCCACTGCGCCACAGAGGTCGTCAAAAATTTTTATACTAAATTATTGTCTTAAGTAGCAAATTAACAGCTTCTTAGTTAAATTTGCTACAGTAAGGTGATCTTACCCTCTAAATGCGTGTCGTTCTCGAAGCCATGGTTGATGTACTTAGTGGGAGTTGCCTCTAGGTACACCCTCTTGCTCATCCTCAGGGAACCGTTCCACTTGCCTCTGGACTTGGTGCTCTTGTTGCTCTGGTTTGAACTGCTTCTAGCCAGTTTTCTGACAATAAATAAATACCAAACTGATCACAGTAATATAGGTGAACATTTCACTCATAGGTGGCATTTCAGAAGGAAAAATTGGATTAAGAAAAAAACAAGAAACAATGGTCAATACGTGTGGGGCTGACTAGCCGGGGGTTTCCTCACGATGTTTTCCTTCACCGTTTAAAGCTCGTGTTAAAGCGCATATAAACTTTTCGACACGAAAAGTCCATTGATGTACGGCTGGATTCGATCCCACGACCTCCGGAACGAAAGTCGAAGTACCAATCCACTTAGCCAATACAGCAATACAACAATGATAAACTAGTTAGATAAATGTAGGTAATTTTGTAACAAATAGATAAGTACTAAGGTTCCTCACTCATGTCCATTGTCTAGTGTGGTGTTGAGTGTGGGCGCGCCGTGCAGTCGCGCCTGTTCGCTCTCGAAGTAAGAATACAGACGGTTCGTCCACTCGCCCACTCCGCGGATGTGCAGCCAGATGTAGCCTGGAGATAGTTGATATGAGAGGTAAAGAAAGAAAGAAAGAAAAACGTGTTTATTTCTGTACCTCAATGATCGCTTAGGTTCTTGCCTGATTCTTTCCCTGGTGCCTACACCTACTCTATTGCCTGTTCCGACGCAACTCCCTAGAGTTTCTTATAATAACGCAACTCCCTAGATTTGCGTTGGAACAAACGAGTCACCTAGCCTATAAGTCTGTACGTTTTTAAGTGATCCTTGAGGTCCTACACAAAATAAACACATTTTTCTTTCTTTCTTTCTTAAAAATTTACAGTCTTATAAGCTAAGTGACTTTATCACCTGCTGACGCAATTTCCTAAGTCGCAATTTTAAAGTGATCCTTGAGAATCTACTGAAATAAACACATTTTTTTTTCGTTTAGAAGACTGTAAGTAGATGTAAATACCTTCCAGTTCCATCGTGCTGCTGATTGTAAAAATGGTGATGAGAAGTACAAAGTTTTCTGACTTGCCCTAGTCTTTCAGAAGACTGAATACCTTCTAACTCCGGCGCGCTGCTGATGGTAAATGGATGCCACTCGTAGCTCGCTATCTGCGGTATGTTGATGAAGACGTAGTCTCCCGCGTGGAAGTGGAAGCGTGGAGGACGACGCACCACCAGGTGCGTCACGAGGGAGGGGAGCAGGATACCGGAGGATATGTACGTCTTGCTGCGATCAGACCTGGAAGTGGGAAGATAGATAAATCATTTTCGATAGGACCTCAAAGATAGAATTGCTAGGCTAGCCAAATAGTTCAGACCTTGTACTATTGTTATTCTGTGACCACCTCCTTATATTCGCAAAAGTCTTTGAACTGCATTTAATAAAGTAAATAGTGGTTGAAAACAGAGTATCAGCTATGTCATTGTATTATCTGTGTGATAGGAATATTGTGATAGGTGTAACGTGTCGCGTGTCGCGTGTCGCATGTCATGCGTCATGCGTCATGCGTCATGCGTCATGCGTCATGCGTCATGCGTCTGACTCACATCATCCATACGTATCTGAGCACCCGCTCAGTAAGGTAGACGGCGCCGGGCAGCACGAACCACTTGTAGAAGTTAGGCGCGTGCAGAATGAGAAGCAACCAGAACGGTATGTACAGGAGGTGCGTCCAGTAGAATACCTGGAGTACACACATTCTTAATTACTATCTAGTCTAATAAAACCAACTGGATCCGTGCTTTTAAAGTCGTTAAGCCATGACGGAGGCCTATAGCCGCGAGCTGGCCACTTGCTCATAAGAACGAACGAACGAACTGGATCCCAGGCATTGGCTCATTTAAGATACCAAGTAAGATTGAAGTTTCTTCTTCCCTTCCTTGTTCCTTGAGTTCCTTGAGTTTCTTGAGTTTATCACTGAGTTTCTTAGAGCATTAAGCCAAGCTGATCCTAGCATTTGTGAAGACTCACCTTGAAGCTCCCTCGTCGTCTCACAAAGCTCTGGCTACACACAAACATGACAGCCAGTACAAGTAACAGACAGACGCCGCTGGGGTTGGCCCACCCCGGGACCAGCCCGTACACTCCGGGGCGGGAGGTCAGCAGCCAGGCGGAGAGGGAGTGGTTGGAGGGGTTGATGGCTGGGTCGTTCACTACCAGGATACCTGGAGAAACAGTTCAGGATTTATGGATTTTTACCAGGAATGTTAATCTATTGTTGAATATTGTAGAAGTGCATAATAAATGAATATTCCGCCATCTTGGATTTTCCGCCGTGATGACGTCACTAGCTTATATCTTCCAAACTAAAGTTGTAAGTATACAAAATTTCAGCTCAATCGGTTCAAGATGCTTCAAAACTGAGTTGCTAGAATCCAATCCAACATAGGTACTTACATTACATACAGATATTGCAAGCTAAATAAAAGCTTTTAATAATAAATAATTTAAATTTCAAGGGCTTGTTTTGTGAGATTCTGATGGAAACCTCTGATATGATGAACTTCATGAACCAAAAGAAAACTATATTATAGGTTACTTACTAAAGTTGCACAAATGCATGATGGTGTGCAAAAAGCTGTACCCTGCTATCAACACGCCAGTGACCTGAAACAAATCATTGTTCAACATTATGTTAGGGCAAAGAAATTTCTGTAATAATAATAACAATTGACCACCCAATATATAATATTACGCAAAGAAAGAAACTACCTTTACTACTCGTCCAAAGAATTCGTAATGCCGCAGACAAAATTATCAGTAACTAGCTGCGCCTTGCGGTAGTCCCGTTCCAGCAGGAATATCGGTAAAAAGTATCCTATGACACTCTCTATCTCTTCAACTATCACCACATAAAAAAATCACTTCAATGTCGCTCCGTTTTGCCGTGAAACGCGGACAAACAGACAGACAGACACACGCACGACGAGTATGGATGTCGACTTCACCCTGCTTAATGGCGTCGTTAAATTGTCGGTCCCGGCTTCTAAAGTCGTTAAGCCATGACGGAGGCCTTAAGGGGCCTTAAAACACCAGAGTTGGCCTCTTGCTCACACGATAGAAGAAGAAGAAGAATGGCGTCTGCTATATCACCCCGATAAGCCATGACGGAGGCCTACCCATACCTTATGTAAGTATATATGATGGTCTAGAGGCAGTATGCAGCCGAGTCCTCGCACGCGGAGCGCGGTGATGCAGTGTCGCAGCATGAGCACCAGGATCCAGGAACAGGTGAAGTTCAGACATTGACCTGGAACCACAATAATAGAGAGGCTTAGGTACCATGAAAGTCAAAAGTCAAAATATTTTTATACAATAAGATCTTATTAAAACTCTTATGAATGTTTAAAAGTGACACCTGTGACTGAAAAGGTGAGGAGTGCCAAATTAGCATGGTATGGTCATGTGATGAGGAGGGATGAAAGTCATATTACTAAGAAAGTTATGAGTATGAGTGCCGAGGCCGAGGAAGAAGTGGATGGATTATGTGAAACAGGATATAAATGTGAGAGGAGTGAATTCAGAGTTGACGAATGATAGAGATGAATGGAAGAAGAAGACATCTTGGGCCGACCCCACCTAGTGCGGAATAAGGGTAGGGAAAATATGATGAACATCTTATTACGGTTACGGACCACTTAGAATAGTCACGTTCTTAAAACTAGGGGGTTCTATTGCCTGTTCCAACGCGATTCCCTACACCAGGGGAAGAAGCAGGCAAGAACCTGGTAGTGAGGGCCTAGGAGTAGGGCCTAGTTTTAAGAACGTGACTTTTCTGGTCTACTAACTACAAAGTGGTCTGTAATAAGATCTTGGATATTTGACTTTGAATGAATGAATGAAAACTTCAAACAGTTACTTAATTTCTTACCACATCCCCTAGCCAGTATCACAAATCCATTACTCTCCCGATACTCGTAGCACCGCGTCGCGAACAGTATCACATTCACTGCGAAGAACACAGCGAGGTACGAGATGAGGGCGTAGTTGTTCTTGATGTAGGGCAGGGAGAGCTGGTAGGGCTTCAGTCTGGCTAGCTTCTGGAGGAAGGTGCTCGGCTCCGAGGCTAGTTTTGGAGGCACCAGCCAACGATCTATGCTGGAAAGTTAAAGTCTAATTAAATTTTTCAACATTAATCTGAATCTTTAAAACTTCGATTTGTTTGAGTTTGCGGTGGAAGTAGCTTGTACCTAGACCGAGACCGAGAACGAGACCGAAACAAAATGAACACCGAAACAACGAACAACGAAATAAAAGAAGTGAAAGAAATGAACGAAATGAAAGAATTGAAAGTAGTGAAAGAAGTGAAAGAAATGAAAGAAATGAACGAAATGAACGAAATGAGTAAGTGAGACTTACCTCGTAGTGATGTTATGCAGCAGGCCGCCGTGCATGGCGAGCATGTCCCGGAAGGCCTCGTAAGTGAGCGCCCCGCGCCGTCTTTAAAGATAAATTTATTTATTCAAGGATTACTTAATAATGTACAGTCAAGCCGTGTTGGCTAAGTGGATTTGTACTTCGACTTTCGTTCCGGAGGTCGTGGGATCGAATCCAGCCGTGCATCAATGGACTTTTCGTGTCGAAAAGATTATTATGTGCTTCAACACGAGCTTTAAACGGTGAAGGAAAACATCGTGAGGAAACCCGCGGCTAGTCAGCCCCACACGTATTGACCATTGTCTTTCCTGTGGATATGGCCGACAGCTGAGAGGGTGGTTTAGGTGCTGGGCAAGCCTATTCCATCTCAACAATGTCCCAGGCACTACAGTGTCCAAAGATTGCCTCCTGACGTTGTATAAATTATCTACTAAAGATGCAAAGGCCTGATTTTATAAGCTAGGTTTGAGAGGAAGTGCCGGGTCACTCGCTCACAAACCATCCCACCTAAGATTCCTTAAAATCGCCTACTGCGCGGTTTTTCTCCTCATCGTTCTTTTTACGTGGCGCGTATACCTCGTATCTGCCTCCTCGAACATGGCCCCTGTAAGCTCTAGTAGCTGTTGCTCGCTGAACTGCATCCCATTCTCCTCCATACAGACTCGCATCACGTGTTGCAGTTCACGGTGTTGGATTAGACCATCGTCTGGGAATGGATATTAGTTATTTTAAACCTTTGAATAACAAAACGGCACAGGGTGCATGATAACAGGACATCCATACTAATATTATAAAAGGGAAAGTGTGTTTGTCCGTCTTCCACGGCAAAACGGGGCGACGAATTAACGTGATTCTTTGTGTGGTGATAGTTAAAGGGATGACGAGTGACATAGGCTACTTTTTATTCCGATATTCCCGCGGGAACGGGACTTACGCGGGTGAAACCGCGGGGCGCAGCTAGTACCCCATACAAATACAAATGTCCGGTTATCATCCACCCGCCTGCGCTATTTGAAAATTATAGATGTTTCGATAAGCGAGATATGTTTTCATTCGCGACGATTTTCTAAACAACGCGATAAAATATTTCTGAAATCCATTGTTAGTCAACAAACCGCCGTTTCTTATTATCATAAACAGGAGATCCTCACTATCCATATCATGAACAGGAGATACTCACTGTCCATATCATAAACAGGAGATACTCACAATCCATATCATAAACCGTTGATCCTCACTATCCATATCATAAACAGGAGATACTCACTATCCATATCATAAACAGGAGATACTCACTATCCATATCATAAACAGAAGATACTCACTATCCATATCATAAACCTTGAATAGGAACCGTATCTTGTCATCGGGCGAGTGTCCCGCGAACTGGTGCACCGCCGCTATGAACTCGGAGAGGGAGATGGCGCCGTTGTTGTCGTCGTCAAAGATTTGGAACACGCGCTCCGTGAAGAATGGCTGAGGATAGATAGATAGATAGATAGATAAACACTTTATTGCACACCACACTTACATTAAAACAAATTACAGACAACAGAACAGTTCAAGTGAAGTACAATGGGCGGTCTTATGAGGAATGGATGGAATGGATCAGCAGCTATTCAGCGTGGCAATGCGGCCAGTCTTGGGCACGCTTCCGTCTAGCAGTGGTATGGATCATTTGAGCTACCTATAGGCCGTTTGCAACGGTCCTTAGGTGGCTCTACTAGTGCATTTTGTACAGATAAGTAAATAATGTATTAGTTTAGTTTCTGTAACTAATGTCATTGTATCCTAACATTCAATAAATAAATATCCTTGGACAAATTTCCAAATGACAACTAATAGGAAAGACTAGACTTATATTTGTTACTCACATTCTTAGACTCCATGATCTTCCGGAACTGTTCCTTGGTGATCTCCTTTTGGTCTCCGACCGTCTTCATGAAGAGTTGCTCTAGTCTGTCCACGCTGCTCTTGTCGAAGCCTACCCTGGGTCTGGAACAATATTTTATGAGTCAGGTGTTATTTTTTTGTTTCAATAAGTATAACAACCATTTATTATCTGACTACCCCATTAGACATCTTCTAAGGATCTAAAGAATTAAATAAAGATCTGAAAGAAAATGTCTACCGCTCCTGGGATACAGTCGTTAGTGTTCATTTTTTTCCATTAATTTATGAACATTGTTTGTTTTCAAAATCATGTAAAACAGTAAATAGGTACAAACATTATTTGATATTAAAGTTAAGTGTTTCTTAATTTTGTAGCAACTTGCCTTCGGCTTTCAGTACTTCTATACTATATATTTGTGGATAGTTATACTCAACTGGAAAGAGTTGTATTCCAATATGCAGAGAGGAAATAAGCGGCAAGAACATTTTTTGTCTATTCTTTTATTTTGTATATTTTTACTCAATGTACACCTAACTGTTAGAATTTTGTTTGTTACTTTTTATTTTTGTTTCATGAGTATACATACTACTTACTTGTTTTTTTTTTTTGGGTAAATAGCCTACTATACCCACATAGCTACATAATAATACATTTACTTTAAGGTGTCTTAGGGTAAGATCGGACAAGGGGTAAGTCCGTACAAGTCGCATAACTACTAAATTTGGCGATATTTTACAATTATGGCAACATTGCCTTTTGTGCCATTTTGTTATGCACCCCCCTACATCCTGCGACTGACGCTAGGCCCAGCCGAACGCGAGTAATCATCGTTCTAGCAAAAGATGGGAAAAAAATGAAAAAGGAGACGATCCGATCTTTCACTTCAAACTTTCAACAAGCAATTTGGTAAGTAGTTTTCATGATTTTTGAAGTTTCGCGGCTTTATCACTATGAGTGTAGTTAAATTTATTGATTAATATTATACATTCACGTCTAAGACGTTTGTAAACAGAGATCCGATCTTTAGCCTCGGAAATTTCAATAGGTGAAGTTCGGACTATGATCATCCGGTCATTTTTTCGGTTTCATTTCCCAGTGAATTATTTAATGTATTTGCAAATTCCTATGTTAGTTGATCAACTTGTTCATTTTCTTACCATTTTTTACTAATTTTAATTGGTTAACTAGTTAAAAAGTCAGAGTTTCAGACATGCAGGGATAAGATCGGCATAGAGGCAATTTTTTTTTACAAAATCCAAGCTAAAACTCAAAGTTGTGAAGGGATTCAATCCATTTTTTACTATGTTTTTACTAAGATAAGTCCGAATGTTTTCTAGTGATAGAGCTTATTCTATCTGTTACAGGGGTGGTTTTATTAGATAGTCCGGTCTTACTCTCACACGGTCCGATCTTTCCCTGGCCATTTTGAAAAATTATGCTCTTTTCTATCATTCATAAAACATCGACCGTTGGGTTTATCTAAAAACTAACTATAAGAAATGAAACCTCTGTATTTTTGCATTTGTTGACACCCTATCGCGTTAGGAAAGAATAACCAGAGGCGATACAAAAAAATATTTTCAAACACTCGATTGGTTTTCTGAAAACTAGTCCGATCTTACCCTAAGACACCTTACCTATTATATTATTTCATAACTATATAATGTAAAATAGATATAGCGATTTGGTGCCATACTGTAATGTTATAATCTATAATGTGTGTAATAAATAAATAAATACTAATATTATAAAGAGGTAAAATTTGCTTGTTTGTTTGACGGAGGTAATCTCCGAAACTACTGGGCCGATTTCAAAAATTCTTTCACGGGTGTGTAGAGTGGACTGTCCGGGTGGTTATAGGCTATATTTTATCCCGGTAGCTTCATTAGTACACCCGTGCGAAGCCGGGACGTGCTACTAGTTAGTGATATAGGTAAACAAACCTGCTACTAGAAACAGTTGATATAAACTCCATGACCTCATCGGCCGTGGTGAACCCATCTCCATCTGTATCCAGCACGCGGAACAGTTTGTTTGTGACCTGGAAAAAAAAATCAAATATTACGACTGTATCCCAGGAGCGGTAGACATTTTGTGTATTATTTCGAGGATAATTTTTACCTATGTTTGATTAATAACATTGAAATCATTTATTTCAGGCAACCTAAATGGTTAATTATAAGATGTTGACTACTACATAATTATATAAACTTATCTATTGATTTAAAGTTCAACTCTATGAACTTACAACTCTGTTCTGCAGAATGTGCTGGAAGGCGGTGATGTGTATGACGTCATTACCACAGAGTACATACGCTACACTCTCCACTTGCTCCACAAAATCCAGCTGCTTGTCACCTCTGAAAAATAAATATGATTCATCATCATCATCATCATCAGCCCTTCTCATCCCACTGCTGGGTATAGGCCTCTCTTCGCTTGTGCCAACCCTCCCTATCTTGTGCCAGTCTGACCTATACGACCTGCTGATTTGACAATGTCGTCGACCCATCGAGCAGGCGGACGACCTACTTTTCTATAGTAATTTCCCGTGTAATTATAATAGTGATTATAATTTATATCTGATACTTACGTAAGTCTTTGTTTGAGGAATTCGAACCAGTCTTCTTGCACCAGATGCCCTTCACCCTCGGTGTCGAACAGCCGGTACATCCGCTCCAATAGGTCCTGAAACATTGTATTTCAACTTCACAACTGATTTACCAAAAAATTCAGATTACCAGCTTCAGATAAAAAAAAAAGATTCAGATATTAATTACAGGAAAATTTAGATTATAAATTATAACCTGTATCCTTATACAGGCTGTAATTTTAACTGTGGTAATTTATCTTTAACCAACTTACGGATGGCCGTAGGACTTTTGCCAAAGGACTTTCGCCACTTTTGTGCCTAATCTGTGGCCATAGCAACGTTGTTATCTGTCTAAAAGTTTCAACAAAGTTACTATTGTGATGGACCTACGGATATCCGTACGTAAAGTGAAGCTCATGAAATTACTAGATACCTAATTAGATTTATTTTTAAATCACAGATAGGTAGGTAACTAAGCAACATTGTTTAGAATTAAGTTTCCACCAACATATCTTTATATAGTTAGAAGTGCGAGGCCAGATCGTGTGTTAAGTGGTAATTTATTTGTCTGTAAGTAAATGTAGTAGGCAAAGCCAACAAGTGATAAATCCACCCACGGCTATGTACGGGCGCACAGAGTGTAATTTTCCTGTTCTAGCTGGACAAAAAGGGTTACCTCATTTCTTCCTTTTCACTACCTAATATCATAGCAAAAACCCGTGAGGACATTAAACCATAAATAGATTTTTACAAATATCGGCGGTGTAAAAGTTATAACTCTCACAATATCAAAATGAGGGTAAGAAAACGTAAAATCATTAGCAATTTTGCACTTCAGTTGTTAGCTTATAAATTCGAGGTTTTTTTATATAGTGAAATTTTTTTTAATGGATCGTGAAGTGGTTGGTGTGTAGTACATTTTCATAATATAACTTTTGATTAATTATGTTTTCCATAGAAATTACACCCGGTTGAACACAAAAGATACCAACATTTTTACACATATTTTATCTTTATCAGAGTAGAAACTACTTGCCCCCACTTGTCCCCAGGCTGGAATTAGCATTAAAACATACAGTCATCTATCTACTATTAGAAAATGTTAGTTTCAGACTGCACACGATTGCACATCTATTTTTTTTTTTCATTTTTACAGAACACGTGTTGTTGATTTCTTGAACTGAGTTTGTAGAAGAATGGATAAAAAATGAACGAATTCACAAATAAATGAATTTCTTGTGATCAAAATTGACTTGAATGATGCTACAGATGAGTTTATAAGAAATTTAATTAAAAAAATACAATAATTTATAATTATAACTGAAAAATAGGCTAGGAGCGGATTTTATTTATTGTTTTGTAAAATATGCCATGATAATATGAAAAAGAGTCATATAAAATAAAATAAATAATATTATTACCATCACCATCACTGGCAGATCGAATAATATGAAATTTCCTGTACATTTGAGGCATATTTCTCTTCATATCTCCGAAGATCCTCATTAGAACCGCGACATTTTTATAATATAGGCCCAACTCAAGGGTGTTATCTTTCAACCATAAAGTAAATGATTCTTTTCTTCATTTAATTTAATTTTTTTGACGAAAAAAAAAAAATTTTTTTTTAATTTTTTTTTAAAATTTTTTTTTTAATATTTCGATAAATTATGGTCAAATGACATGTTTAAAGTGCTTTAGAGTAGATTTGAAGCCAAAAATAATATTGTCCAGCTAGCTTGTTCTAAGTGACACATAGTGGGGCGTGGCGACACTGAGCAGCTCAATTGATCAGAGCTAGGTACGAGGTGACATGTTGAAATAGGGCTTCGAGTACACTAAACCTACACATATTATAAAGAAGTAAGATTTGTTTGTTTGTAACGAATATGCTCTGAAACTACTGGACCGATTTCAAAAATTCTGGTACCGAATGAAAGCTACTCAGGGAGTAACATAGGCTATATTTTATCTCGGTAGTTTCATTAGTACACCCGTGCAAGGCCGGGACGTGCTGCTAGTATGTAATAAAAGTGTTCAGAGAAACTCGAAAACGGCTGGACCAATCGTCATGGTGTTTTATTTTTTGGATCTGTCTTTGTCAGAATTAATGTGTCACCTACTTCGGTTCTACCTTCCAGGGGGGCTAAAATGGCCGTTCGAGCAATTCTGCTAGCAATTCATAAAGTGCATTAACTACACGGACTGTTTAGCATTTTCATCAAAATTTGGTAAAACGGATCAATTTGAGCCATTCTATCATAATTTGGTGAAAATGCTAAACAATTCATGAAATAAATGCACTGTATGAATTGCTAGCAGAAATGCTCGAACGGCCATTTTAACCCCCCCATAACTAATTAGCATGCATAGATTTCATTAGTTAATCCGTAGTCCGATTATCCATGGCCCGATTACACGCGGTTCAATTACGTGCTCCGAAGAAATTGATATTAGCATAATTGCTATTAGATGTTACGTAATAATGCCGGTGACATACGGACAGGCTAATCCCTAGCTGTCATGTATTTATTATTAAGTAATTTGGTTTAGCTATGTCTCTAATTATAAAAGTTTGAAGCGCTCCTGACTATCATTGCAGGTCAGTTTATGTTGGTTAACCTTCCGAATTTAGTTTCCAACAACATAGGCTGACCTGCGGTTTGATGCCGAAATAAACGTTTTTCTCTTTCTTTCTTTCTCTCAGCATTTATCCAGTACCACTTACCTACTTACCACGCGACGGAGCCGTGGGCGTATACTATTTTATTACACTAATTATTGTATGTTTTCTAATTTTTCCTACACATACAAAACCGAACATAATCTATGTTTACTTACCTATAGCATAAAATAATAACAAGTTTGAACGGAAGTAAAGTAATTGACACTTATATCCGTTGGACCACAAAAACTTGTGGAACTACAAAAAATTGATGCTAATTGGTGGGAAAGGGCCGGGCACGGAAATTGTATAGTTTTCTTGTTAGTGTAAAAAGAAACACAAATGTCGTATACCTAGGAACAAAATATCATGCTATTTTCACTTTTTTAAGCTATTGCATAGCTTCTATCGCGGGCCTTGGCGTGGAGACCTAATCCAGAAATTCCGTAACGAAATCACCTGACCGCTGTCACTTTAGTTCAGCAACTCGCCTATAGGTGGCATGCAATAGCTTTACCGCGGCAGTCCCCGAGTGCCACACGTCTTATTAATAGAATCTTAACATTTAAGTATACCAACTGAACTTTGAAGTTAGTTTTAGTTTTTAGTAGCTTTTATTAACTTACAATGTATGTAGGTAGGTACCTATGTAATTCTGTATTAATGTAGTCGTTGTAAAGTTTACCTACATCACAAGCTTTTACCGGTGAAGGAAAACATCGTGAGGAATCCCGCGGCTAGTCAGCCCCACACGTATTAACCATTGTCTTTCCTGTGGATATGGCCGGCTAAACTGAGAGGATTGTTTAGGTGCTACAAGCCTATTCCATCTCAACAATATCCCAGGCACTACAGTGTCCCGTTAAGTGTAGGCAAAGATTGCTTTCTGACGCTGTATAAATCATCTATAGACATACCTAAAGCCCTGAGTTCCTCTTCAAACCATAACATTGAATAGCCAACACCATGTTCAAATGGCATGTCCATTAAGCCCACCTTATGTGTCAGAATAACATGCCTTGCCTTATGTAAATGTAATGCAAGTCGGGCGCAAACCCGTGTAATATCATTATTACAGCCAATCTGCATAAATGTATGGACAGATTGCAATACATTCACTGTTGACGACCTCTGTGGCGCAGTTGTGTTAACGCCCGGCTGAGATGCGGAGGTCGCGGGTTCGATCCCCGCTACGGGACAAATGTTTGCATGTTCTGCAGATATTTGTTTCGTGTCTGGGTGTTTTCTATCTATAATATGTATGTATTTACAAATAAAAAATGTATCTAAGTATTATATCAGTCATCTGGTTACCATAACACAAGCATTAAGTTGCTTAGCTTGGGACTAGATGACGCTGTGTGAAATGTCCAAGAATATTTATTTATTTATTTATTTTATGTTTACTGTTCGGTAAAAACTGTTACTAGATTTAACTGCTGTCAGAAACATGTAAGAATAAAAGTAAATTTTAATTATTATCGATTTACCCTGGTCCTCTACATGCTTAAGACACCCCTGATCTTATTCAGGGATTTATTTGATTGTAGGACATCCCAGGTCCTTTCTAAGTTAATAAAGTAGGAAGTTATTTAAATTTTTGTTTAAAATCTAATGTTTGTTAGCTGTCGTCCGAGGTCGCACGAATTATTTCAGATGGCCGACTGTCAGAAACATTTAAGAATAATTGTATATTTTAATTATTATCGATTAAATTATTACAGAGTTAAATATTTAATAAAACAATACCAATATTATATATTGTAGGCGTGAATATAGTACTCGCATTGAGTTGCAATCGCGAGTACTAACTGTCATGGCGAATAATCGTTGTTGGGTGCAAAAAGCTTGTCTAAAAACTAAACTGAGGAAATAGTTTTGAGTGTGATTTAATATTGTTCATGTTTAAATATAGTTGGAAGGAGTTGTAAATATGATTATTTTTGTGTTACAGATAAAATATAATGTTGATGAATATTCCAGAACTAGTAAGCTTGTTTCATTTATGAAGGGGCTTACACTGCGATTATGATTATCTTAGAGATTATCATAATTGCAGTAAGTATTTTAATGGTGATGCTTCTTGCAGCTTGTGAACTTTACTAGCAGCACGTCCCGGCTTTGCATGGGTGTACAAATGAAACTACTGGGATAAAATATATCTAAAACTGCCTATACCCATCCCGGCAGGACATTCTACACATCACACATCACATTAGTGGAATGATTTTTGAAATCGGCAGAGTTGTTTCAGAGATTACCTCCGTCAAACAAACAAACAAACATTACAGCTTTATAATATTAGTACCTATAGAAAAAGTCCATGTTGGCTACATAGTTGATGTTCGCTTCGCATGATTATCCCGGTAGTTCCATCATCCCATGCAAAGCCGGGACGTGCTGCTAGTTCTAGAATAGTTCGCTACAGGATCTAGCGATTAAGGCAGTAACTGAATATGGAATATTACCAATTTATGTGTTGCCTTTTGTCAGGTCGATCTGATACCTGCATAGATCTGATACAGCATAGACTAGACATGATACATACGTGCTCATGGATTTAATAGGGCTGGGGCAGACGGGCGACTAAATGTCGCTTGATGTTGATAATGTTGAGGACGATTACCGCTAAGGGTTTGTGATTGTGATCACTGATGTTTAAAACAGACTTTTTGTTACAATTTTGTAAAACGAGACTTTTTTGTTACCTATGTTTTAAATTACGTTGGCTGTTACATTTCATTATTTATACTGTTCTTTGTCACTTCTATAAAAACAATAATTTCAATTTCAAATTAAAACAATAAAAAAAAGAGATATAAAACCATTCTAAATATAGCTGCTGTACCTAAATGTTTTTGTTTGATAAAACATTTGATTTTTCCTATACCTACATCTGAGTCAGTCAATCTTTAGTCGCCCTACAATCGCCCGTCCACCCACCCCGATAAACAATAGCTAAGCCTACTTTAATCTGTGTGTCACGAAGCTCGTATTAGATAGATAGATAGATGTATAGATAGATAGATGTGACACAACATTGATCTAGATCTGGAGGTCGTATCAAGGTGTATGGTGTGAAACAGTCGTGATTGTAATGGGCTTATTAAGTGCTGTAAAAGTTAAGTTTGATGGGGTCATTTAATAGGAGTGGTACCTATGTTATGGATAATATTATCTAGATAATAACTCATAATACTAACTAAGTACCTATATTACGATCGTAGATTAGAAAAATAATAGAAATTTAATAAATTAAAGCAAAATTATAATTAATAAAAATATAATAGTATCTAGAAGTCTCTTAGTAGGTATCTAAAGTTTATTTTATTTATTTATTATTTATTTATTTTTAGCCCATATTGTCCCACTGCAGGGCAAAGGCCTCCCTCCCTCTCTTCCAGCTTTTTCTATCTTTGGCCGCAGTGGGCCAATCTGGAAGCTGCACATCCAACTCGTCCCGCCATCTCCGTGGTGTATCTAAAGTTTAGGTAAAATTTAATTTATCCTAACAAACATAGGTAGACCTATAAAACTTTTTAAACTATCATGGTTTTGAACATTATAAACACTTGACACGAGATAATTACCATGATTTGTGGTTGTTTGAGTTTCCCGATATTTCGGCACAGTTACATGCGCCATGATCACAGTTAAACTAAAATATAGGTAGACCTATTTACCCTTTCATTCAACGTGGGTGGTTTGGAAGCGCTAAGTAACAGACTGATTAAAAAAACAAATCTACTCAATAAAATAGTAAGTGGAATAAGATAGCATCTACATATATTATGAATAATCCAAACCAATCAAATCATTTTCGTAGCCAATCATGATGACTACTCACGCATTGTTCTGTCGTCGTTGATGTATGCATTCACTGATTATGTTTGATAAATTGCCTATTATTGACCAACTTCATGTTGAGATTCAATTGGGCAATTAATTATTGCAAATCAGTAGATACCTACAGTATTTTTTATGTTTGATTTCTGCCCTATTTGAGTTGTTTTGATTGTAAAAATACTTATAGGTTCTAAAACAAACTTTGTTTTCTATTCTAATAATTATATTTCATTTGAAAAATAGTCTTTTTTCAATACTGAATTGTAAGAGTTGTTTATGATTAAAGTCTTGTATTCATTTTATTTCATTTATAGTCGTCGTGCATGTTCATTCTATCATAATATTTTATAAAAAATGTTTTTGATTTAAGTACTTAGATAAAAAAAAGTTATGTCTAAATAATATCGGTTACATTTATTAGCATTGTCAAAGAAATGACCAGTTCCACCCACGATCCGTCACCCAGTCACCTTTATCAACGTAACACTCATTCAAATAATAATTGCATGATAAATTGCCAGATGTTGCGAAACTATTGTTATTATGCGAATTACATGTGTTCTAATTGACTAGTTCACGCTTCTGACTTAACTGACATAATATCTTTTTCATAGGTAAATTGTCTTTTTTGGTAAGTAAAGTACTCTTATACGAGTTTAAGTAACTTTGTGGTGAACTCTGCTGGACAAAACCAAGAAGCATTTTTAAAATCGGTTCACTTTTGACTATTTTTTTTATCAATGAATATACTTACATAGAAAAACATTAACGTACGACTTAGTATAGTCGTAGGTACCTACTAGGTAACATAAAACCACCTTTTTTTGAAGTGAGTTAAAAATCGGTAGATTTTTCTAATCCAATTTAAGAAATTGGTTCAGTAATCTACCGAAATAATATCAAAAGCATTCGGAATACAGATTCTACTAATATTTAATTTATGTCTCCGCATCAAGCTTTTTGCACCTTTCAAGTCTACCGCTAACCGCAGTTTATTTATAACCAGCAGTTAAAGTCCAGTGCGTTATTGATTACCGCTGGTAATTGGCAGATTACTAGAAACGGTTACGAATATAAATTCACTTGGACAAGTTAATCTAAGACTTAGTTTATGTTCATAATAAATATTATATAGGATACATAATTATAATGTACTAGCTGCGCCCCGCGGTTTTACCCGCAACAGTTCTCGAAACCGTGAGAAAAACGAGATTAAAATTAGCCTAAGTGTTAATTCAGGTTATAAGCTATCCTGGTAGTAAATTTCATTCAAATCCGTCCAGCCGTTTGAGCGTGAAGAAGTAACAAACATTCACACATCCATCCATTGTCACAAACTTTTTCATTAATTTATTAGTAGGATATGTGTGTAGACAATCTCTGTAGCGCAATTGACTTTTGCAAATGTGGGCATGAACTATATGTATTTGGACATACCTCTGGCTACCCTATTAGACATCTTCAAAGGATCTAACTAATTACGTAAAGATCTAAAAGAAAAATGTCTACCGCTCCCTGGGATACAGTCGTGATCATAATTCATTTCAATTTTTTATTTATTTTATTCCATGATTCAAAAGGTCACAACTTAAAACTGTTAGAAGGCCTTGATAGCTATAAAAATACTTATATTTCATTATTTTCCTGTTCTGACAAATTTATATTATATTATATTATTTTTAAGCTGAAAAACAAAGCTTAAAAATAATAAACAAACTTTTTTTAATATTGTACAGTCACTTACAAAAGTTCAAGAATGTTTTCAAAATCTGAAACTTTATCATTTTTACCATTTTATAAGAAGCAGCCTTTAAAGCCTTTAATTAATCCGGGTGAAAAGTAGACAATTGTGGCTATTTTGATGTCTTTAAAACTTACTAAATTAAGATGATACTATACTTATTTCGATCGTTAAGTATGAAAGAGACGGCAACAATAAGTTTAGTTAGTTAAGTTTAGTTTGTGCATTTAGTTTTAGTATGATTGTCTGAATCGTTTATTTCGGTAGGAAAGTGTCTAAATAAACTTGAATAAAATAATATAAGACAAAATATATTTTGTTATCGACTGTACCGGAAATTATATATTAAAGTAAGTAGGTAAGTATTAACCACAAATATACATTAAAGAACTTCACTAATGGGTTTTGAACCCATGACCTATAAGATTGTGGTGCCTCCCACTTGACCGTCAAATAACATCGGTAAGTACATCCACTTTGAAGTTAATTAAGTTTACTTTACGTTTAAATATTAGGTAAAACTCAGGCCTTTGCATCTATAGTAGATGATTTATACAGCGTCAGGAGGCAATCTTTGCCTACACTTAACGGGACACTGTAGTGCCTGGGACAATGTTGAGATGGAATAGGCTTGCCCAGCACCTAAACCACCCTCTCAGCATAGCCGGCCATATCCACAGGAAAGACAATGGTCAATACGTGTGGGACTGACTAGCCGCGGGTTTCCTCACGATGTTTTCCTTCACCGTTTAAAGCTCGTGTTAAAGCGCATATAAACTTTTCGACACGAAAAGTCCATTGATGCACGGCCGGATTCGATCCCACGACCTCCGGAACGAAAGTCGAAGTACCAATCCACTTAGCCAACACGGCTTTTTTTTTTATTTTTTTAGGTAAGTATCATTTTTATTAAATTAGTTTTTAAATAGTGCAGGTATTTTTTGTTTCGGTCTGTTTTTTTATTTGTTCTACATAAATAAATAAGAAAAAGACCCATTAGGTACTAAAACTCAAGCATTTTACTACTATAGGTACTAATACCACCAATACTAAACTGCATTTTACTACTAAACTAATACTAAACTTACTATACTTTTCATTCTCTAGCTACACAGCGTCAGGAGGCAATTCGGGACCCTGTAGTGCCTGGGACATTGTTGAGATGGAATAGGCTTGCCCAGCACCTAAACCACCGTCTTGTATATATCTACTAATATTATAAAGAGGCAATGTTGGCTTGTTTGTTTGACGGAGGTAATCTCCGAAACTACTCAGCTGCGTTTCTAAAATTATTTCACCGATGTTACTTACCTATAGCACCCTATAGGCTATATTTTATAATGGTAGTTTCATTAGTACACCCGTGTAATGACGGGACGTGCTACAAGTATAATAGTAGTACTAGGTACTTAGTATCATCACAGATTACTTACATAAAGTACAGATACCTCATCTCGAACATTACAATTAGTTCGAGATGAGGTATTGTTACTCCTTCTTTAGCCCGACGAAAAAAGGAGTCATTTCAATGTTTGAGATGAGACATCTGTACTTTGTTTATGTAATCTGTGGTATCATATTAATAATCTGGTTACCATAACACAAGCATTAAACTGCTTAGCTTGGGGCTAGATGACGCTGTGTGAAATGTCCAAGGATATTTATTTATTTATAATCAACGATTTCAATGTTACTTGAGCGTAACATAACCTCACATAAAGTAATGCATGTTCAAGCTATCATACATTTGCATTAAGATTAATGGCTGAGCTGTTATTGATAATTACAGAACACTCACGCAGCGGGCAAGATAAACTACTTCTCAGATACGTTACAGCATGGTTACAGCATACCAAGTATGTTACATACTACCAGTGCGTTCCTGCTTTGCACGGGTGCACTTATAAAACTACCGGGATAAAATATAGCCTATTAACCATTCCAACAGTTCATTCCACCCACCAGTGAAAGAATTTTTGAAATCGGCTGAGTACCAAGTTTCGGAGATTTCCGTCAACAACAAACAAACAAATCAACACTACCTTTTTCCTTCTAACCTACTACCATGTAAAGCCGAGGCTTGCTGCTAGTCATAATCCATACTAATATTATAAATGAGAAAGTGTGTGTGTCTGTTTGTCCGTCTTTCACGGCAAAACCGAGCGACGAATTGACGTGAATTTTTATGCGGTGATAGTTGAAAGGATGGCGAGTGACCTATGCTACTTTTTATCCCGATATTCCCTCGGGAACGAGACTAACGCGGGTGAAACCGCAGGGTGCAGCTAGTCATAAATAAAAGGAAGACCATAGGGCTTGGCTCTGGCTCTGGGACGCCCTGTATAACAAAATCAGAAATAGTAACAACCAGGTAGGTATATACATTAATGAATGTAACATGGCACCGCAGATACAAAGATTGTACTAATGAAGCGAACTTATAAATAATACTAATGATTCAGATATGTCGGATTAGAAACTGGATATATCTGCCATCTGGAAGCTTAATTACTGTATAAATAAACATTGTTTCGACAATTATCTTGGTTACTTATCTTGAGACTAGATGACGCTGTGTGGAATGTCAAAGATTTTTAAGCTATTGCATAGCTTCTATCGCGGGCCTTGAGCGTGGAGACCGAATCCAGAAATTCCGTAACGAAAATAACCGCTTGTCACTTTAGTTCAGCAACTCGCCTCTAGGTGGCATGCAATAGCTTTACCGCGGCAGTCCCCGAGTGCCACACGTCTTTTTTTTCAATCTTTATTCCAGAATTGCGCAGTCTTTTTTTTTTATGGCTTCGCACTCTGCGCATTTGCCATTGCTCAAGTTAGTTGGTTAGTTATTATAATGTATAAAAAATTAGGGAAACAATTATTACTAAAAAAACACAACATAAACATAGTCGAAACGTCGGGATATAAATAAGGTAATCAACGCGATAAAAACCTGTGTAAAAATAGTTCTAAAATATTACTAAAAAAAACGCGAACTAAGAAAAGTAAGGATCAGGAAAGTCACGCAGTCTCTTTTACTCATTCACTCATTACCAATAGAACCCTAATATAGAGAGGTAACATAAAATAAATTAGTGTCACAACGGACAAGATTGTAATCAAGAATTTTATCGATCAACTTTCGATTACTGACATTGAATCGATTACATTACAATTAATTATTTTTAAGATATTATCTACCTACATCTGCATTTAGTACTTAAAATACGATTAAATGATTTTTGGCACTTTGTTTAAATACTGTAAAATATTGGTTTAAGATACAAATCTAGTTTAAAAAATGTTTTCTTTCTGGTATTTTAATACAGGTAAACAGGTATTTTATTACCTACTTAATTAAGCAAAATACTATAATATGTAGTAATAATATGTATAAAATTTACTATAATGTGGTATTTTACTTCATTGTTTAAACTTAGCACTTCAATTATTTAAGTAGGTACTTATTTACTTCAATCATTCAATAAACTATCTGAAAGCATCTGTTACGCCCTAAAGCGATTTAAAATAATCGATATGCTGCCGGCACTATTAACTAAACCTCAGTAATCGATCATCGGTTCGTGCGGTAATTATAACACTCGGTGCGTAGATAATCGATTATCTATTCGGTGATCGATATGACGGATTGACGTGTTGTGACAGCGGTACAACACTATGCGTTCCATATTCGAATTTCTAAAGGAGAATGCAAAATTTTACTATTTTAGCGTGTGTTTTTGATAATAAAGCTGTTCTTGCTGATTTTCTAGTACTTTTAAGAAAACATTAATAAGCCAAGGTACAAAAAAAGTCCAGTTACCAAAATTTTAAGCTCAAAAACTTATGGTTATAATATACTAGCTGCGCCCCGCGGTTTCACCCGCGTAAGTCCCGTTCCCGCGGGAATATCGGGATAAAAAGTAGCCTATTTTTTAATCCAGGGTATCACTTATCTACATACCAAATTTTAACTAAATCGGTCTAGCCGTTTTTGCGTGAAAGAATAACAAACATTCTTCATTCGAAACAAAAAGTCCTCCAAAGCACAGAACACTAGCTGTACACTGGTCACCCATCCAAATAGCGATCACACAGAACGTCGCTTAACCATTGATGCATTGAAAGAATATTCCGAAGGCAAACTAGCTCTCACTTCACATGTTTCTTAAGTCATTACTTATCTATACTAATATTATAAAGAGGTAAAATTTGTTTGTTTGTTTGACGGAGGTAATCTCCGAAACTACTGGACCGATTTCATGATTTCAAAATTCTTTCACGGGTGTGTAGAATGGACTGTCCGGGTGGTTATAGGCTATATTTTATCCCGGTAGCTTCATTAGTACACCCGTGCGAAGCCGGGACGTGCTACTAGTAATATTATACATTGGAAAGTCTGTCTGTCTGTTTGCCCGTCTTTCACGTCAAAATGGGTCGACGTATCGACGTGATTTTTTGTGTGGTGATAGTTGAAGGGATGGAGCGTGACATAGGCTACTTTTTATCCCGATATTACCGCGGGAACGGGACTTAGCGGGTGAAACCGCGGGGCGCAGCTAGTAGTATATAATTTAAAATGATCTACAAAACGTCAATAAATATGTCAATTACAACGGAAGCTCATTTCCGTCTTATATCGATTTAATTCAAACTGACAGACAAATCTTCTGATACCAAACTGGTCTTCTAAAACTAGGTGTTCTAAAACTAACCTTATCACGTATGAATAGAATTGCAATTTGCTCTAAGAACAAGATTAGTTATGATAATCTTATGATTTCTGTTGATTAGGCGAAATGAATCTTAAAGCTCGTGTAGACTAGGGTAATTTTTGCATGAGTTTTTAGCTAAGATTAAAATGCTAAAACGGATATTGGTACTTTTCATTAGTCAATCTATCATTGATTTGCTTACTATCACTCAAATACAAAAATGTTATACTAATTAGTATTAGTGGTATAATAATTAAGTACCTAATTATATTTTTTGTGATTGTAAAGCATTAATTTTATTAAGAAATTACTTTCCTGTAAAATAAAATAAATTGATCAAATTCTAATGGAACCACCTTTATATTTTTGTAGAAAATGGTAAATTTAGGTGACGGTAAATGTTTAAAAACAATAACTGAATTACATAAAGATCTTTAAGAAATGTCTACCGCTCCCTGGGATACAGTCGTGATCATATTTCATATTTTTTTTTAATTAAGTTAATTAATCAAACGCAATTAAACAGTTTTTATTTTATAATTTTACGCTAAAAAAATGCTCTAAATCCTAAACCATAGTACTCCACTTTTAACAAAAAAATTATAAAAATGGATTAAAATATCGTAAATATATCTACTCTTAAAAGACATTGCAACATGAATGCGTGGTCGGCCTGCCAATGAGATGTTATTTATCGGCAGAATGGGCAGGGCTGCTAGTAGCCAATCTATGACGAAACGCAATTTTACTATTAAATCTGACAAGTTGGGTAAACTAGACGGCGTGATGAGGGTAATTTAAATATTTGCGTGCTATTACGGAAGTTATACCTATTTATGGATGAATATTATGTTAAGATTGTAATTTTAATGTGTACCAAGGTAAAACATGTAAAACATAAAATATTTGCACCTATATCTTAATATTTTTTTGTACTTATTTAGCCTCTGTAAAGTAGAGGACTTGACTTTAATCCTTTGTTAAAGTAAAACAGGGTTAATTTTTTTTGTGACCACTCTGGTATATAGTTTCTGCCTATCCTCTTTAAACAAATTCATTTTCAAAATCATTTGTTACCTGACACAACAAAGGTAAAGTAGGTTAAAAAAGGTAAATGTGGTGTCCCAACGGGGCCCTTGTTGCGGCCGGACTATCATATGAGTTCGGCATAAAACCTACTGTACCAGTTTGAAAAGATAAATAAATGAAGGAATATGAATCATGGTTGATGCACAACTCTTAATTGTCTTGCACTGAAAAAAAAAAAAAAAAAAAAAAAACCAGCGCTTCATCAGCCATAGTGCTGCTGAAGCACATGATGAGGGACTGTCTTTTTTTCCTGCCACTCGATTGTAAATATTATATTTGATTCTTAATTTATGTTAAGTATTTCATAACTCGAGGGGAGGCCTTTGCCCAGCAGTGGGACACTCCAGGCTAGCAACAAACAAACAAACAATTCATGTGTGTTGACGGAAAATAAAACTTACTCCTATTCTATTCTATTGTAAAACAGGCAACCATATCCCAACTATTTAAGTGAACACGCTTCGCTCGCGACACGCACACCTCCACGACTTTTTGTCGCGCGGCATACCGTACCAACAGGAAGCCGTAATTAGTGCCTTTTAAGTCGCACGACAAAAAGTCGCGCGCGTACTATGGACGCGTAATTGGCAAACTTTTTCTTTGGACTCTTTTTAAATGCTTAAGGACGGACCGCCTGGAGGGTAATGTTCATATTAGTACTAGAACGGCCAAGTTAAGAGTACATAACAGTATGGGGTCACATTATTGTGTTTACGTCAGTTTTGACAACACAAACTGGCAGGTACAAGTTTTTTTTTAAATTCTAATCGGTATTAAAATCAAATTTTGGTGTTGGTATTTGACTTTTCTTGTTGTCTGTCAGTTAATGTCAGAAGTTTAATGCTTTCATCATAATTTGTTGCGGTATTTTGATGGAAATAATATCATCTTTACAGATATTTTGTAATATTTTACGATTTCCTTGTGATCGATTGGGAATTTTGAGCTTTGTGTTTCGATTGGGAATCATTTTTATGAACTCAAAAACAACCCCTAAAATTCTGGTTCTTCAAGGTCCTGAAGTAAAAAAAAAAACGTGTGTCACTCGGGGACTGCCGCGGTAAAGCTATTGCATACCACCTAGAGGCGAGTTGCTGAACTAAAGTGACAGCGTTAGGTGATTTCGGGAATTTCTGGATTCGGTCTCCACGCCAAGGCCCGCGATAGAAGCTATGCAAGCCCCGAGTGCCACACGTCTTTTTTTTGTATGAATATATCTGTATGGTAAATGAACACAGTCATATGATGAGTCGGACCCTTTCAATGCAAATGGCTGGCACGCTAATACCATCTGTATATGGAGTGTTACGTCTATGGCATAATCACTCTCATATCTTGATTAGACGGTAAAGGATGGTGTTTGCGTGTTTTGTACTGGGAAGTGTTTATACTTTGTACTGATTGTTTTCAAAGAAAGGAAGAAAAAGTTTTGCGATCTTCAGATATAATTATTTGGTAAATTGCGGCTTTTACGTTCATCTTTAGCATGTAATAATGTGTGGAATGTCCAAAGATATAAAATTTATCATTATCTTTAAGTTATCCATAATTAATCATTATTAATATCCATTAGTGCTACAAGCTCTGGGTAAAATGTTATTTTTCCAATTTTCAATGGAAATGCGTCTTACAAATCATCTCCCATGCAACTAAAATTCTAAAAGACGTATAAGGCTGTGTCTACATTTGGCAATCGGTAATAACATATGAACGGATTCTATTCCACGCGCCTTGTGGAGGTAACTGAAAATGTAGCTTTAGCTTTGGAGTAGGGTAACACAAAAATGACAGAAGACGGGAATTTAAAAAAAATATATTTAGGAAAATTTATTTTTTGCAATTTTTTTTTAGTTCTGACGACATAGGGGTGGTCAATTTAAAAAAAATTGAAGGAAAATATTGTCTTTTTTAAACTTTCGCGATTAGAACACCATGGTAAAATAATATTTACGGGTTTTTATCGCTGTAAGGAAAATATATTTTTTGCATATTTTTTTTCAGTTCTGACTACATAGGGGTGGTCTGTATAAGTAGAGTAGAAGTACTGTAGAGCGTCAGAATCGTTTTTTTTTTACGTTGTTCATTTAAAAGAAACAACTATTGAGTGATTGAATCCTCTCAAATCTAACAGCATGGTCACCAACCTCACACCATTCATCATTGAAAGACACCACATCATTAGTGGCGGCAAACCAGCCGCGTTTCATACATAAATTCATACAAATTCCCCGTCTCTTTCTAAACCAATAAGATAGAGCGAAACAACCCATTATTTTAGATTGAGTGATACCGCGATAGTTTATTATGACCATTTCTGAACAACAAAAAGTTATAGGTAAGTTATAGATTGTATGAGACTCTTTTAATTGACAAATAAATTATTATCACTGTCAGATTATTAGTGGAAGAAGATTCATCATTAGCTGACCGTTTCAATATTCTGTTTTTTTAATGCAGAAATACTTTTGTCATTATTTTTCATCGTTTTCAAAAAAGGAGGTTTCGTACAAAAAAAGACCTAAAATAAACCTAAAAACCATGTAGTAACCACCTAAGGCATTTGTAGGCCTGCAAATAAAACCACCTTATAATCTAGGTATGAGTAAGTCTAGGTATTGAATCTAGTACCTATTCATTTGACCTTAGGCACATCGACCTTAGACTACATACTGACAGCTAATGTCAATCTATAAAAACTGACAGCTGACATTGAAAACGTAATCCTATTGGCTACTGGGGTTTAGAAAATAGCCAATGAAATAACTGCCCTAGATACTTAGCTATTTATTTATTCATGAAATATGTACGATTTAAACTACCTACTTAGTTTAAAAGTTAAAAGAATTATTGTGAATCAAATACTTAAGTGAATTTAAAAGAAGTTTAAACTAATGAAATTTAAGTTTAGTCCATATTTTTAAGTTTTACTTTATAAGCGCGCTAGTTAATGTTTTGTATTGTATGAAAATGAGATCTTTTGATTATGTCAAAGAGCGTAGTTAGAAGCAAGTCCAAATAATATCTACCTATCAATACAAAAATATCGATCTAAAAATCCACAACGAAAGACATAGACAGATAATTCCAAGGTTATTGTATCATCCAATCGTGAGCTTTAATTACGAAGAGGTCGCACTGCGCATGCGCGAAATATGATACAGGTTAAACGATTCCAGTAATATGGTTAAGGTTTTAATCGAGATTTTAACAAGATAAATAATTATAATTGCGTGACATTAAATCTACATACATATTCAATAAATATTTAGGTAAACGTAGCCTCAGTGCATTACCTATTATAATAATGGTTCAAAATGGCTACTGTTTTAACAAAATTTGTCATTCAAAAGAAGTTGTAATAATAAAACACTTACCACATCCTGAAAAGTTCGATGTAAAGACTCCTTCGTGTATCGCTGGTCCCCCTGTTTCAAAATGGCCGCGCATTGTTTCAATAATGCTAAACGTAGCTTCTCTTTAGCACTTTCCTCTTCCATAAATGACATTCGATGTCGGTTCTTTGCCAAAGGTACAGTAAGAAGTGCATTGGAAACTTCCAGAATGGGCGCCATACTATCCACCCCGCCATTTTCTCTCTTCCCGCCGATTTCATTTTGACAGCTGTCATGCTTGTCATTGTCAACGGTGATGATAATGTTCTCTTTTGGGGTAACGTCATTTGTGATTTTGTTTTCTGGTATTGAATTTAAGTCGTTTTTAGCAGCCATTTTAATCAATTCACTTTTTTTTCATTTGTCATTTTATGTATCACTGTTAGCAATTTTTTTTTAGTTTAACTAAATATCTGTAGACATAAAGATGTTTTTATTGTCTTTTGGTAGGTAAGTAATTATTAATTCAAAACTTGTACTAAAACGATCTCTTGCTCAATCAAAATGAAACTTCCCTAACCAATAAACTATGTCAAATTATAACAACTTAATAATTTCGTGAGTCAATAAAACATTAGCAAACAGTTATAAAACGAAATTACGCCATTTCGTACGAAATAATTACATGTGCATTCAAAATACCTTGTAATCTTGATTGATTTCTGTTTGATAAAGGTGATCGGAGTATCCAATGTACACGACGTGGGTGTGGACTAGATTTATAATGAAAATTGTAACGGGTTCTGTATAACTTTGACTAGACTTGAGGTATAAAATGTTTTTGCAGCACATTAGGTACACAAAACACATTTTATTAAAATTTTAAGTAGGTAAGTTAATTGTTGTTTGTTGATTAGGATTTATAAAAGGAATTATAAAAAATAAGCCAAAATTAAAGCTCTAATTTAGGTAACCTATTCAATTAAAATGGAATTCACCTCAAAATCTTAATTTTTTTTCGTCATAAAGTAAACTCGTGCTAATCCTAATTTCGTGGAACGAAAGACTTCAACGCGCTCGCCTAACAAAATGAACATTTTGAAGTTCGTTTTTATTAGTTCATTTATTAGTTATTTACTATTGACATTTTAGGTGAGTACTTAGAAAGGAAAAACATAACGAGCTATTCAGTTTTTTTTAAACATGAATCCGGGTGTACCTACTTTGTTTACTACGAGTACCTCTTTCAAAAAGAGGTTTGAAGCACTGCTTTTATGTTTAAAAACGATAAATGTTTGTGTTCTGCAGATATTTGTTCCGGGTGTTATCTATCTGTAAATGTATGTTTACAAATTATTTTAATGAACGAATGAATGAAAATACTTATAATATGAAAATCTTATATCTTGATCTGTGGTCGCGCTGAGTCGCGAAGAGTGGAAGAAGGGAAGGGAGGCCTTTGCCCTGCAGTGGGACGATTATGGCTGAATAATAATAATAATAATATATCTTGATCAAAGTCTTGAAAAATATCTTTACTGAACCCCAATTAAAAATATTTCAAAAGAGGTACTAATAGTAATAAATTAGATCTTTACACTTGCATTTGGTGAAAGTGTAAAATCCGTTCCCAATAACATTGAATGTTTAAAACATGTTTTTCGTTATTTATGTGCGGACTTTCCAAATCGTTTTTATTGCTATAATTTCTGTGTAATCTAATAGGTACCTTGTTACATAATTGGACCAATCTCTAGCTAATATTTATTTTTTTAACGAAGCTCGTACTAACTCAAAACGAATGAATAGGACACTCTAGTACGGACTCAAGTGTTTATTAACAAAACAGTGTTCTTTAGTAGGTAGATTCGAAGCGATCTTTTAAAAAACAATAAAAATAGTTTTTTTATAAAAACAATAAAAACTTGAATTATTATATAATCCAGTAAAAAATTAACAATACTCAAAGAGCTTCTCGTTTTTTAAGTTGCTACAAAAAACTTCAAATTTATTTATTTCTTGGAACAATTCTATCTGTATCTGTATATAATAAATGCAAAAAGTATACATAATTAGACTAACTCAAATTATTTTGAAGCTGGTAATCCATCTTCTCTATGGGATATCTTTGATTAATGTTTCGAGCAGACAAATTAACCGTAAGATTGTTATATCAAATACAACGTAACTTACAAGTATATAAAATCATTGATTTATGTAAAGATATTCGACTCATCATTTCATTCTAGTTATGATAATGAATGGCCGGTTACACCACTGTCAATCATTGGTTAAGTTAACCCGAGCGTTATTAATTTGATTAAGTTGTAACGGAATTTTAATTAATTAGTTACTTTATATAACGGTGTTAAGTTTTAAGTTGTAAGCGAATGTGTAGGTATAGTTATTTTTAACCGACTTCAAAAAGGAGGGTTCTATGTTTTAATATATTGTTTATATGTGTAGGTACTGTAGGTATAGATTAGTTATTTCGTAAGAGTGGACCGATTTAGATTTTTATTTTGTTTGTAAGAATACACTTCCGAGGTCCGATAAAATTTGAATTACTGGACCTGCTAAGGGTTTTTAGTGTTACAATATGAACAGAACTGTAGGTAAGTACAAGTACCTCGTGAGTGCAAGAAATTAATCTCTTTACAAAATTGAAAGTCGATTTAATATTTTTTACATTTAACATTTAATTTTGTCCACTTTAATTAAAGATTGTTTACATCATCATTTCCCTGCCCTTATCCCACGCCAGGTGGGGTCGGCCCAACATGTCTTCTTCTTCCATTCATCTCTATCACTCGTCAACTCAAACTTCACTCTTCTCACATTCAACAAGGATTGTTTACCTATTTGTTTTAAAATATTCAGGTAATATAAAAAATAGAAAACGTTGATACGCAGAAGTAACTGTGTTTGAGCGGATGTTATCTCTGGATTAGTAATTATTATGATACATTGCTTGTGCTTAGGGCAATCAATCATAACGTGTCTAAATAACAAGTACCAATAATTAATGTTTATATGATTTTGGTAATTACTGGGATATAATTCTATACTACTAGTATTATTTTATCTGTGGTCACGATTTTATTATTATTAACATCAAAATATAAATAAAACAGTTTTCTATTTTTCTCAAAAAAAAACTTATTTTATCAAAACTAATGAATAAAAAATAATACACATTTTCATTAAAAACTATTGTGATATAAAAGTGATTACGTAGGTAGGTATATAACTTTTGCTATGTATATTTTTTTCTTAGAGTAGGTGCAACTGTTCCTTTATTTCTAAAGTTTGCTTGTTGAAGCAGGAAAATAAATTAATAAAACATTATTATTGTGATTATTAATAACTGGAAATACTACCATCCGTGAGGTTTATCAGCGTCTACTAAAATTAATTCTTTTGAATCAATTAGGATAATTATGTTACAAAATTGGAGGGATCAGATTTGTTATTATGTTTTTTATGTGTTATTATGTTATTATTATGTCTAATTATTTAAATAAAGTAAATGAAAAAAGTTTATTTAAATTGGATATTAGGAGTTTGCTGAGAAAATTAGACGGTGAAGAAAATCATTTATTTCGGTAAGACCTGAAGGATCGCTTCTATATTTTTCTTACGAGCTAAGTGATTCTATTGCCTGTTCCAACGCAACTTCCTACACCAGGGAAAGAATCAGGCAAGAACCTGGTGGTGTGGGCCTAGCTTATAGTGATCCTTTAACAAACGAAATAGTCAAGCTACAGTCAGATTAGGTTCAGAATTACCTATTTTTTAGAAATCATTTTGAATTGCTAGCTATTTTGTTAGACCGAAAAATCGCACAAATTTCAACAATTTTAAAAATCTTTATTTTGCGTCTCTTTGATTATTGTCTTGTGTTTTGTTATTTATTAGTTTATGTTTTAAAGTTTCTTAATGCAGGTAGATCCATCTAAGTTTTCCTATGTCTGATATTTTTTATATTAACAAAATCTCTAAAACCTAAAATCCATTAAAGATTTCAAAACCCGGAATAACTATTAAATTATTCATAATTTTCACTTTTATTTTCCCCAATCCACTCTCACTTTTCCACTCGAAACTGCACCTTATCCCAACTACTTAGAGTCTACACATTAGTCGCGACACGGGTGATCGGTTTGTATGCGCACGCGCAACTAGCGAGCTTCTCAAAGCTTACTCACACCTCTTGTGTGACAAATAAGTGTTATTTTGTTTAACACCCCACTGGAGCTTGTCTATTAGATTTGAGATGGACTAGTGTAGTGAACAGGTGAAGGTGATGGCAGGTGGAGTAAAGCAGTAAACGAATGGTGGCCAAGAGAGTGACTTAGAAGTATTGGTCGTCCGCCAGCGAGATGGGCAGACGATATTTTATTCAAAGTCGCGGGCAAACGATGGATCGGATTGGCACAGGATCGTGGCGGATGGCACAAACTGAGGGAGACCTATACCCAGCAGTGGGTGAAGTCGGGCTGTGGATGATGATGATGATAGTGAACAGCTAAGATGGTCATGTTTTTTGGTTCGTCCGTTCTTATGAGTAAGCGACCAACTCAGATGACGGAGTTTTTAGGCCGCCTAAAGGCCTCTGTCGTAGCTTAACGACTTTAAAAGCTGGGACTGACAATTTTACGAGCCCTCCGAAGCACGGAAGTGCTCAGATGGTGCCACTTGCGGTATTTTAGTACCACAATTAATTCATCATCATCATCATCCGCAGCCTGATTTCTCCCACTGCTGGGAATAGGCCTCCCTTTGTTTCTGCCATTTCTCACGGTCCTGCGCTTGCCTGATCCAACAAACAACAATTAATTAGTAGATAATTATTGGGCCAATAATATTGGCTATTATGACTTCCTACATTCATCGCGATGCCTTGTAGACAAAATAATCTAGCTCATAAATAAATGAAGTGATGTCACGTGATACTAAGCCGATTTCAAAAACTCTTTCACCGATGTGTAGAAAGGACTGTGGGGATGGTTATAGTTATAGGCCATATTTTATCCCGGTAGCTTCATTAGTATACCCGTGCAAAGCCGGGACGTGCTAGTGCCCGGCTTACCACTAGCCTACCACTAAGCTAGTGGTATGACAGCTTTTTTTTTTTTTTTTTTTTTTTTTTTTTATCGTCCAGAAATGCATCCATGCATACCCTTCCGCCGCGGGGGCAGCGAAAGGGTTATGTGGGACTTTAACCCACTAAAACTGGACGGGGTCCTCCTCAACGCCATTTGCCGGGGCTACGGGCACGCTTATGCACTCATCCGCGGCCCCGACGACGCCGGCCCTGAAAAGGGCTCCACCTCCGGTGGGGCCTAAATGCCCCCCACCTCTTTCTCTCGGAGAGAGAGAGGCGCGCGGAACACCCACGCGCGCCACCTCCAGGCCGCCTTTGAGGGGCGGTAGCATCCCCCGGTGCTACCGTCACGGCCTGTGCTATGGGGGCCGGAGATGTTGGAGGAATTTCCTCCTCCGGCGCCCCGCTCTCCGCGGCGGATCGTTCCTTGGCTCCGCCGCAAGACCACGAATCGGCCGCAGAGGACAGGGAGAGCGGCAACGACACACCGACACTCCTCTTCCCCTGCGGCCCCACCGCCAACGCATCATACGGTGCGCCCCCGTTGTGTCGCGGAAGATAGGGCGAGCGGCAACGACACACCGGCACGCCTCTCCTTCCGCGACCCCTCCTGGCTGCGGGGAACAGAAAACTCCGTCCCCCGCACCCTCCCTGGACGCATCCAGAGCAGGCCCACCTCGCTTGGGCCCGCTCGGAGCGTCCCCTCCTTGGATTCCTTTTGGCTTCACCGTGCCCTCATCACGGTTACTGAGCCCCCCCATCGCGACAAGATTGGAATCCAGCGGGGGGGAGTGGTATGACAGCTAAGCTTGCTCCAAGCGAGCTAAGCCGGGCAATTGCGATAACTTGGTATGAATCTTCTTCGTATAGCCTTGAGTACATTTACCCAACTTGAAGCAAATATTACCCAACAAGGAGGTTAAGTATTTTGACAATGTACTTAATACTAGCCGTCGCCGCCAGCGCCACTCGTAATTACGTGATGAAATTATAATTATATTTGCAAAGATTTTTATTTATTCTTTACGTCGCCTGAAGCACCATTTCGATCCACTTAGAATGTAGATTTAGCTTTTGCACACGGCTTCGTTCTTATTGTTCTTACAGATATTTACATAAATGTGATAAATAGGTATCTAATTGTTCAAACTCAAACTCAGTACCTAATTGTTCAAACTCAAACTCAATTTCAAAATTTACATAGTCAGTACGATCGTGTATCGACCACTTACGGACGTCTCAATAACCTATCTCTGGTTTTGCTTACTGTCTGTAGATATTATTTTGACATAAGTATTTTGTATGAAAGTAATGTCAAATCTACCAACAGAAAGCTTAACCTTAGATAGATAAGTTATTGAGACTGACTGTTAGACACGTTACGTTCATTCTACTGCATGCTCAGTCCTAACGCGACACCTACCTCAGACTACTCCCTAGACACAGATATTATCTAAGTACCTACAGATACCTCATCTCGAACATTGAAATCACTAATATTTTTCTTCGGGCTATTTTCTGACGTTTTATTTTCGCGGCGCCCCGAGCGGCGTTTTCATCAAAGAAAACGATTTTTTTTTTAACAAACATCAAAACAATATTCAATTTTAATAATATCGAATCTTACTATCCTTGCGGTTATAATTACTTTCGAAGGCATCAAAGTATCGCTTGCAAATTATGAAGGTCTTGCAGATATAAAGAAAGGACTGTTTTACTAGATGTGGCTATAACAATTAACAACAATAAGTGAAATGATAGAAGCTATTGCATAGCTTCTATCGCGGGCCTTGAGCGTGGAGACCGAATCCCTGAAATTCCGTAACGAAAATAACCTAACGCTTGTCACTTTAGTTCAGCAACTCGCCTCTAGGTGGCATGCAATAGCTTTACCGCGGCAGTCTCCGAGTGCCACACGTTTTTTTTTTCTACTATAGTTAGGCAAAAATAAATAAAAGGTTGAAAAAGAGTTCGTCGTAGCATCGGGTAATTTACACGATAAAGCGATTGTCATAAGAAATAGATTTGCTTGTAAATGTGACGCGTATTTTAGGTTTTTAGTGTAGTACTATTAGGTAGGTACATATCTGGTAGTAGGTACATTTGTAAATCATATTCCTTTCCGCATAGGCTTCTACCGCCATTCTTACCCACACTCTTTTATTCATCTACTCGTACCTAATGATACGTAATGTGCCGGCAGTAGGTACAAAGAGCACATCTAATTAATTAAGTTAATTGAGGCGTTCCTTTTTGATACCTAAACGTATTTCGGTTCCCACGATACATGCCTAGCCTAGTGTGGGGATCATTGGTAATTTGTTTTTGTATTATCTATCTGTATTATCTATGCTTACAATTAGTTTTTTTGGCTAGTTTTACTATGTAAAATGTTAATTGTTTAAGTAGTAGTAAATATTTTTCATTTTTCATTTCATTTCATTTTCATTTCATTTTCATCTTGTCTCTTCCATCAAACATTGTTCCATGTTCCTGCACTTATAGTAACGGCGAAAATAAAACCCTTTAGTTTTTTTATTACGATCGTGAAATGGATTCTCAATTCGGACAAACTGCTGTATTCGTGCGTTTTATGTACGGAATTCCCTTTTACGTCTCATTGGATCTTATTTATATTTATGTAAACGTAGTGAATGCTTCAAGCATTTAGCGTGTTTATGTCGATCTATTTATTAATTTATGAAGATGGCACGTATTATTTTTATATAAGTACCTAGGTACCTATATTATTTTTTACCTGATAAGGACTTGCAGGTTTCTTTAGGTCAAAATGTTGCTAAAAATTTTGACCTAAAGAAAATCTCCTTTCATTGGTATTAAAAAAACTTGCGCCTTTACATCTTTACTTGATAACTAGCTGTGCCCCGCGGTTTCACCCGCGTAAGTCCCGTTTCCGCGGGTTTCCTCGCGATGTTTTCCTTCACCGTTTGAAGCTCGTGGAAGAGACACGTCTGAACGTATTTTGTTTACCTAAGTAGGTATGATGTAGGTAAGAATTAGGTAATATTAAGACTCTGATGGGTGGTAAGATAATCTGCAATTAATTAGTGGATCGTGATAGGCCGGCATTAATTGAGTCGTGCGACTGACTAATTGAGACGGATTTACATGCCGCGGTACACTCAATGATGTTTAATTGTATTATTCATTTTTTATAGAAAGAAATATATTTATTTTTGAATACCTACTTATGTAGGTACCTAATACCTACTACCTGATATTATAATACCTACGTAGGTATCAGTACAGTATCTTAACTAACAGTATCTAATCTAGTAGGTACAGGTATCTTAACTACTTATCATAGTTTTCTAAACGTAACGCAAAGTATTGATAGGCATAAAATGGTATATAATAGCTAGCTGAGCTAGCTGTACTTTTAATTTCTCGTGAGCCCATGTTCACGACTCATTACAGTATCGCGGATTATTGCACTACTTAGTAAAGTAAGTAACTTATCCACTCTTAGGTACCTAGGTACCAACCTACCTAATACTACGAAGTATCTACCTACTTATCTACGAAGTATTTGGAATTACTGTATCAGAATCAGAATCAGAAATATTTTATTGCAGAACTGTTACTAGCATCATGTTAGGTAGATAGAATTCGATTAGTTTGGTACCTTTTTAAGTAATTAAGTAGGTACCAACCTACCTTCCTTACCTAACCTACATAAAAGTAAGTACCTACTTAGGTTTAAGAAGTAAAATCACATTTTTAGGTCCCTGTTTACTTGTGTATGGTAAGTAGGTATTCTTCATTAGTGTCAATCTAACTACGTGCCAAATATAGACAAACTTGCAATTATCTAAAGGTTATTAGAAATAGAATGCACTAGTTATAAATGTAATTGTAATGTAATGATACCTAACATCGTGTCCATTGACCGTCGCCTGTCGCCATTGTATGCAAATCCGTCATCTGTTTACAAAGGATTACATGAGTTAGTTACCATTTCAAGATGCAAATCACTTCAGAAGTTGCATGCTTAATTGGACAGATTTGGGTTCTTACTTATTTCAATTTCTGGGATTATAAAATCCGGACGATTTCAAACTCAGAGCAATCATCCTCATTGATTTCAAACTTCCCTCCATCAAGCATGAATGACAACAGCCACAGCCTACATTCTACTAATGTCATTGATTGAATATTTCAAATTCAGTGTCATCCGTCGAAAATAATTGAATGTCAATGTCACTTTGGATATGGTGCTGCCAGCTAAAACAATATTTTATTTTGCTGGATCTAGCAGTTTTTAGTCAAACTAAAGTCCTCATTTTATTTTCGAATGAGCTCACCATGTACAAATTTTAAAATCAACAAGTAGAGTAGTTATTAGCTTCTTCCTACTTTCATTTGAATTAAATTATTAGAAAAAATTACGAAAATAGTGAAAGAGGACTGATAGTTACTTTTATAAACGGTAACTGCATTGGCTCAATATAATAGTTTTACGTTTTTCTACAAAATCCAACAAGTTTTTTAAGTAGTTAGCTGGAACCATTGTCAGCTGAGTTGGTTTGACATGACAGTTTAGTTCACATTTCATTTTGTTATTATTTTATTTAACGCGGTGAAAATCAAAATAATTTATCTTACATATTTGCTAAGTTCCTGTTCAGAAACGTGAACCTAGTTATTTTATTTAGTGGTGGTATTGAGTGTGTTAAGTATGTTTAGTAGCTTATTGAACGACGATAACGGCGTTAACACGAGTAGACAACATTTATCTACAAAACAACATGTAAAAGGAAGAAATAGGTAGGTAAACCCATGTGGATATTGAAGAAGTTGGTAGGTAAGTGAAGTTCGTGATTTAATGAATCGGTTCACTCTGAGTATATGCGTTATGGTTATTTTAATTTGTACATGTTGTGATATTCTTTAGTTAGGAAGCACCTGATCTATTATTTTTAAAGTTCTGTGTATCTATCCTACGTTGAGTATCCTTAGTAAAAAAATAAATAAAATACAATCACGAGTCTATATTTCCAGAAGGATGCATCATAACAGAACACACGCTAACGGACCATGACACTCATGATGTAGAGCCTAGAGGTTCTCCACTGTATGGCCTGGGTAGATGACCATGATAGCTGGACAGGGAATGGATAGACAGTCGGCTCGGCCCCATGGTGTGAGAAAAAACTCAAAGGAGGATACGTCAAAAGCAAGAGAGAATAGATAAATGGAGTTAAGGTCAGTATTCATTATCTCAATTTCAGCCATAGCTAGGTTTAGGGCTGAAACACCAGTCAATCACTCACAATTGGTGCATATCTATCAATCCAAGGATATTTATTTTAGGTATGCGCATTATCACAAGCTCTAAAAGGTAAGTTTTTTTTTTTTTTTTTTTTTTTGTTCTAGTTTCATCTGCAATCAGTCTTCTGACTATAAGCAGGTTTGTGGAGTGCGTCGAGCTTGTTCAGGGAAGTGTTCCATCGATCATTTCCCGCTTTATTCAATATCATATTGTGTCTAGTTCTATGATGTGTTGTCTTTTTAGCCTTTTGGGATAGTTAATGGTAGTTAACTGTGCGGCTAAGGCATTGGGATGATTGTGTAGGCGTTTCTTGTATTTAGCAGAATAAAGCTTTATTTCGTCGCTGACGGTGTTGGTGTCTAGTTCGGTGTGTAGCTCATCGATCTTTATGAACCAAGGTGCATTGGATAGGTTTTTAAGAATGCCGTTTTGCGCTCTTTGGATGATGGCTACATTAGTCTTGCACGCAGATCCCCAAAGCTGAATGCCGTAGGTCCATATAGGCTTTAGTACCATCTTGTATACCAGAAGCTTGTTGTCCAGGCTCAGAGCTGAATTTCTGCCTATTAACCATTGCAGGTTTCGGTATCTGAGGTTTAATTCATCCCTCTTCTTCTGTAGGTGGGTTCTCCAGGTTAATCTGCGGTCTAGGTGCATCCCGAGGTATTTCACTGTCTCATTGTGAGGCAGAGTCTGTTCTCCCAGTCTGACTGGTGGACAATCTCCCTTGCGGAGCGCGAATGTAGCGTGAGTGGACTTGGAGGCACTAGCTCTGATTCTCCATTTTGAAAGCCATTGCTCAATTCTGTCAAGGCCGATTTGGAGAGATGTTGAGGCTTCGATCGGGTCCTTGTTACTCGCAAGAATGGCAGTGTCGTCCGCAAATGTGGCTGTTATTATGCCGGGTGTTTCAGGTAGATCTGACGTGAATATGTTGTAGAGCACGGGGCCCAGTACCGAGCCCTGGGGTACTCCCGCCTGCAGGTCATAGAAGCTAGAGGTGTATTCACCGTCCTTCACTTGGAAAAATCTTTCTGATAGGTAAGACTTTAGGTAAGTAAAACATCTTGAAGAAACCCGCGGCTAGTCAGCCCCACACTTATTGTCATTGTCTTTCTGTGGATATGGCCGGCAGCTGAGAGGATGGTTTAGGTGCTACAAGCCTCCATCTCAACAAGTCCCAGGCACTACAGTGTCCTGTTAAGTGTAGATAACGATTGCCTCCTGACGCTGTATAAAATCATCTAGCAAAGATGTAAAGGACCTACCTAGGTACCTCTTATCATCTGTCAGGACAATGTCAAAATGTCATTGACACTAAAGATAGCCTGATAGCGCTATCTGTCAGTGAGTGATTGTAGTAGGTACCTATGGGTATCTACCTATAGTTATCATATTGTGTACCTATGTAAACAAAAATAACTTTGAGAAAGGCAGCGAAAAACAACATAGGTAAACTGGTTTTGATAACAGAATCTATGGTCATTATTGCTCATCAGATGTTGGCCCTATCTGGGAATCGAACCCACGACCTATAGGGAGAAAACAGCAAAATTACTTAGGTAGGTACTTACCTACCGTACTATCTACTTTTCTTTTCGAAAAAACAAATTATCCAAGCACTTTGACCCTAGCTCTTAAAGACCTTAAATATGTGAGGGAGCTTACCTTACTATGTTTGAGGGAATATCCTATCCTCACGATTTTCGTGAGAATGGAAAAGCATCATAACTCTAAAATTACTTTTATTTGATGGATTGCTGTCAAGTGATCATGCACGACGTAGACAAGTGGCGGGCTATTACGTGTGGACGTTATTATATTGATGACAACTGTCGCCTTAAGCGGAGTACTCACCCAGCCCTATAGCATAGATAAACCCATTTAACTAATTATTACTAAGCTATTGCATAGCTTCTATCGCGGGCCTTGAGCGTGGAGACCGAATCCAGAAATTCCGTAACTAAAAAACCTAATGCTGTCACTTTACTTCAGCAACTCGCCTCGAGGTGGTATGCAATAGCTTTACCGCGGCAGTCCCCAAGTGCCACACGTCTTTTTTTATGTTTGAATTAAAAGTAGGTTCATCAGCATTAAACGTAAGTAGGTACTTTTGTTTATTATAGTTTAATTACCTATGTGAGCTCAACATACTCAATTAATTTCGGTACAAGCTTGATGTGGTTCTATTCTTGAATGGGTTTTTTTATATTGCTATTTAGTCTTGATAGCAAGTGACAGTTGCCATCAGCACACGCGATAGGCCCCATCTCTATTATCAGCGAATCTGTTTGTTTAGCTCCATCATGCATCAGTTGTTATGTGCCTGTCTTGAGTGACACTAGGATCTACGTTATCTATTTTTTCAGGTAAGTTTTTCTATTTCTGTAACATTTTGAAAACTTTAAGGAAAGTTTGCTTTATTCTACAAAGATGGTTATTTTAAATGTCTTTTTCGTATTGAATTGCAAAAACATTTAAATTGTTACTTATGTCTATGGTGGATTAGATGACGGTTAAATTAATCTAAATTTGTTTTCTAGTAAGTACCTACTTAACGTTTTTCGCTTGAAATTTTCCGAGAAAACATTATTTTAAGTACCTAGGTATATTTATTTAACTCCTATTATTTACTACAACAATGTACAACAATAATGAAAACAAAACAATAAATCATTAATGTAATGACTGTAAAGATTTATTCTTCACTTTATCAATAAATTAATATAAAAATGGTTTATGTAAGGTTCGACATTCTGCCGGCTCAAATCATGTGATGATAGTGTCACCAAGCTACCGGTAGGTGGCGACACTTTCTTTGTATTAGTTTTTCATTATTTTTATGCAAAAATAAAATAGCCTTTTACATTTTAAAAACAAAATAATAAGATAATGGTCCATTTGCAGTAACATTTACCTACTTAAATTTATTTATTTATTTCACTTACATCTATTTTACAGGGTAAATTGTTTAATTATGTCAAGATAATTAAGATAGCTATTGTATTTAAGTAGATAAATTTTAAGCCGCTAACATTATTTTAATGAGAAAACTAGAGATCACAGAAATTGCCTGAGCCTGATTCTTTCCCTGGGAGTTGCGTTGGAACAACTGAGTCACCTAGCTTATAAGACTGTACATTTTTATGTGATCCTTGAGGTCCTACCTACTTGCTTTGTTCATCTAGTCCTTTTTCTATATTCCTACCTAATTCTATGCGTGTTATAAACACTTGATACTAGATATTTACCATGATTTGTGGATGTTTGCGTTTCCCGATATTTCGGCACAGTTGCATACGCCATGATCACGGTTAAACTCAATCATGGTAATTATCTCGTATCAAGTGTTTATAATGTTCAAAACCATGATAGTTTAAAAAGTTTTATCTATGTGTGTGTGTGTCTAAATAAATTCTTTTCTTTCTCCTTTTCTTTTCTTTCTATAAAAATAAACACATTTTTCTTTCTTTCTGTTAGCAAGCATGACAGAGTCAGCGTTAGAGCCGGGGCGGGTGATCAAGGCTCTGATCGATCATGATGGAGTGAGGTTGTTGGCGGAGAGGCTGTATGGCATCTCGGTGCTGGAACTAGAAGAACTTAATGGATACGATGATAAGAACTATAAGATTATTGAGGTAAGGACTTTCTGTTTATCTATACTATCTATATCTTCTTCTTCTTCTTCTATATTATAAAAAGATAAAATTTGTTTGTTTGTTTGTTTGACGGAGGTAATCTCCGAAACTACTGAGCCGATTTCAAAAATTCTTTCACCGATGTGTAAAATGGAGTGTTGGGAAGGTTAGGCTATATTTTATCCCGGTAGTTTCATTAGTACACCCGTGCGAAGCCTGGATGTGCTGCAAGTATTAGTAGACATAAACAAAAATTCGGCAATTCAAAAGCCATGAAAATCAGTTCAGCCTCGAGTTATAAGTTTTGTAAATAACGCGTCATTTTTTAATTATAGACAATACCTACATAGTATTATAAACACTTAAAACGGGATATTCACCATGATTCGTAGATTTATGAGTTTCCCGCTATCCCGATAGTTAATGTTCAAAACTATTATAGTTAAAAAAAATAACCTAGATACATAGTAGTCTTAATAAATCGAAAAAAATACATTTCACAAAGTAATCTTTCTCGTAGGATCCGAACGTGAAAAATCCTCTGATAACAAAGCACTCCCCCCACGGCTACGTGCTGAAGATAATGAACTCGATGGACACTCAGAACCCGGCCGTCGTGGAGGCGCAGAACGAGATCATGAACTATCTTAGTAAGTTATTGTCATATTTCAAGAAAACTAGGTTAAAAACTGCGGGGTGTGCCACAGGGATCAAGGTTGGGTCTTTTCTTGTTTATTGTTTATGAACGCTAGGATCATTTGATATTAGAGATATTATCAATAAGTGTATCATTAAATTTCTTTATTTAACCTACAGCTAGTTAGTAAAACGAGATCATAAACTATCTTAGTAGGTAAATAAATAACAAAATACAAGATAACTATGTTTAAAATAACTGTTGGGGTGTGCCACAAGGATCGAAGTTAGGCTCTTTGTTGTTTATTATTTATGACCGCTGGGATCATCTATTTCTTAGGGATAAGTACTAGTTATTGAATAAGTATTCGAGTTATTAATTATCATCGTAAATACTATTTGTATGTGTTATCGGAAGATCTAATCTTATTTTCGTTATCAATAAGACAAAGACACCGTGTGACAGGAAACTCCCAATTGTCTGGCCCTACATCTTGTTTGAGAGATCAATCTTATTAGTTGGGGGACTGATAAACTACCTATCTGCGAGTGACCCATGCGTAAACATTATATAAGTCGCGCCACGTAAAAAGTACGATGAGGGGAACGGGAGGGGGCATGTTTGCGCATGTTTCACTCACTTACGAACCAATAGCACGCGCTAAATCAATGGTGTGAAGTGCGCCGCGTCACCACACAACCAATCCCACCTAGGATTCCTTCAAATCGCCGCGTACTACGGCTATTAAATAGTGTTACTCCTCAGCGTTCTTTTTATTTGGCGCGACTTACACATTACTAGCCAGTATTCCCTGTATTAAACAGACGCCCGCAACATCGTCTGCCCCAAGCCAATCCGCAACGTCTACGGCCATCTGTACTCGACTGAGACGATCAGCGGCAAGCAACACGCCGTGCGTCTGTTGGAGTATGTTCCTGGAGCGAGGCTCAGTGATGTGCCCTGCGCTGAGCCTTTACTGTACCAGCTGGGGGAGTTTGTGGCTAATCTGGATAATAAGCTGCAGGTGAGTCAATTCATCCTCTTACATAGATACTCATGATCGCCTGGTACTTTGATTTACAATGCAGGTATTTTTCATTCAAGATTGAGTTAGTTGCAGGTGATATCCTAATTGTCTATGATAGCCTGGTACTTTGATTCACAATGCAGGGTCATTTCATCGATTTAGCTTAGCCTGAGTGTTATAAAAAGTGACCTCTTCTATGCGTATGATTGCCTAGTACTTTTTTTAGTTCAAAATTGAGTACGTCTAACATAATCTATTTAATTTGGTTGTTGATTTCAAATGACTTTATTGTAAGCTAGACGTGTGGTCCTTATTGTCTTTGGCCTGGTTATTTCTGTAATGGTCATTGAGTAGACGATGTAGGTACGTGTCTAGATTACATCTATATCCAAACTGTCTAGATATGATAGCCTGGTATATCTATAATTCCTAACCGTCTTTAAAGGTGTATGTTCATAAAACCATAATTTGATAACCCTGTTACTCCTTTGGTTTTTAACATCCTCAAAATTAAAAGTCATATAGTCGGTCAGTTTTAGACATAAATATTTGAAATTTATTTTATGAAAATCTGAAATTCAAGGTTACATCTACATTGTAATAAACATTACGTGTTATTGTAGTTACTAGTGACCTTGACTAGAATATAGGGCGTCAAATTAATTTGAGTTAGTGACTTTGCTCTTATTTGCAGAGCCTTTTACATGCTTTTATTTAGTTTCACCTGTCTCTCAAGATGGTAACCAACAGCTTGTTTTTAAAAAAGCTTATTAAGCTATTGCATAGCTTCTATCGCGGGCCTTGAGCGTGGAGACCGAATCCAGAAATTCCGTAACGAAATCACCTAACGCTGTCACTTTAGTTCAGCAACTCGCCTCTAGGTGGCATGCAATAGCTTTACCGCGGCAGTCCCCGAGTGACACACGTCTTTTTTTAATCTTATATTGTTTAACCTAAGACTCCAAGAGTCTTACTCACATAATGTTATTGACCATTTGGCGCATTGTTAGTATGACACTTTTGGGTGGTGTCCAATCGCCCAATGGAAATAAAGGACCTTCTTTTAATATTAGCGAGTGCTAATTTAACACCCAGTATATTACAGTATATAGAGTTATGTAATCTATTGTTCTCTGCGACTCATGTGTGTAAAGTATGAAAATGTTGTAGAATACTAAATGGTATAGTATTTTATGTGATACTAGCAGTTCCCCGCGGTTTCATCCGCGTAAGTCCCGTTCCCGCGGGAATATCGGGATAAAAAGTAGCCTATGTCACTCTCCATCCCTTCAACTATCACCACACAAAAAATCACGTCAATCCGTTGCTCCGTTTTGCCGTGAAAGACGGGCAAACAGACAGACAGACACAAAAGTACATTTTCCCTTTTATAGATAGATAGATATAGATATTCGTATCTGTTTTTTTTTTCAATGTATTGTATTATTTTTCTTTTTCAGAAATAATGATCTTTAAGTATTTCAATATATTGCTTCATGTCGCTTAAGTATGACGTCACGTGTATTGTATTATTGTTTCAGAAGTTCAACCACTCTGGTCTGCTGTCTCGCTCGCACGTGTGGATGCTCTCCTCTGTCCCGGAGCTGGATAAGTTCAAGTTCGCGATCAAGGACCCACAGAAACTGGAACTGGCTGAAGAGGTACATACTGGACTTTGATTTTAAAGTGATTTGCTAGGCTGTTGACTAACTTGTAGCACAGATTACATAAGTACCTACAGATAATAATAATAATAATACTTGTGTACAGGAAATGCGATTTGAAAATATTCCAGCTGATGTATTTCAAAATGTACTCAAAAACACACATAATTGGAAAGCCCCAGGCTCTGACAATTTACACAACTACTGGTATAAGAAATTCACACATATTCATCCATACTTGTACAATCACATTAATTATTTTATTTGTAATCCTGATAAAATGCCCAAGTACATCACAACTGGTATTACTTACATGATACCCAAAGATTTGAATGACACAACTAATCCGGCCAAATATAGACCAATAACTTGTCTTCAAACAATTTACAAAATCCTAACAGCTTGCATAACTCAACTTATATACCAACATATTGATACTCATAACTTGCTAACAGAACAACAAAAAGGATGCAGAAAGTATAGTCAGGGCTGCAAAGAACAGTTAACAATAGATTCAGTTATTTTAAAGCAGGTTCATAAAAATAAATCAGATTTATATACTTCATATATAGATTATCAAAAAGCATACGATTCAGTGCCTCATTCATGGCTTATTGACATTCTTCAAATGTACCAAGTCAATAGTCAGATCGTTGCATTCTTAAGCAATTCCATGTCTAACTGGTCAACGCAACTCCAAGCGCAATCTTTAGGAACAGTGATTCGTACAGAACCCATATCTATTCGTCGAGGAATATTTCAAGGTGATGCTCTAAGTCCCTTATGGTTTTGCCTTGCTTTAAATCCACTCTCAAACATATTGAACTCTACAAACATCGGTTATCAATTACTAGACACAGATTCTCAACCTAATTTACAGACAGACCGACCATTCACATTAAGTCACCTTTTGTATATGGACGATATTAAGCTTTACGCGTCAACACAGTCTGATTTAGAAGAATTAGTCCACATTACTGAAAAATTCTCTCAAGATATAGGAATGAGGTTTGGAATCGATAAATGTAAAATTAACTCTATCAAATCAGGGCAAAATTACCAACACACTTTTAACATGCTGTCTGGTGACAACATAACACCTCTTAATGACAGCGAATCGTACAAATACTTAGGATATTATCAGTCCAAACTAATTCTATACAAAGATACGAAAACTAAATTAACATCTAGTTTCAAACATAGAATAAACTCAATCTTGAAAAACAACTCTGCTCAAAAAATGTAACTAAGGCTTTAAACTCCTATGCAATTCCCATATTAACCTATTCCTTTGGAATCATAAACTGGACAAAGAAAGAACTGAAAGATCTACAACGTGTTATCAATGTATCAATGACTAAGAATCGCAAACACCATCCACGATCATGCGTTCAAAGACAGATCTTACCACGGTCCGAAGGAGGCAGGGGAATTATTGATATCACAAATTTACACAACAAACAGATAACTTCACTAAGAGTTTATTTTCAATCCAAAGTAGAATCATCAAAACTCCATAGATTAATTATTCAAAATGACAATAAGCTAACTCCACTAAACTTAAAAGACCCAACCAAACAAAAGAACGAAGAACTAACTGACAGACAGACATTAATCAACGACTGGACCCTTAAATCTCTACATGGTCGACATCGCCACGACCTGAGTCAGCCTAACGTCGACAAAGAAGCGTCGAACGAGTGGCTCAGGCGTGGAGAACTCTTCCCAGAGACTGAGGGTTTTATGATCGCCATCCAAGATCAAGTCATCGAAACCCGTAACTATCAGAAACACATCATGAAAGTCCGTAACATGGCAACTGATCTATGTCGTAGATGCAACAGTGCATCAGAAACCATCCAGCATATTACAGGCGCTTGTAAAATGATAGCACAAACAGATTACAAATTTAGACACGATCAAGTGGCAAATGTTATACACCAGCGTTTAGCCGAAAAATATAACCTCATTGAAGTTTCAACTCCGAGACCTACACCATATTATAAATATAACCCTGAAACCATTCTTGAAAACTCAACACACAAATTATATTTTGACAGAGCTATCCTAACTGACAAAACAATTCATTACAATAGACCGGATTTAACCCTAATAGATAAGACCAACAAAACTGCACTCCTTATAGACATTGCCATCCCTAACACACACAACATACAAAGTACCATATCTGAGAAAATTTCAAAGTACGTGGATTTAAAGGATGAAATAACTCGTATGTGGAGGCTACAGAAAGTCTCAATTATCCCAATAGTATTATCATCCACAGGCGTCATACCTACACAACTATTTCAATCTCTCAGTTTATTAGGATTACCAAAGCAGACATTTGTACTTCTACAAAAAGCTGTTGTGCTCAATACATGTAGAATTGTTAGGAAATTTTTACAGGCTGAATCTCGCATAGAAAATGACACTCCCAATTTAATCGCGCACACTGATGTGCACTTGGCTTAGGCCCGTGCACAACAGTTATTAACCGACTCCCGCGAGTCGAGTAGATCAGATCATCACAAAAATAATAATAATAATAATAATAAAGCCTTTATTTAACAATCTTACAAAACATTATTTTCTTATACTAGTGACACCAGTTTCGCGAAGATTGTCTTGCTATTTAGCATAGGCCTCCCCTAAAGCTTGCCATAAGGTGCGATCTTGTGCTTTCCTTCTCCACATTGCGCCTGCTATTCTTTTTATGTCGTCCTCCCATCTCCGACTCTGTCCTCCTCTCTTCCTTTTGTGTACAGACCTACAGATACCTCATCTTGAACATTGAACTCCGTTTTTCTTCGGGCTATTTTTTGGTTTTTGATTTTTGCGACTCGCCCCGAGCAGCGTTTAGGTCTTGCCTGCATCAAAAATAAGTAACTCCATCTAGTGCTAAGTAGCATGCAGTCGGATGCCTAAACGCCGCTAGGTGACGCCGCAAAAAACAAACACCAAAAAATAGCCCCAAGAAAAGAAGGAGTCATTTCAATGTTCGAGATGAGGTACCAATGCCGATTCTGATGTCGCCAAAACTTAAACCAAACGAACTAAAGATGTTGCAGTCCCTTTCATAACGATTGAAATAAAAGGCATCATCTTCAGTTATTTTAACCATTATGATTGGCATCTTGCCTCAGACTACACCTATCTTTTCCAGGTGATAGAAGAGTTCAAATATGCCATCGTGCCTAAAATAGGGGAGTTGGAAGCCGGGGTCATACACGGAGATGTTAACGAAATGAACGTACTGGTGGGACTGAAGCCGGGAGGCAGGTATATACATTTACTTATCTATAAATCATAAATTTCCTGAAACATTCCACACAGCGTCATCTAGTCCCAAGGGGTACCTATCGGAAAACCCACTTAGCAAAACGTTGTATGTTTAAGAACGCCCTAATCGTAAAATGTCATTGTATCGAAATAGTCATACAAGTAAAATGACTTGGTAGCAAAACGTCTGGTTTGCTTAATGCAAGTACAGTCATATTTGCAGTTTTGTGTTAAACTTTTTCTCTTACCTTCTTTTAGTTCTGAAGTAAGTTTTTAAGTAAATAACTCTTGATGAAGTCCGAATCCCTGGCCACTTCAAAAAATAATGTTCATTATAAGTCGTTATTATAATTTTAGAAAAATAATATAAACGCGAAATAACAAAACTTAACCGAGAAAAGGTGTCACCATTACAATTCCTCAAAAATGTGACCCATATAAAGCGTATTTTATTTGGAGATAAATTTTAAAATGACACGTAAAGAACATAAGTAGGTACCAAGCCTAGCCTACTACTACTACAGGTTCATCGAAATTGTTAAGTATGCGGAATCTTTAAGTTTAAAGGCGATACCTAGGTATACATAAATTTTTTGTATCATTTAAAATAAGTGCTTATTTAGTTGTTATTATGTTTTACTAGACTGACTGTACCAGACATTTCATTATAAAGGACTATTTAAAATTCCAGACGTTTTGCTAAAAGGTCATTTTCACGTCTTGGTCAATTCAGCTGTGTGTTCATTTTGCTTTCTAGGTGTTCCGATAGTAACCCGTCCCAAGCTAAGCAACTTAATGCTTGTGATATGGTAACCAGATGACTGATATAATACTTAAATAAATTTTTTTTGTAAATACATACATATTATAGATAGAAAACACCCAGACACGGAACAAATATCTGCAGAACATACAAACATTTGTCCCGTAGCGGGGATCGAACCCGCGACCTCCGGATCTCAGCCGGGCGTTCACTCAACTGCGCCACAGAGGTGTTATGGTAACCAGATGACTGATATAATACTTTTATACACTTTTTTTTGTAAATACATACATATTATAGATAGAAAACACCCAGACACAAATTATTCATAAATTATGAGTATAAATTAGAAAGTGTGTGTGTGTCTGTTTGTTCGTCTTTCACGGCAAAACGGAGCGACGACAGGGCGCGAATATTTAAGTGGTGATAGTTGAAGGGATGGATAATGACATTAGCTACTTTTTATCCCGATATTCCCGCGGGGGTTAACCGCGGGCAAAAAACAATAAAAATTATCTTAAATATTATATCAGTCATCTGATTACCATAACACAAGCATTGCTTAGCTTGGGACTAGATGACGCTGTGTGGAATGTCCAAGGATATTTACTTCGCCTTGGCTGTGACTTACTGTTTATTTTTTGTCTTTTAAAAACACAAATATGTTAAAATTTTCCAATACATGATGTTTTAAACACGACTATCATATTAGCGTCAGTGTTCTTATCAATTTCATCACAAACAAACAATCAGACGATTAGATTACATCACTACGACCAAAATATCTATGCCATAATATTTATTTTAGTGCTACTATTTCAAACTAATGATGAATAATTTTAAATTTCATTAAATTGATCTATTCTAATACTGGCTGCGCCCCGCGGTTTCACCCACGTAAGTCCCGTTCCCGCTTGAATATCGGGATAAAAAGTAGCCTATGTCACTCGCCATCCCTAAAACTATCACCACACAAAATATCACGACAGTTCGTCGCTCCGTTTTGCCGTGAAAGACGGACAAACAGACAGACACACACACTTTCCCTTTTATAATATTAGTATGGATTCATAATATTGTGGTGTTAAGGTCGACCTTGAACCCGCGACTCTTAAGAGTCTGCAGTCAGATCATGGACGGCATTATGTTGAGGTGAGCCGAGGTTTCATAAAACTTGGCTGCGGGTCTCATGTCACTAATACTTTTAAACTAAGGGTTTATTCGTAAAAATTTGACAATTTAATAAACTTATACTTCATTTATTGAAACGAGCTAATAGGAAGAAAAATAGACACGTGATTGGTCGTCGAAAATAATTGTCTTTCTCGCGATGGGCTAGATTGTCAAATCAATTGTCAAATCTAGCCAATAACGAGAAAGACAATTATTTTCGACGAGCAATTACGTTTATTTTTCTTCCTATTAGCTCGCTTCAAGAAATGAAGTATAGGTTTTTTGCGCTATGGGTAACAAGAAAAAACACTTACTTTTTTTCATGTAACTCCTCTGGCAACGAAAAGAGATAGCAAGAGATTTAATAATGCTTTTTACCTAATAAAGGTTTACTGGTCGAATATAATGGCATATGGGGTGAATTAACTTTTAACAAAAATATTTGCACCCTCTCGACATCTTTAAAATATTTAATAATGCCTAAATAATAAATAATTAACCTCTTTTCACACAGCGTCATCTAGTCGCAAGCTAAGCTACTTAATGCTTGTGTTATTTTGTATTCTTAACTTATTTCCAGTAAGTCTGAGTATCGCATCGAAGGCATCATAGATTTCGGCGACATCCAATGTTCCTGCTACGTGTTTGAGCTGGCTATAGCCATGGCTTACGCCATCCTACTGGCCCAGGATCCGAAGGCTGGTGGCGTGCTTCTAGCAGGATATAGTGTGAACAGACGACTGCCCGATGACGAGTATAGGCTGCTTAAGGTAAATACGATCTTGAGTTGCTATAACTTTAGTTAAGAAGGATAAAGCAATCTCAACAATGTGCCAGGCACTAGTGTCCCGTAGTGTAAGCAAAGATTGCCTCCTGATGCTGTATAAATCATCTATACTTCATTTCTTGAAGCGAACTAATAGGAAACAAAAATAAACTCACGTGATTGGTTGTTGAAAATAATTGTGTATCTCGTGATTGGCTAGAGCGTCAAATCAATTGTCAGTTGTCAAATCCAGCCAATCCGAGAATAAACAATTATTTTCGAAGACCAATCACGTGCGTTTATTTTACTTCCTATTAGCGTTTCAAGAAATGAAGTATAAAATATCATTAAAATCTATTCTAAATGATCATAATAAATTACTTATATTAGTCATTTTTAAATCTCTTTAACATAGGTAGTTGCGATAGATTAAGTAAATAATAAACTGATCTTTATTATAATCTACTATGTATCTTTGTAAAGTTACCAAGCAATACTTTTCCTTCCAGACCCTAATATCAGCGCGTCTAGTACAAAGCCTCATCCTAGGAGCCTACACAATATCCCAAGACCCTCAGAACACTTACGTGAACTCTACTGAGAAGGCCCACGGGTGGGAAATGCTTCGTCGCATCAGAAACGCCAGACCTGACGAAAATGGAGACGATCCTACGGATTGGAAGACCATTGCCAACGAGTATTTGACGAAGAGCTAGGAACAGCGCCATCTGTTGGTGGTGTTTTTGAAGCTTTGACGCGCGCCATCTGTTAACAGTTTATTGAAGCTTTGGTACGCGCCATCTGTTAGTAGTTTTATGAAGCTTTAAAATACGCCATCTGTTGATAAGATTTAGAAGTTAAGAAATTATTTTGCTGTATTAAAAATAGTTGTATTGTTTTATTTGATGAAAAGATGAAGAAATTGTATTATTCTGTTGTTGTAAGTTTGAAAATATTTTATGTAAGTAGATAGATTAAAAAATTACATGGTCGTCGTCAATTATTGTAGTGCCTTACTAAATATAATAATAACAAACTAAATGCTTGTTGTTTCTTTACTAATTACCTATTTGACTCATTTTGTTAAAGAAGGCTTGTTATTAATTCCAAATTAGGGCCAATTATATTTCGTTTATTCTGAAAATAATTATGTAATAATTTACGTCGAGACGTCGTGTCTATTCAATTTTAATTTCAACTTGGCTTGTAGTGAAGCTACTCCCTAATAGATGGCTCTCGCAATAACTCGCTAGCTACTTCCCGTTAGATGGCGTTAACATCCATTAAACCACTGTCTAACTCTGTGCTATAATTGTGTTTTGTGAGTAATGCTCAGGATACACGACGACACCAGACACTAAGACACTCAGTGTATACATCGACTGTCTGCGTGTGTCCACCGCCGCGACACTGAGTTGCAAATCAATTTTGTTTGCAATCGACATTTGTGTCGAGTGTCAGTGTCGTCGTGTATCCTGAGCATAACAGTTTCGAGATATCGAATAAAAGTGAAGTTGTGCTATTGGTTTAAAAAATAAAAATGTGACAAATTGAATAAAAATTCTATGGAGGCACAGATTACCTACGATGGCTACATTTATGTAGATCTTATAAGATGATCGAGGACAGTGAAACCAAGCAGGTAGGTCCCTATGTAGGTAAGTACCTACTTAGGTATCTACAGTAGATGTAAAAATCCGACTTTGATAGTTCTTTCATTGAATTCGAAGCTTAAATCAAAAGAGAACTCAATTTTTACACAATATGTAAAAATTACCAACTTAAGGCTATTTAAGTAAGTACGTACTTACCAATACACTAATAAGTACAAAATATTGTACCTAAGTATCCTAAACTTATAAGTATAAAACAAGATAGGTACCTACTAACAATACGAGTAGGAAATTTCTTTCACACTTTGTAACACCCCAACACTTTAATTACAAACAAAAGTCCAATGAAGTTCACCTTCTAATCTCCTCGCTATATTAATCTGGCCACTGCCTACCCCTTCGCGCGGCAAATCCGCGGCACGCGTGTCGTTACAGAACAATTATATTTTATTCTACCTATCGAAGACAGACGGAGTAAAGAAAAAGATGAGGTGGTTATAGCTTACTGTTCATACCTAATTACAACAATAATTAAATTTATTAAGTAGAGTAAAAGCGCCAATTATGGACCGGGCCTGTAATATGGACTACCGCCTTTTCTCAAAGAATGTCATTTGTATCGAGCCATCAGTTAGCGCACGCGAAGCTTTACCCATCTCGCAGTCTGCTAGTCGCTTGGTAGGCTAGCAGAAAGCGTGCATGTATTCGCGGGTGACCTTTTTCGTTTTTATCAACGCGCGATGTTGTTTCTTAGCTAAGTTCGTAAGCTCGTAGTTTCAACAATTACAACTCTATTAGAAAGTGCACTAAACCAGGAGAAAGGTGAGTTATTTTACAATAATTCATATGAAGTTACAATATCCAATAGTTTTTATATTTTTCTGAACGATCCTATTAACCTAGAAATGAATGTGTATTGTAATATGGACCACAAGCATGTTTTAAATATGGACTAGTAGTCCATATTACAAACAGTCACTTATATTTTATTTTTATGTTTTAGGATGTATCTACAGCCAAAGAAAAGACAAGACAAACATGGGATTTGTTTATCTAACATGGGAAGTTTAGATGCATCGCCATGCCACAAAAGAAATGTCAACAATCAAGTTGATATTTTAATTAATTGACAGTTATTTACTTTCCTGCCCTAGGCCTGGAAAAAGTTTTGCGACCCTAAGGACGCAAAATGCTACTTTGAACCCTAGGATCAGGCAACTTCATGCGTACTTTTCGTGTATAGATGAAATAATGCTTATTTCTGAAAATGTTCATGGAGAGAAATGGATCCAATGTGCATCGTGTAGGCAATGGGCTCGTGAAGAGTGTTGATTTTATGTGAGAGAATTGTATATCAATACTTAGTTTAACCCTAATAATTGACTGGTTCAATTTTAGGCAACACGGCTAGTTATTATAAATAATTTTGAACCAAATTAACTGTGGTCCATATTTAAAACCATGTGGTCCATATTTTGTACACTTTTTGCAAGTTCACAAAAATGACTATATTTAGAAAATCTTGATTATTTCTAAGATGTTGATGTTTTTTAAAAAAATTGATAATCGTTTTTGATGCCAAATAATTATCGAACTGATCAAAATATATATCGCTGATTAATCTTTAAAATGCAGAGTTTTATTTGACAAAATCCTTATGGTGGTCCATAATTGGCGCACTTACTCTACATAAAACTACCTTCTTTAATATTACCTACTGTTATTTAAATTCAAATGTTTGTGTGATTGTGTGTCATTGTATGTATAACCTTACGGCCAGCCAGTCTCAACAACCTGTCTATCTCTTGTGTTGCTTGTAGCTAAGTATTTGACACATTTTGTAAAGAAGCTAGGTCAAATATTATACTTGCAGTAAGCTAAATGAAAGATAGATTTTGGAAACTGGCGGTTAATAACTTACCAGCTCTTTTCAAAAATTTAAGCAAAATTTCGAGTAGGTAGGTAGGTACCTGAGTTTTTTATTTTATTTTAATTCATACATACATTATAATCACGCCTCTTTCCTATGGGGGTAGGCAGAGACCACGGATCTCCACTTGCTACGATCCTGACATACCTGACTTTTAATTCAATTCCATATTCTTATGGTATCTCTCTATAATCATAATTAACGCACAATATAAGATGTGTTCATACTCACACTCTATAGCTCCTTCCAACTACTCTTACGACATCTCTTAGGGTTGATTTTTAAACTTGGCTCTTGCAAATGACGTTTGGGGGCGGCAGCGGTGTTAATTCCATTCAAATTGTTATGTTGATTGATTTATTGTTAAAAGTAATTTAAAATATCGCTCTGGGGGTAACTTTTAGAATTAATTGGATGTATTATACTTTTTAAACGGAAATTGATTATATGTAGGTACTTAGTAGGTACAACATTTTTATTAAATTGGGAGTGTAAGAGAGAGATAGACATTTGAACGAAGGTTATCTTTTCCATCCAAAGGTTGCTTGGAAGAGATCGCTGTTAGCGATAAGGCCGCCTATTGTACATTTTTAACTTTGTTGTACTTAAATATTTTATTTGTTATTTTAATTTAAGGTGTGCAATAAAGAATTTTCATTCATTCATTCATTTTAGGTTCAAATTACTGCATAGGTAAATGGATTTTTCATTTTGATATGTTTGGATTGAAGCTTGAATATGTAAGTAAGTAGGTCTCAAGCTATCGCCGCTAACTATCTTTATTATGACGTTGGAAAAACAAATAAAACCGTATTAAAATTGATTGTTTGCAAACAGTATCTAATAATAAACGAAGTTGGTGCATGGCATAGCATTATATAGGTACTTAGGTAGCCTCAAGCATTTTTTAATTAAATACTTAATTGTGAATACCTCCTTACTTAATCTTTTTTATTAAAGTTTTCTAGAAGTCCTCTCTTAAATTCTAGTTTAGCAATCATTTAAAACCCACACGATTCTATTTATAACTCGCTTTTTTAGAAGCTAAAGTAAATCTTCACGGAAAAGAGAACGCGAGACAATTTCCTTTAAAAAAACAAATTAAAAGAATATCACGAGCGGAAATCCCTCAAATTGAATTTCCTAAGAGCGTGAGAGAGACAGCATCACTTACAGAGCGTTAGAAAGAGACAGACACATCACAAGCCACAAAGACCAAGTAATTGTAGACAATGGAACTGAAAAAGACATCTCTTAACAAGATTTCTATCAGTATTTTGCCTTAGGACTTTAACAAACTTATCTGAACACCCTGATTTTATCACTACACCCTTATCTTTACGCATTACGTCTCAAAATAGCTTGTCTTTCAAATAACCAGCTCAGATTTTAAGTTTGTAAGGACATGAACGTATGTCTACCGTGAAAATAGGTTTGTCAAAGTATAATTTTAAACCAGAGAGATGTGATCTCTGTTTGTAAAGCAGGTACAAAAGATGAGAGGTCGTGTTAGAGTGGTTTTTAAAACGTTTGATAACAGAACAGTTTGTGTCAAGATGTTTCCCGCATTTGAAATAGTTCTAAGCTTTGATTTTATAGAAAAGAGAGATTAATGGGACTTCTCCCTAAACTCAAGCTTCAAGCAATGTTTTGTGTTTGATTCTACGGAAAATTGGTAAAAGGCTCAAACTGAAACGAACCTGGGAAGCTACATACCTAATTAAGTTTTAGTTTGCCCTGGTACAGTCAACGTAAAAAAATCTCAGGTGGTCTGAGTACCTAATAATAATGATATGAGAAACATAAAACCAGATTCGTCTATATTTTTTAGATTTTACAGATCATTTTGACTAAATTACCTAGTTTAGACGCTCATATCAATTTGACACTGTCTGTACCGACATATTTGTCTAAGGATATTTATATATACATACCTACTAGGTATATAAATATAGTTATATATTTGAAACAATCATTGATTTCGTCAGTTTTTTTTACACGTTTAAATCCGGCTATAAATCATGTCTACGATTTATAAACGACGATATAATTTAATTACTCATCCCTAAACACTCACGCACTGATACTTCGTATTTGCAAAACATTATACAAAAAATACATACAATAGTTGTACAAATAAAACAGTCTATTCAATACAAAAGTATTAGATTACCAATTGTTCAGCAACTAAAAAGATTTTTTATTGCATTGTGGTATAGAGGTTTATTCTAAGTTATATTTAATGTCTTGTAAAAAACTAAATGCACGTGATACGGAATTACCTATAATCGTGGGTAAAATTATAAATTGAAAATAAGTTAGGTACCTATTGTAAGAAATATTAGTCAAAGCAATTCTAACCAGACAAATGACTAACCTTGAATAATTCCAACATAAAAATGCAACAAAAAGGGGAAAACTGTAGTTTTTCTCAAAAGAAAACCTTCTTTTGACATAAAGTGCTGTCAGAATTAGGGTTCCGCAAACCCCTTCTTTATTGTGGCTTTTATCCTGCGTTTTATTACTTTTTTATTTCTTTTTAACGGCATTAGGGTCAGTTATTGATATTATTATGAACAGGGGTGAAGCCGGGGATGTCGGATATTTTAAATTTTTGTGAATGTGGTTTTGGTAGTTTATTGGCGAATGATATTTAGTTACTAATGCGAGGGTTAAGCGAGTAATTTGGAGTAATTTGTGATCCGATATTTTTTGATTTGTTGCATCACTTTAACGGGCAACGAAAAGTAATCCCTACATAAATTATAAATGCGTAAGTAACTGTCTGTTTGTAATGCTTTGACGCCTAAACTACTGAAGAGATTTTGATGAAATTTGGTTCAGAGAAATACTTCACAATAGGAAAAACATTGTAAGTAGATAAATTCGTACAATTTAAACTTTCGCGATCTTTAGTCATAATTTATATAAAGTTACGGGACTCTATCACGTATTTTACTTTCCTAATTTATTTCCCGACGTTTCGAGTGCGGAATACATAAATAAGTGTTATCGGTACTTACGTGATAAAGTCCCGTTATTTCTTCATCATCATCATCCACAGCCTGACTTCACCCACTGCTGGGTATAGGCCTCCCTCAGTTTGTGCCATCCACCACGGTCCTGTGCCAATCCGATAATCCTAATTTATCCAATCCGTTATTTTATAAATTAAATGAATTTGTTATTTCAATGAAGTGACAACCCTGACAGGGTCATCTGTCACGCGCAGTGACCAAGAATGCAATAGAAGATATTACTTGCAGATTATTATCCTTTAGTGAGTAACGTCTCAATAAATTAGATAAGAATTTGAATTCTTCATTATTTCAGAAATAAGTTAGTGTCAAAATCCCATTGTACGATTTAGTACCATAGTACCTATAAACCTCAAATATAATATTGACACTGGCAGCCATAGGGTCTGAGGCATCAAAGTTATAAGTCACGCCACGTAAAAAGAACGACGAGGGGAAGTGGGATGGGAGTACCTACACTACCTCCTGGGACTCAAAAATCAAAACTCAAAATCAATTTCTTATTTTCCTGTTTAAAGACATATGTAGGTACACTGGACTCCCCCCTTACCCCCCGTGCTACCAGTAACAATTGTTCATCATTAATAATTCCGACCATGACCGAAAACCGTAAGTGGTTAAGTATATTAAGTAGGTACCTCCAACTACGTAACTAAAAGCTATTAACTTCTTTAGAAACAACTTAAATTCTTAAACAAGCAGAATTTAAAGAAACCATTATAATATTTCATCCATTTGAGCGTGACGCATACTAATTTAACTTTTAATGGTACGGGAATGTCACCTTTATTACCAAAACAATAGATTTGAAGTAAATTTTCTGTTATAACTTTGTATTAAGTACTTCTAAAAAATGGAAATTTAAGTTATGGAATAGTTAATAGTTGTGGTTATTTAAGATTCACTCTTTTTTAAGGAAAAGTTAATAATTTTATGAACAAAATAACTTTTGTTCTTTTTCTTTAGACCCTGTGTTTATTTGTGTTTATAGCTTCGTCTTTCATATAAGTACATTAAAATGAATCTGTTCGTTCGTCTCATCAAAACTGGGAATGACTGGAGTTGGCTAATATTAATTACGAAATGTTTATAAAAATTAATTGAAGGTTAAAAATAGAACGAAGACATTTCTAAAATGTGCGGTAAATCCGCGTCAGAATGAAATTAAATAAAATAGTTTTACAAAGGATGTTGTTGTCTGGCCGAGATGTAAATACATTTAAGATAATAATTACATTTAATGAATGTCTGTAAATTATGTAATTTGATTTTAGACTGAGTAAAAACGAAGAAAATTTAAGCACAAAATATAAGTACCAATTTGAAGAAATGAATTAATATGAATATGAATAAGATTAAGAGAGGTTAATTAGTTAAAAAAATAGCATAAAAAAAACGTAACCAAGCGATAATATACGAAACTCTTCGTTATTACAAATTATTTTGTATTGTAACTGTATGGTCAGTGGTCGAGGTGGTCAGATCTAAAGTAACCAAACAGTCGGTCGGTCAACAGTCAATGTCAATATATCAGGTATTTAGGCGATCAAGCCGCGATCATGTTACCTGTGGTGTACAGACATGCACAACACAAAATATCTGTAGGTATCTCCGTTTATAGAAGTTATATGATAACATTGCCAGTATTTCTTCATAATCAGCCATTTTTAACCCACTGTTGCTTTATTCGTAGCAAATGCTACGGCGTAGCAGCTACTAATAATACTAATTCACTAAAAACTATGCTAAGACATCTTCAGAGATCAATTAATTTTTAAATAACCGAGGATTTTCACCGTTTGTACACTAATATAGTTTATATTTTATTGCTATAAGGTCGCCCATTGTTACAGTGTTTGATGTAGTTTTGGTTATAGTGGCTAAAACTAAAAACATTATTATACTACTTCAATTTCGTTAAAACAGAGAAATAATATAACAATGCCGAACTGTTGAGTTCAAAAAGTCAAAAGTCAAAATTCCTTGATTCAATAAGATCTTATTACAGACCACTTAGAATAGTCACGTTCTTAAAACTAGGGGATTCTATTTTAATTAATGAAATATATTTTTTGCTCGTGATTGTATTCAATATGGTGTCTATGAAACGGGTTAATTGTGGGCAAACAAAGGAATTAAGCAAACGCCTGATTATAATTGCGTCACAAGTTTAACTAAACTCGCTTGTATGTGTGTCTGTCTGTTTATACAGAGTGTCTTAAAATGAAAAATAGAAAAATTCTAATAAAAGTTACGACTTCGGCAGGATTCGAACCTGCTCGCGATGATGCAAACGATCGACCTATACACGGATACGCTGTTTACGCTAAAACTCTTCATTATAATTATATGTTTGTGTGTCTGTCATGATTGGAGTAGGTCTACAGGTTGACATGCTGAAAATAGTAATGATATCCGTTTGTCTGTCTGTACAGTGTCTTATATAAGTGTAATCGTTCATTTGTTCGCGGCCAACTCTGGTGACGGAGTTTTTAGGCCGCCTATAAGCCTCTGTCGTAGCTTACCGACTTTAAAAGCTGGGACCGACAATTTTATATGCCATTCGAAGCACGGAAGCGCTCAAATGATAACGCCACTAGCGGTGACCCATCCAAGTACATCCACCCATCAAAGATATGATAATAAATTCATCTACCTATATCAGTGTTAGATTTGTTAAGTGAATTCTTAAAACTATCGTTAAAAGCACACTCTGTATAATGTTGTGTGTGTAATAAGGCAACATGTCTGTGTGTCTGTGCATGTGTGCGTGTGACATCGTAATGTAATTTCCAGTTTTTGGTGAGATTCAATGTTTTTCTTCAAGTGGTCAAGTACAGATTGCAAAACAATTCTTTATACCAATTTGTATTTTACGGCAATAGAATTTACACGACGGCAGTGCCCGGTCAGCACTGGCTCGTCATAGGACTGCTGTCAGTTGCTGACTTAATGTAAATCTGCCTTAACGCTTAAACATGATCATAGGTATGCGGGTTTTTTTTTCTATCTATCTATAATATGTATGTATGTATTTACAAAAAAAAATGTATCTAAGTATTATATCAGTCATCTGGTTACCATAACACAAGCATTAAGTTGCTTAGCTTGGGACTAGATGACGCTGTGTGGAATGTCCAAGGATTTTTTTTTTTTAAATCCGGCCTTGGATTTTCCGTTTTGAAAAATGTATTGAGTAATCGTGAAGAACCAAGCTTTCTCGTATCGACGATGTTTTTGCAACCTTTCATAGAATGTTTACTAATCAACAAAATGGCCATGTACCAAAATATACTATGGGCTTACTTCTAACTACCCCCTGAGATATTTTTATAGGATCTTAAATAAATGACAAAAGATCTGAAAGAACATAATTATCTTTAGAATCTTTTAATATTTCATTTTTAATTTCATAAAATTTTTCGTTACCATAATTATATTTCTATAAAACGTTTTCAATTTACAAAAATATTTCTACGAATCTCTACATATATAAATACTTTTGCGAACCGTCCGTTTGAAAGCTGCAAGCAAACATACCGAACGAGCGACCTTGATAAGTACGTGACCATCATTGTTTTAATTAACGAGTCAATAGTAGCTGATCATCTTGTGTTTGTTTTACTATTTAGCTATAATCCTAATGACAACCCGTTGAATTTTTAGAACTGTCGCGTTCGCCATTTTAACTTAAAAAAATTTAAGTGACATGGTTTATTTTTAGATTAAATTAGGAACCTACTCGTAGTAATCTTTTGTTTCTATAATACCTCTACAAATCTATTGAAACGAGCTAATAGGAAGAAAAATAAACACACGTGATTGGTCGTCGAAAATAAGTGTCTTTCTCGTGATTGGCTAGATTGTCAAATCAATTGTCAAATCTAGCCAATCACGAGAACAGAATATTATTTTCGACGATCAATCACGTGCATTCATTTCCTCCTATTAGCTCGCTTCAAGAAATGAAGTTATAAGTATTTTTTGTGAGTTTGTCAGTTTAACCATGACGGCTTTTAAGCAAACCGCCACCAAAGTTAGAAGCTACCTTATATGAACATATAAGTACAAAAGAACGTACTAAAGACGTATAAATGGTTCATAGAAAACTAATTTGTTAACACTTAAGTATCTATAACATCCATTGAACCGTGCGAAGCCGGGGCGGGTCGCTAGTTAATTTATGTGAAGCTATTTGATTTGAGGAATCGAACCCTCGACATTTGGATTCGCTCTTGGTCAACGCAACGTTACCGACGTAACTTAATACTTTACAATACAATAACATCTTAAGAACAGTAGGATATTACAAAACAATACCCGCTACTGAATTCATATAAAGTAGGTACAAAGACCATAGAACAATAACTTCGCAGTCGGGTAAACACGCCACACGCGCCCTTATTGTATAATAGTTAAGGACTATTATTATTGTTCTAATTGTTTTCTGAACTTGAGGGTACTTTGCAATTGTTGGAATGCTTTACGGTTTATTGGAATTAAGTACTTGCACTTCAAAAGGTGAAAGGTTCTAGTTGCCATATAAAAGTAGGTATAGATCATTTCCGAAGTGTTATGGAAAATTCGTATTTATCACATTTATGGCGTTTAAAGCCGGAATCTCAAATCTTAAGAGACCCAAATATTAATAAAATTGTAGTACTCATTGTGATACCTTTTACTCTTAAGAGAATATAGCCAAACTGTCTCATCTCGTTTTTCATAAAAAATGTTTTAATGGGAGTAGGTTTTTCTTAATTTTTGATTTAGAAAAATAGAGGAAAATAGAGTCAATTAAGATATATTTTTATAACCAACGGTTAACTCAAGAGGACAATTAAATCATATTGAATTATATTTAATGTTTGCATAAGTAAATCGGCTTTTAAATTATTTTTCAAAAAGCCTATTGTGAAATACTTATGGGCGGGACACACTTAAATAAAATTGGTTTAAATGAACGGGTGTGGTTGTAGCGCTGTGGGATATGGATTGCATGATTGCAGGGAACTTAATCATTAAAAAGTCTTTAAATTCAATGATTTTTATTTTTATAAACATGGGAAATGATTATCGTAAAATATAGTCGATTTAGATACTTACTTACAGTTTTTGAATGAACCAACATGGCTTGTCGAATTTGGCCGAAGCTACAAAATTCACCCATCAAAGTCGGGCAAAATTGTGACAACCAATATTATTATTTGCAATAGAGCAGTGTTGGCCAAGTTGATTGGGACTTCGATTTTTGATTCGAAGGTAGTGGGACCGAATCCAACCGTGCATCAATGGACTTTTCGTGTCGAATCCCTAAGTTTAAATGCGCCTTAAACGGTGAAGAAAAACATCGTGAGGAAACCTGCGGCTAGTCAGCTTCACACGTATTGACCATGTCTTTCTTGTGGATATGGCCGTCAGCTAAACGGGTTAGGTGATAGCCAAGCCTATTCCATCTCAACAATGTCAGAGGCACTGCAGTATCCCGTTAATTGTAGGCAAAGATTTCCTCCTGTCGGTATAAATCATCTACGAGTATTATAGTATAGATGTAAAGGATGTTTATGATATTTAAGTGAGTGTAATAATTTCCCATAGTTTAGTGAGCAGGTTGTGGCCACGGTGAGTGTGTCGGCGAGCACAGAAGGAGGCAAGTGCGTAGACGCACACTAGCCGCGCCACTCGGGACGGACTGAGGTAAGTAGATGACTTTACAATTAGATAATGACAAAATAATTCAAATAAAATAAAAAATGTATTAGTATCCACCCCAGCACAAACTGATTTTAGGAAAAAGGTACCTAATATGATCTTTAAAAAGGCTCTAACTAAACGGGGAAAGAAAACATCGCGAGTAAACCAGTTGGCGCTCTAATAGCGTCGATGGGCTTGTAATCTATCATAAATTGATATCAATAAATCACATTTTGGAATGTTAACTCTACATGTAGGTAGGTATTCATGCCTTTGATCCCTGTAGACATTTTGAAAGAATCAATAAATCCTTAGGAGATTTGATTTGATGTCTACAGCATCTTGAGATTAAGGCCCGTATTAAGAGACTATACTGTCTGTACTGTCAAAAATCGATGCTTAGAAGTAGACTCAAGTTTAAGTGAAGTCTTACTCTTCAGATTTTCATTTCGATTCTAAAACAACCTGACTCCATCTCTGTAATACCACCATGCTAGTATTTTGTTAGTCGGTCGCTTTGTGGCAGTTGTTGCCACTCTACCATCTCCCTCACTCTGCACTAGTTAGAGCAAGAGGGGGCACCGGTCACGGCGCACTGCAAGTCCAGTGTCACAATATTTGATCACTTATTGGCTACAATGCCATTATTTGTACACTTGACATTTTTCGTTCTAGGCTTTTTAACTGTTGATTTTTAATGTTGGTTCAGTAAAAAGCTACCCTTTTTAAAGTTGAGGCTGTTTGTGTGGAAGTGATGTTTGGACTGGCCTCTGACTAGCCTGAGGAGATAATATTCGTTTCTTTCATTGCTAATATTCAACTTAAAATGACAATAATCAAGAGTGTCTAAAAACAATTTATGGAAGATTTAGATTTTTAAATACCTAATTATTAATATATAACATTTATGATAAAAGAAAAATGATCACGATTGTATCTTAGGGAGTTGTAGACATTTCTTTTAGATCTTTAAGTAAGTTTATATTCTTTTAAAGATTTATTATGGGGTAGTCAGAGGTATGTCCAGATATATATTTGGTAGGTACATGACCACTTTAGGTTAGGTACACACTTTATACCATTCGGTTGGTAAAGATTTAAATAAATTAATAGATAAAATTGGTTATCACTAATTTTATCTATTTAGGTATTTATTATTTAAATTTTCATAGGTATTCACTTTGAATAACAAGGACAATTATATTATGAAGTTCTGTAGGTATGTCTCTACCTTTATTTATAAGCAAAACAGTCTGTCAATCAAACCTTACATTTCTTTAAGAAACAAAAAAGTTTTACAAACATTTTGTTCACAACTTAAACCACAAAGTTTCAATTACAAACACAAACGAATTCCAACCAAATTACATTTTAATAAAGTCTATTATAACTATGTTTAAAATGTTCGCATTAATAGAAAAAAAACTCAATTGATCGAAAATTTAACAATAGGTAATAGATATTTGTTGGTTTTGAGTAACTTCCAAACTAACCTGATCTCTATTTAAGAACATAGAAACCAAAATTATAGATCTGATTACGTTGGTTTTTTACTTTACCTGCTTTTCATTGAATTCTTTTGATTTGAATCATTTTTTGTACAATTAAAATCAAATTGTGGTTCAATCCACATCTGGGCGGTTAAGTATTGGATGACAGTTGCTTTGTGTTTACAACTCTTTGAGAAAATAAAAGAGTTTAAGGTTAAGTTGTCTATGGTTTCTGAAATCACGGAAATGGTAGAAAGTGTTTTTTGCATCTTTTGATAAAATGGTAGTAAATGAAAAAATATCATTTTATAATGATACGATATCATTTACAAGCACTTATACTTTTTTCAAGACACCAATGTTTGTTGGCACAATGGGATAGAGCATTCTTCTGATCCGAATGTAGTTGGTTCGAATCTCATCGAACGTCTCAGTAAACATATGTATTTAAAAAATACATTACCACCATCAACGGTAAAGGAAAACATCGTGAGGAAACCAGTTAGTTTTTTTACTACTTTTTGTATTGAAAACGTATTATCTTCTGAAAATGTAGGCTTTATGCCTATTTTATTTTATTTGGTCATTCCTCTATCCCAAGGAACTTTACTTATAAAATCGTGATGTTTCTATTTACTTAATAAGAAAATTGTATATATAATTGAATATTGTAATAGTAAATTGTAATATATATTGACGATTCATTTAAATCAGTGAGCTTACATTTAGTTGTAATCAGCTTCCGTCCCGCCACCCGTCACGTCGCTACACACTGTAACAGATCAGCGCTCGTTCACGCGAACTAAATACATTCAGTAGCAAAAAATTCGCTACAGTCCGCGGCTGAAGCTGAAGTACAATTTTAGAGATTGTGAAACATAAATTTGCAGAATTTATATTTATAAAATTTATATTTTTTATAAATCGTGACGTGATCGTGACGTCTGCAAGCAATGGGGGGAGGCCTTTGCCCAGCGGTGGGACACGAACGGCTGAATATAATATAATATAATAAAAATATTTTTTATAGTTTAGTAAATAGGCGTGAAATAGGCAAATAAACACGCTAATAAGTTATTTTTTATGCAAAAGTCCACTGTATGTTTATCAATACGTATTGGAGCTGACGAATCTTTCTCCACGATGTTTTGAATCCACCATCCAGTGAAGAAAAAAGTGCATTTAATTTTCCAAACAAGACATCATTTTGACGCACGTCCCCTGACACTCACTACTAATGTTGAAAGAAAGAAAGAAAAATATATTCATTTTTGTAGAACCTCAAGAATCACTTAAAAATGTACAGTCTTATACGCTAGGTGACTCTATTGCCTGTTCTTAAAACTTTAAATATTTCTCGATGTCTCACTATAATGTGCCATATCAAATCCCATGATCTACAATGACTGTCCTAACGCAAACCACACATAACAATCGATGCATTAAATTGCAAATTGTGCAAACAACCTCCACTCTATACAGTTTTTGCGAAGTGTCAAAATATATTGAGTTACTGAGTATCCGATTATGGAGGCTTCACTGAGTTTATTTAACGTATTTTTTAGGTTTCGCTTGAATTAATTATATTATGTTGAGTTTACTGGCTAGTGGATGTGTGACGGTTTTATAAAAACATTCATTCATACAAACAAGAATCGGAAGATGAATTGCATTACTTGAAAATGAATGAACAAAGAAAAAAAACTGAACATTATGGTTCGATTTTTAGAACCATTTAAAATTGTTTGAAAAGACGCTGTTGTACCTATTTGACTTCAGTTTCAATGACCTTGTTGAATCCACGGTTAAATAATAAATCAAATATACAAAATATCCAAAAAACGCCACATTTTACAGTATACATTTCAAACTTTCATATTTTTTCGAAAAACGAATACTTCATACCTAATTTTTTTTTTTTTTTTTTTAATATCCTTGGACATTCCACACAGCGTCATCGAGTCCCAAGCTAAGCAACTTAATGCTTGTGTTATGGTAACCAGATGACTGATATAATACTTAGACACTTTTTTTTTTTTTTTTTTTTGTAATTACATACATATTATAGATAGAAAACACCCAGACACGAAACAAATATCTGCAGAACATGCAAACATTTGTCCCGCCCGTAGCGGGGATCGAACCCGCGACCTCCGCATCTCAGCCGGGCGTTAACACAACTGCGCCACAGAGGTCGTCTCAATTTGTTTTTTATCGTTGTAAGTAAATCAAAAAAACAACCCTATCATACCATGTGAACTCTTTCAATTCTCCAGTAAAAGTACACCCACAACCTAAGATTGTATCTCATAAAATAAACATCGGCTAAAGAAAACAAATGACGTTCCCACAAGCCACTTGTTGCGTTTCTTTTTTGTCAAAATCCTTTTTGTTACCTTCTAAAGATAAAGAGATGTATAAGTTACAATACATTGTGCTTCTGAGAGCTTTGTTCGTTCGATTTTAACTGAAATAGATCTTAGTAATGAAATATGACTGGAATAAATAAATAAATAAATATCCTTGGACATTCCACACAGCGTCATCTAGTCCCAAGCTATAAGCAACTAAATGCTTGTGTTATGGTAACCAGATGACTGATATAAAACATAGATATTTTTTTTTTGTAAATACATACATATTATAGATAGAAAACACCTTACTTAAATATTATAGATAGAAAACCTTATGCATTTGACAATAGTCTATGCAAATATTTTGCGTACACTGAAGTCTCGTGTTTTGGAGTTCATAGATGAAAATACAGTCAGGAGGCAATATTTGCCTACATTTAACCGGACACTGTAGTGCCCGTATGAATGAGTCTTAACACTATCATAAAAATATAATGTACTAGCTGCGCATCGCGGTTTCACCCGCGTAAATCCCGTTCCCGCGGGAATATCGGGATAAAAAGTAGCCTATGTCACTTGCCATCCCTTCAATTATCAGCACACAAAAAATCACGTCAATTCGTCACCCCGTTTTGCCGTGAAAGACGGACAAACAGACAGACAGACAGATAGACACATACACTTTCTCTTTTATAATATTAGTATGAAATATGAATATGAATGGATATGGATTCAAATGCACAAAAAGAATGTCTGATGATGCATTAAAACTAAAAACTAAAATGTGTGTTTAGATAAAGTTCTTCATCCCAAGATTGTTGATTTAAATGTAAAAACCTACCCCTTTGTTACCCTTTCATCACAAATTGCCACCCCGTATCAATATCATTACGCCTAACTACACCTTGTATCTCTCCCACGCGTAGGGTAGTCAGGTGGGATGTCCTGCGGCAGTATTGTCTGTAAAGGCAGGTGGTGTGGCCTGTTTTAAGATACTCTGTGGTAAAGATTCTATTACATAGTTTGTGAGGTTATTTTGGTAACGGCCGTCACACGAATACTATACGCTAAAGGTTTTTCTATACTAATATTATAAAGAGGTAATTGTTGGTTTGTTTGTTTGTTTGGCGGAGGTAATTTCCAAATCTACTCAAGTTTCAAACATTCTTTCACTTATGTATAGAATGGACTGTTGGGATGGTTATATACTTACCTACTATATTTTATCCCAGTACTATATTTTATCCCATTAGTGCAAAGCTGGGACGTGCTGTTAGTAAATAATAAAAGGGCTAAATTCTTTCTTATTTATTAAAATACTAGCTGCGCGTTGCGGTTTCACCCGCGTAAGTCCCGTTCACGCGGGAATATCGGGATAAAAAGTAGCCCATGTCACTCTCCAGCCCTTCAACTATCACCACTAAAAAAATCTCGTCAATTTATTGCTCTGTTTTGCCGTGAAAGACGGACAAACAGACAGAAACACACATTTTCACATTTATAATATTATAGTATGGATTTAAAACTCTAGTAAGATTGCGTATTTCAAACTCATAATTAAATCAAAGTAATTAGCTGTATGCATATCCGATAAACTCTTTGGTCATCAATAGCCTCTATCAACCCTCCCGAGGGGTCGGAGAGGGGGAGGGGTGGTAGGGGAAGGGGGGTAGTGTTTCGATTAATTCGCAATACTTGTGCGACCTCGCGCCCAGTTATTATACTCTTATGATAGTGTGGAGAGAGATTATTTTATTATTATTTTTACCATCGGATTGAGTTTCATTACGTTTATACATACACACTCATGCCAAGTCAATCAATGTACCTACTTTGATTTATCGGAACAATGGCCAATTTAGACCAGCTTGCCTGAACTGGTCTATACCAATATTCGAAAATGGTAATGTTTGTTTGTTTGTTTGACGGAGGTAATCTTCGAAACTACTTAGCCGATTTAAAAAATTCGTGCAAAGCCGGGTGCTAGTACAAAATAAAGCCATCTCCACAGCAAGTTAGCCCCGCTGTCAGTGCCACACTCGCAGTAATTATTTTTATTATTGACCCCCCCCTCACCCCCCTCTTCTACCCCTCACCGCTTGTATTTGTTTATTATTTTCATTTTATTGTATTTATCTCTGCAGTGGACAGTGGCTTAGTGGGAGTTTGGGAAGGTCGTTGGTTCAATTACTTAATAAACGTGAGTATGTAGTCGTTAGCTATAAAAACTGCTGATTGGATTTCTATGAAATTAGGTGCTATAATGATGCCAACTACTACTACATAGTTTCAAATAATTTATCAATATTTTTTGAATACGTAGGTAATCTTATGTTTGAAACGTTCATCAAGAAGGTACCTAGGTATTCTAAAAATCCTTCCTACTTTCATACATGATCTTTTATTTGCTATCTATACTATCTGTACCAATATTATAAAGAGGTATTTGTTTGTTTGGCGGAGGTAATCTCCGAAACTACTGGACCGATTTCAAAAATTCTCTCACGGGTAGAATGGACTATCCGGGAGGTTATAGGCTATATTTTATCCCGGTAGCTATATTAGTACACCCGTGCGAAGCCGGGACGTGCTACTAGTAACAAATATATAAATTTAATCCATCTGCTACAGTCTATTCTGTCTAAACCACACCTTATTTAATTCCTCCAATAAATGAAAATTGGAACTGAAAATTTCCAATCCGTATTCCTTTCAACTGAAACTTGGCACAATAGATGTTTCTTCTCTTTCTAGCGCATGCATCGGAGCTATATCTGTCTCGTTCCCACTGCGATTGTAATAGTGGAAGCTGTGAAGAAAGTATTGAATTATGGCGGGTTGAGGACGACATTATGCAGTACTGAAATAGTGCATTTTTTATTTATTTATTATATATAACTAAATTAGGTACGGAATATAATTTAAATAATATTCTTGTTTTTACTATTTCAGTGCATAATGTTACCCTTATTTCCTGGGTAAACACATAAGCTACCTTTGATCCCGATATTCCTGCGGGAACGGGACGCGGGTGAAACCGCGGGGCGCAGCTAGTATAAAAAAAATGATGAAATTGCTCAATATTATTACATTTTTTTTATTTTATTTATTATTTTATTACCATTGCCATACTCATACCCAGATGAAGATTCTCCGGAAGAATCGAAACATTTTCGGTATCTAAATCGACAATATTTTTACGTGAGTAATCTCCCGTTGTATTAATATAATGTCAAGATTTTATTAGATTAGAAACGATTACTTAGAATTTATTGCATGACGCCCTCGCACAATCCCGTCCACAATCCGAAACAGAGCGGTCCGGTGAGTAACTCACGAACTTGTACAATTACCCACACCCGTCCTTTGTTCACTGTTCACTGTGCCCGACTGTACCTAGCTGTACAGTTGCACAGGTAAGTTGCACGACGAATCTACACTAATATTATAAAGAGGTAAAATTTGTTTGTTTGTTTGTTTGACGGAGGTAATCTCCGAAACTACTCAACCGATTTCAAAAAAAATTTTACGGGTGTGTAGAGTGGACTGTCCGGGAGGTTATAGGTTATATTTTATCCCGGTAGCTTCATTGGTACACCCGTGCGAAGCCGGGACGTGCTGATAGTATAACTTTACTTGATAATTAAGTACTTGTGTTTAATTGTATTGTCTGTGAGCAATGAAGTTCAATGGCTTGTGTTATGAGCTTTCTTTCTTCTTACGTAGATGTAAGAAATAAAAAAAAGTTATATTCGTAATAATAGTATCTTGTTCAAAAGACTTCAACGCACCACTTGCTACGGCGTAGACTTCGTAGCAAGTGCTACGAGACTGATTTTAGGTAAATAAAAAACAAAATGTTAATTTTTTTTTTATTTCATTTTCAATACTTACATAATAGTTTCCTATTTTACATACACTGAGTTAAATCGTAAAGGAATAGTTAGAATACAAACTCGAAACACAACTGTGACAAAACTAAGATTTCTATCGCATTTCGCATACCATTTTCAAACTGTGGCTAGATTTTAAACATTTTTAAAACTATTAAATAACTGCACCACAGACCTCAGAACAATAACCAAGCACCCGCCACAGCGTATTTAAACCAGTACATCAACTCACAATGATCAGATTAGCGGCACGCGGCAGATTGTGCACGTTGTTTGAAGTTTTACTCATTCCTTATTTCGTTCGAATCAATTAAGCAAGTACAGATCAACAAATTTAACTTAAAAATTACTCACTTGTATTTAATTTGCAAAGGGTCCAACAATAAAGAGAAATATATTTTGTAACTTTGAATGGCCATGTGACACGAATGCATCCAGGACGTTGGGCCAATCTCGTCACGCATTGGGTGCCAAGCGGGCAACGACGACGCGGCAGACCCAAAAAAAGATGGCGCGACGACCTGGATGAATTGGACTCCACATGGCCGGAAACAGGAATGGACCGGGATGTATGGAAGGAGAAAGGGGAGACCTTTGCCCAGCAGTGGGACAGTATAGGTTAAGTAAAAAAAAAAAACCAAACCATCTGTAAATTTGTAAAATAACCTCTTATTTTTTCCGTGTTTTTAAATATAAAATCTGTTTTGAAAAAAAAAAAATCTTTAACTCTTAACAATATAGAAACGTCACCGCCACAGCGCATTTAATTCAGTACATCAACTCACCGCGATCTGATTAGCGGCACGCGGCGTTTGTACGGTTTATATTGTTTGAACTTCTCTACGGATTATAGTAATGGGAATGGAATTGTCGCGTGGGAATTCATTTGTTTGGTGTTTGTTGCGATTTGCATATGTTTTTGAACAACACGTCACAAGCAGTAAGTTTCGATATGTTTTAGTCCCACTATTTATAAAACACCGAAGAATGGACATTGGACACATTGAAAAAGCATTGAGAGCTTAAACAAATAATTTGCAGAAAAAGTATTCCTAATCTAAACTCGCCTCTACTTTTGATTAGAAAAATGACTATTTTTAGAATTTCTATATACCGATGTCGGAAATAAAGCACATTATCTAATCCAATTCATTACATAATACAATTTCACTAACAGGCTGTACACTAACCAATGCTCTCAATCGTAGCTTCCAATATCTGTCCAATGCTTAACTCAACGACAAAGGCTCAAGTCCGGCTGTCAGATTGCTTTGTGGTGTCACTGAGTCCTGGGACGATGTGGGCACTTTGTGTATTGATTGACCGTGAACGGCCGGTTCCAATCACCTATCTATCGCTTCAATAGAGTCACCTAGCTTATAAGACTGTACGATTTTAAGTGATCCTTGAGGTCCTACGAAATAAACATATTATTTTTTCTTTCTTTCTTTCTTTCTTACTGTAGCTTGACTATTTAGATTGTTAGGGGATCTTTAAAAAATAGCTAGGCACACACAGGTTCTTGCCTGATTCTTTCCCTGGTGTAAGGAATTGCGTTGGAACAGGCAATAGCTTTGAGAAGATAGGGCAATAGAGTCACCTAGCTAATAAGTCATTTTTAAGTGATACTTGAGGTCTTATAGAAATAAACATATTTTTCTTTCTTTCTTTCTTTCGTTGCTTTTGCATACTGTGAGTCGTCCGTCCGTTTGTATGATTGTTCAACTCTCATGACGGAGATTTTAGGCCATCATGCTTTAGCGATTTTAAAAGCTGGAACCGATAAATTGATGTGTCATGTTAAAATTCAATTTTAGTCCTATAATGAACTGCTTTGGCGTGAGGTAAGGCGCTGACATAAAGTTAGAACAGTTAGAATATCCCGATAGTCCATTCTACACATCGATGAAAGAACTTTTGAAATCGGCTATGTAGTTTCGGAGATTACCTCCGTCAAACAAACAAACAAACCAACATTACCTCTTTATAATATTAGTATAGATATAGGAATTCATAAAAACTTGACAATTTAATACAGGTTTTAAGAACGTTTTTTTCTTGTCACCCATATGTCAACGAAAAGAGATAGCGACAGATTTAATATGCGTTTTAGCTAATACAGGTTTAATACAGGTTTTAGGTCGAATATGCATAATGGGGTTAGGTTTCAATGTCTCACCACCTTACCATTTCATCCGTTCTATCATCGTCCTCTCGATGCGGGGCCGTCACTCGAGCTGGGCACGCACGTCGTGGCACAAAGCACGAGATGGTGCGCTTCACGTGATTGGCGTGATTGGCTGAGGGCACTGGACGGTCACTCTGATTGGCGGGACTTGAGGGCTAGCTCGATTGTTCTGAGATACGAGAATGCAGTTGAATGTGTGATTTCGACATTTCAATGATTTTGATGATTTTGAAAAATCGTTGAATCGAGAAAAAATTTGGCATGAGCTACCTTGATTGTTTAACGCTGTAATGAAGAAGGTACTTACTTTTTTTCTCATTATTCAATTTTATGACTTTTGACCAGTTAGGTATATACATGTACCGTTCATAGTTTAAGAGCTAATTTCCTTAAAGTTATTTGAATCATTTTGATTTGATTTTGATTTTGAATCATTTTTGTGGATCATAATAAAAAGATTTAGTATTTTTGAACACGAATATTTATTGTATACTGATATTTTACATTCCTTTAGTTTCTAGGAGATTACACATTCTTAGTTTTATTAAAATATGTACATCTACTAAAATATATTTATTTGATAAGTACTAGTCTCTACAACTATTGAACACTAATTTAATAATTCATCGAGTATTAAGAATTTATACATAATATAAGTACTTAAAAATGGCTTACATTTTATTCGTATGCCGACATTTTTTACTTTATTATAATTAATATGTCTGTTTTCGGTTTATATAAAAAGTAATCTTTTGTAGTCAATTCCGAACATTGATCTTATCCAAGTTTCACCGAAATACGTTCAGACATACAAACATCTTCAAAACGCGTTTGTATTTAAATTAAGATTACAAGAAGACTATATTTTAATTTTTTAAAACTTAATATCAATATGTACAGTTACATAGCGTTCTACGCTATATTATAATAATTTCTAATCTACTTATTGAATTTCTAACAACGACATATCTAAGTACGTATACATGCAGGTATAACTTCGAAATTATTTACATCTTAATCTAACACTAAGAATTCTCAACAACTACGTTACTTACCAAGACATGAACCGACCAATCACGAGCCAGCATGTAGTTAAAATTATTTGACAGATATGAAAACTTGGCACATTGCTAGCGGATAGATAAAGTACTAAAATTTAACAGAAAGAAAAAAAAACATTTATTTTGGCAATGAGCTTAGGAATCAAATCTTACCGCCAGTCTCAAAAACATAATCATCTTTAGCTGTGGGTAGAAATTTAATATTACTTCCATACAAAATATGTGAAATAACGACGGTAAGCTAAACAAGAGATAGATTATCGAGACTGGTTATTAAATTCTAGGTCAATAGATCTGGCAATAGCCTGTTAAAATTATTACAACTACACGCGTGTATACAAGTCATGGCAACACTTAGTCTTATGTGACGGCTCACCACCATCTCCTGGACTCTACGGTCCAATTCGTATATTAATCGGAAAACCCTTCGTTATTTGTATTATCTGAGGTCGGGGAAGTCCCGGGCGACGGCACTTGAAGCTGTCTCCCATACATCAGCTCTGTAGGAGGCATGAACGAAGACAAGTACTCAGGAGGTGGTCGGATTACTGTAGGAAGGTAGCCAGTACCAGAGTAAGGTGGTGTTAAGAACCTTCTAGAAGGAGAGAATTTAAAACTCTGGTTGGATAGAGGGGAGAACGCTGATTTTGATTGGTAGTTCTGCATGTATGGAGGGGATTCCTGAGTTAGGTTATAAGGGGTGGACTCGGAGCCGTTGATCATCATATCCATAGCTGCCACCACATCTCCCTTGCACCTCGCCAAGATGCCTTCAATCTCCTGCCGACTCTTCCTCGGGAACACCTTCATGAGGACGTCTACTGGAGACTTCTGGTACGGTGTCTCCTCAACTTCTTTTCTCCTGAACATCTTGTACTTATAATCTTCATTCCACTTGTCTTCTTCTTCTTTCTTGACGGGTACGTCGTCCTTCATGGAGAGGTTTTCTGGAGTGAGTGAGGGTTCAGATTCTATTTCCTCTTCCACGTTCAGCTCGTGGTCGGAGGGGGAGCGGGGGGGTGGGGTGGTGAGGGGAGGGGTGGGGGTGGAGGTTTTGGGTTCCTGGGGGGTCTCTGTGGGGCTGGAGCTGACTTCGGTGATGCGGGCGCGCTTCTGAACTGTGGACAAGGGAGAATATGGTTTTATTGAAGTGAAGTCAACATTTCTTCGTCGAAATTGCAAAAAGTCGTATGTTTTATACGAGCTCCTTTGAACATACAACTTTTTGCAATGACAGGGTCGAATTTTTTCGAAATACATGTTGTACAAGTATGATGGGAATTTTAGGTTTATGAAGGAAGATAAGTTTGTTTTAACTAGAGTTAAGTAATAAGGAGATTAAGCAGAAAAACATTAGTTATTAACTTTTTATTAATTAATATATCTAATTTAATTACGTGTCTTTGACGAGATCTCCTAAATTAGAAAAAGTATCCAAATCAAACTTTAAAAATATAAAAGTTTACACAGCTTTCAATTAATTGGTAACTTTTTAAATCGTTTACCTACCATATACATCTATCAAAAAGTTGTCCCCAATAAGAATCGAATCTACAACACTACTTATAAGGTCAGTTCAGTTCGCACTAAACTTTTAATGGCTCTTAAAATAAAAAGTTAGTACCTGTGTCCTTTAACCACAAACACAAAGGAAACATTGAAAGAACCAAAAATAAACATCAGTACAGTCGTGAACAAAAGTGCAAGCGTTCTACAAAAAGGCGCGTTGAGTGGAAGGGGCTTCTTTGAGATGTATTGTGTGCTTTTTTTTCTGACGTTATACTGTTGTTTTATATAACTATGTGTGTTTTTATTTATGTTTATTGTTTTTGTTGGAAAAGCTTAATGTTATAATTAAATTCTTATTAGATGTTTGATAGTTAATGGATAAAATGTTTTTAAAATTTTACATAAATTAGCGAAAATATTCGCAATAAAAAACATAGTATTTCAACTTAAACATAGTTTATAATTAAAATTCAAATGAAGATTATTTATACCATAATTTTAATTATGCATAAAAAGTATCATTATAGCCTATCTACATTAAAATGTTCTATTTTCCACTATTTTTACAACTAAATACTGAATGATCATTGTATGTACAGTCGAGTACAACAGTAATACGCAGCGCGCGGTACAGTCGCGAGAACAATTCATTGTGTTCGCGCAATTAGGACGGCCGCAGTCGCGTGTGCGAATTTAATGGTGAAGTTATTGTTTTTTAAACGGCCGCGTGGGGCGGTTAGGGTTGACAGTTATAAGTTTTAAAAATTAAAAACTATTTTTTTTCTATTGAAATTCAGTGTTCTTTTTATTTATTTTTAATCTTTTTAATAGGATTTCATTGAGTGGTAATCTTAAAAGACGGGCATGTTAATGTTAGTTAGACAATCTAAACCGTCATTATCGAAAACACGCGCATGGTCATAGACAAACTCACAAAACTTTCTAACCAGTTATCCAGTCATGAGCAAAATGGTCTTGATTAGAACTACACATTTACCTGTTTTTGACTATAATTAGGTAATTTTAGAACTGTCACTCGGACTGTTCTTTTGTTTTGAACTTTATGGAAACCGAAATAAGAGCTTTATATTTTAGGAATTTTTGATTAGTCAGTGCGACACAGAATCACCACCATTAAAGAGATATAATTACCCAGACATTAGCGAATACTTTGAAGAAATAACGTATTAGGTGGCAACCCTGTCAAGTATTTCAGCATCTGAAGGGGCCAGACGGATCGTCGAGTCGATCACTGTTCGATCGCGCTAATGTCGAGTGCCGCTTGACGGTACGTAGGTATAACAAATTAAAACATTACATTTGTGTATAAATATACAAATACATAACAATTCACAATGAAGTAATGAACATGTTAATATGATCTTGAGATATAAGTTATAGAAAGTAACGAAAATTTTTGTAAAAGACAATGTGTGTTTTTAATGTGCTCATGTTTTTTATGTTTTAATGGGTTTTTTAATTCAGGTCAAACCTACATATTTAATTTTTTAATTCGTTTTCACAACTTGAGTTTTCTTAGCACTTAGAATATTTGCGCTTACAAAATAAACAAATAATTAGACCCGCGTCGTTATTTCAAAAAGCATAAAAGAAAAAACTGTTGCGTAAAACCTTCAATCACAAAAAGGCAAGAAATGTAAAAGGTAACTCAAGTGGCCGAGACGTTTTGTATAATGAATCCAAATCTTGACGTAAAATCAAAGAACGTCCTTCAAAACCCAAAAGGAACAAAACCATTAAAATGTAATCGAAACTCCGACGCTCAATAAAAAACCAAAAACTCACATTCAATAGACATCGAGTTAAAGTGAACCAATTGAATGAAAAAACCATCAATGTGTACAACGCATAAACCACAAAGAAATAAAAAACGCCCTCTCCATAAAAAAAAACCTTTTGGAGCAAACACTTTTCTTTTACATTTTACAATGAAAATAATACTGGCCATTTTTGAATATGATTATGTGGGAGTGAGCGAGATGAAAGAGGTTTTGTTCGTGAATGAAAGGGATGCAATGAAAAGAGTTGAATTAATAAAGACATCTGCTTGTAAATGATGCGATGTAGGCATATTTAAATGTATTTGTGTAAATACGGCCTAATATTGCCATCTGGCTATTGTGCTCTCGTTTAAAAGGGCTTTATTGAAAGGTATTTCCAATAACAGTCCGTTTGATATCATTTCAGCATCAAAGCGAGATACAATAGCAATGTATTTTTATTAGAATTTAGAAAAGTTTTTGTAACTTTGAATCGAAATGAATAAAGAAGATAGAAAAAACTATATTTAGGTATAGGTACCTCATAGAAAATACAAAAAAAATAAAAAAAATACCTACATAGAAAATGACATAGGTATCCTAGGTGAATCTATTAAATGGCGATTCCCGTAGTCAATAAATTGTACAATCTGAATGATCAAGGAATTCTGTTTTCACTTTCACGATGTTTTCCTTCACCGTTTAAACTCAGGCCTGACCATCTTTACTAGATGATATTACAGCGTCAGGAGGCAATCTCTGCCCACTCAACGGAACACTGTAGTGCCTGGGACGTTGTTGAGATGGAATAGGCTTGTAGCACCTAAATCATCCTCTCAGTTTAGCCGGTCATATCCACAGGAAAGACAATGGTCAATACGTGTAGGGCTGACAAGCCGCGGGTTTCCTCACGATGTTTTCCTTCACCGTTTAAAGCTCTTGTTAAAGCGCATAATAAACTTTTCGACACGAAAAGTCCATTGATGCACTCACGGATTCAATACCCTAACATAGGTACTCAGAAGCAAAACGTTATCCTGAAACTTCCACCCATACTCCCATAATCAGAACATTACCGGGTGCAGACAATACATTGCCGCGTTAGTACCGGCGCGCGGTCAGTGTTATAAACAGGGCCGTTAATCAGCGCGAACAATGCAACGTCCACTGCAGCGTTGTGATCATAATACGTATTGATCTTTGGGCCTATTGTCTAACCGTTTCAATATTATGATTTACAGAAACTACATTATATTTACATAAATTTACACAAGTAAGTAACATACTTTTAATGTTATTTCAAAATGTTTTTTGATACCAAAACACTCGTGTTATAGATAACGCCTTGTTAAAAAGGAAGTTTAAAGTTTTTAAAACGAAACCAAATGACAAGAAAGTGATGCTACTAATGTAGGATTTCTTTAAACAACGTACGGATGTCCGTAGGTCCATCACCATTAGCAACAACAACATTACATAGCAACTTTGTTTTTACAACTTAAAATGTATGAAACTTTTTGACAGATAACAACGTTGCTATGACGAAAGTCCTACGGACATCCGTTAGTTGGTTATAGGAACGTCGGGGGTTAGCCATTACGGAAAGCGGTAATGTCTAATTCTATTTTATCAATTTAATTAGAATTAATATGAATCGTGCTCTAAAAATAAACTTATTAAAATAAAAAATAATTTTGGTAGTGTCGTTAATTGTAAACGCACTACTGGTACCTAGTGTGACTGGTAGTGTAATTGCCGATATTTTTTTTTAGTCATTCTTGATTACTGTATCATCTATCTATCTTTTCATTAATTTTAACTTGTTTAAAGTCAGTTAAAAGGGATCTCAATGATACACAATAACATGAGTTACAAGCCGGCGAGTAAAGTCAGGCGCAGACGGCAGTAAATCTACGGACAATGCTCTGCGTCGCTATTGTCCACGATTTATGCGATGTGGCGCTTACTGTAGTCAGTACAGAGACCGCTAGTTTACTGTAGTGTTATTTTTAAGCTATTGCATAGCTTCTATCGCGGGCCTTGGCGTGGAGACCGAATCCAGAAATTCCGTAACGAAATCACCTAACGCTGTCACTTTAGTTCAGCAACTCGCCTCTAGGTGGCATGCAATAGCTTTACCGCGGCAGTCCCCGAGTGCCACACGTCTTTTTTTTGTTATAATTATGTTGCGTGTGTTAAATAAATATTGTGTTTTCTTTCTTCTTTCTTAGTTCGTAGATACCAGCAGTTTACTGTAGTCAGTACCTAGATACAGAGACCAGCAGTTTACTGTGGTATTGATACTATCCTCAATACCGAGATATTACTCGATACAAGTAATACAAATTTATGAGAGAATAGAATGGAAAATACCATACGTATACACAAAAAATAACAATGCAAAAAACAGAACAACAATAACTCAACTTCAGAATTATTACACTAACATTTTCGTTCACATGACAATATTCAGAAGAGGTAAACATTTTCACCAAAATCAAATATTCGCCGAATAACCGTTTAAGCCGGATAATTTAATAAATATTCTCATAAACTGTGTAATCCCGCGACTTTATTGCAAACACCCCATTGCCAGAATTAATAAACTACATACAGACAGGAGGACGCATTCACGACCATATTTATACATTCTATTGACAATAGAATGCGAATGATAGAGAGTAATTTAATTTGCTTCGGGAATAGGGTTGTCAGGCTGACAATGTTGCATTGTAAAAAAATGTTTTTACAAATAATAAAAATATTTCTTTTCAAGTGGTATTCAAATGATGAAATTATGTTTGTAGTACGAATAAATACATTTTTTTTAATAAAGTAAGTAGCATGATTTGAATAGGTAAAAAGTGTATAGTTTCTTAAGTTATTTGTAGTGATTTCAAGTTATAATATGTTGCAGTGAGAGATCAAGTTTAAAGTATTAAGTATCAAAAATAAACGAAAGCTAGCTAAGTTGTTTTTAAGAAGCATAAAAAATAACCTTAATATGTGAAAATATAATTAAATCTTTCAATGGTAAAAATATGTTCAATTATTACTTTTGGTGTTGTTATTTTTTAATAACAATCAAGTGAGCATAAAGTGGGATTAGGCTCATCTGTAGGTAAAATTTTTTCAATTTTACAAAGCATCAAAAATAATAACATACAGTTTTCATCTTTTCTAAAAGCTTCCTCCCCGTGGCAGCCCTACAAACAAGCCGAATGATTGCATTGCAATAGAACACTAATTCCACAATCGAGTGCACGCTCACCCTACACCATTCAATTAAAACCAATCCCTATCCCCGCTACTTAAAACTTAAAATCGAACTAATCACCTCGACAATACAACTCGCCGGCAATCCGTTTTATTGTTACCACCCGCCGATCCGAAGTTACACCGTTCAAAAGTTTTCTACAATCGAAACTAAATCATATTTCTGAACCGTTAAAGTTTGAGCTCGGGGCAGCCCTGGGGTTAAAACTCTTAAAATTTTGATTTTACATCGTTTGATTTTAGACTCTACGAGGTTGATTGAAGGTTGGTACTTGATTGAGGGATTAGTGGTAGTAAATTATAGGTGTCGTAAACAATTGGTTGTGGGGCCAGGGTTCCGTATTGTCAGTAGCGAACGGTAATCACTCGAGAATGGCGGGAGGGTTCGCGACACGACTCGGGGGTGGTTTTATTAATTTTTAAAGTCATTTGAAGTGTATTAATTGAATTGTTGGGTTTATTGAATTAAACATTGCGTGTTTTTTAAGATTTTCATTTTAAGTGTTTAAAATAATTTAATTTGGTATTTTTTTATTTATTAATATGGAACTTTCATGACATTTTATGTTTCATATTCATATTCAAAATTTTAAAAAGTTAGTTCATCTGAACGAGTAACTTAGGTAATTACCTAACTCTGGTGACGGAGTTTTTAGGTTTCTAAATTTTTATTATCTTATTTTTTAATCAGTTTCGAGTTTCAATTCAATTTCAATGTTCGTTTCAATTCAAGTAGTATCATTCTATTCTAATATGTAAATAAAAAAACTAAAATAAATCAGTTTAACTTTAGCCCGTCCCCGATCCCAAACAAACATTTTGAACAAAAAGTCCGAACAAAAAGTATTTGTTCCAAAACTCCGGTTGACCGTCGCTTTGACCGGTAAAAGCCACCGATGCTTTATTTCTATTTTTATTCCGGTATTTGCTTTCACCTTTCTATAGCTTAATAGGCCTAAAAGTTTAAAATGATTGAACAAGCATTTCATAGAATTTGATATACAACTAAATGATTACACAAATATTAAATGGAAAGAAAGAGAAAAACATTTTACACCCCGTGGTTTCCGCGCGCGCGTTAGTCCCGCTTCCGGGGAAAATCGGGATGAAAAGTAGCCTATGTCACTCTCCATCTCTTCAACTATCACCAACGTAACGTTAATTCGTCGCTCCGTTTTGCCGTGAAAGACGGACATACAGACAGACACAAACACACAGTTTTTTATTTATAATATTAAAATATGGCCTTGTAGGATAAACTGAACCGTGTAATCGATTAAGAACATTACTTCTCCCTATAACCACAGGTTTGCTGTAAGAAAACTCTTTCAGGGTTAAGCCCGCCTTTGTGCATAGCCTATAGGTATAATTTTTTAATGTATTTTATCTATTTACGTGTACAATAAAGAATTTAGACAACAGTTAAATCAGAGTACAAATTAATATTTAAATAATCTCTAAATAAACCATTTTCCCGCCATTAATTTCCCGCCACCCTCAAAGCACAGGCCATCGGTCAAAGCGCCCCAACAAACTGCACTAAACTGGGAAACTCCTCATTATGACAAACAAAATGGACGCTAATTAACTAATTGCTATTCTAAACTGTTTTGCTTTTAACTTGGTTTTGTTCTTTTTTCTGTAGATGATATTTTAAAGATTGTTTGTGTAGAGTTTTCTGAAAATGTTTTTAAGCTATTGCATAGCTTCTATCGCGGGCCTTGAGCGTGGAGACCGAATCCAGAAATTCCGTAACGAAAATAACCTAACGCTGTCACTTTAGTTCAGCAACTCGCCTCTAGGTGGCATGCAATAGCTTTACCGCGGCAGTCCCCGAGTGACACACGTCTTTTTTTAATAATGCGATTGATTTCAGAAAACAAAAGCTAGATAACGTGTAATCTCTTACCGCGTCATGTTTTGATGACGCGGTAAGAGTCAAGTCAAGACGTGGTTATGAGAATAAGGCGGCAGGTCCCAAGCTGTTATTCTAACCTCATGACATTACTTTTATTATTTTTTGTTGATGACAAGTTAAACCCTACTTTAACTAATATTATTTTGATACGACAACAATAGACAAACTATCTGTTTGTCTATCACCCTTAATCAGATGCAGGATGCAACCCTTGTAGATAATGAATCTAATTAACTATCGGATATAGTCGAGTGCTTGTATAGGGGACTGAGGGCCCTTCGTGAGATGGTGAAGGAAAACACTGGAAATGACCGCGAAGGTACTTAAAATGAGAACTTAGAATACTTGTTTGAGATTTTCGCGATCACAATTCATAATTAATGCACCCGTGAAAGAATTTTTGAAATCGGTTTAGTAATTTCGGAGATTACCTCCGTCAAACAAACAAACAAATTTTACCTTACCTAACACAATGATTCACAGAGAGTTAAAAGGAAATTAGTCACTTTTACTCATGAAGAAACCAATTCAAAACAAAAATGTAAATCAAACAAGTTGTTTGATTAACAACACAAGTCATACTAACTTCCAAAAATCACTCGCGCGTCAAAACAACCAAAATCAAATTAATTTTTCCCTTGAAATGGTAGTCATTGACTCGGATGAGCACCCGACACCACTCACCGTTTAATCAATTGCAACGTACGAAAAAACAAACATTTCTTTCGATTTATTAAAAAAACGAAACCCTCCAAATGTTGATATTGCGTTACTCGAGCGGTAGGGAGGGGAAAAATACTGTTGTGCCTTTGATAATGGTAGAAACTTAACTTTTATAACATGGATATGGATAACCTCACTGTGCTATTAATTAGGTCGTATCACTGTAAAAGAACGCTGAAAGAATTTTTTTATTGATAAGGAACTAATTAAGATGTAATGTTGGTTTGTTTGTTTGATGGAGGTAATCTCTGAAACTACTCAGCCGATTTCATAAATTCCTTCACCGATGTATAGAATGGACTGTCGGGATGGTTATAGGCTGTATTTTATACCGGTAGTTTCATTAGTACACCCGTGCAAAGCCGGGACGTGCTGATAGTTTTATATAAAGACGGTTTAAAGTGTTATTTCGGTAATGAAAGAAAAAGGCTTTTTTTTAGTCCTAACAGTTTTTTTATTTCCTGACCCAATACTTCTATCTATTTTACTCACTGATCATCTCTTATCTCATCCAATATTTAATCTGTAATGTTATAGCATTTTTAAATTAACCGCAATTTCTTAACTTGACTTGTTTTTCCCATCCCAATTCGCGGAATTCTTTTTATTATTTCTATTTTATCCTATCCCTATAGAAGTGAACTGGCAAACACAAATCAATCGAGCACGTGTATCGGTTACATTCGCTAATAAAAAGGGAAAAAAATGTGGATCTGTAGGTAACGGAAGTGGTACTTCCGAATTTAAACGAAAAACTAATAAAAATAAATTTTATCGCGTAATATACCCTTTTATATAATTTCCCGACGTTTCGGCCGTGTTACAACAACCCTGGTCGCGGGTGAACATTAGTTATGAATAAATTAACTGGAAGACACATGTAGAACATTTATTTAAGAAATTGAATAGTACAGTATATGTGCTTTTTAAACTGTCTTCCATAGTAAACGTGGAAACAATACTTATGGCATATCATGGTCTGGTTGCATCACTAGCTAGGTATGGTATAATATTCTGGGGAAACTCGACAAATGCTAATCTAGTCTTTAAGTGTCAAAAACGTTGCGTTCGTGCAATGACATGTTTCGCCTTAAAGTTACAGACTCTTGTAAACCACATTTTATTAAAAACAAAATTCTAACTCTTCCTTCACTGTATATTTTTGAAACGGTAATGTTTGTAAAAAACAATTTAAACCTATTCGGTCGCCAGTCTGATGTCGTAGCTCGCAACAGACGGGATAATAGTAAAGTTTGTATTCACAAGTATAGGACTACTTTAATGCGCAAGAGTGTCTTCGGCATGGCTCCTATGCTTTTTAATAAACTTCCACCATGTCTCAGAGACATGCCTAGCTCCATATTACAAAGAAAATTAAAGACTTTACTTATTAATAAATGCTATTATGGAATTGACGAATTTGTAAATGACAAAAATTTTATAATTACCTAGACTTTTTTTTTTTTAATTATTAATACCTATTATTTATTTTTGTTTTTAAAATACTCGAATTTAAATTCATTTTATAATTATTATTATTATTTCATTTGACATTATTGTAAATTAATATATTGCATGCTTAATTAGGCAGAATACATTGTACCTACACATAATGATTACCATCCCTAAACACATGTATTTCTCGCAATAAAGATACTTTGACTTTGACTTTGACTTTGAAATTGTGATCGCGAGAGTTTGAAAAATACGGGTTGTTAGTTACCCCAATTTTTAGACGCTTAAAATCAAACCAATTTTAAATTGTCAAGTTTTTATGAATAAAATCTAAGGGGGTTATTCATAAAAACTTGACAATTTAATACAGGTTTTAGGAACGTTCTAAATAATATCTGTTGCTATCTCTTTTCGTTGACATAACGTTTTAGCTAATACAGGTTTTAGGTCGAATATGCATAATGGGGTAAATAATTAACTTCTTTTTTAAAAGCTTGAAATAATTATAAAAGTAGCTTTAAAATCAAATAAATATTAAAAGGCTCCGTTACCATAATCATGATTTGCTGTTTCTTTTTGTTAAATGACTTTTATACCTACTTACCTAAAATTAAGCAAAATTTACAAACACAAACCTGGAAATCGTATAGTTTATAATAATTTTAATTAGGTAAGTAATAAGTTTTAATACGTCTATTACGACATTATAAATCAGTTTTTCTATATTTTCTTTACCAACTGAATCCTATCAAATACGACCCATCCAGTACAACTAACTCCAACATATCAACAACAGACCCCCTGAGGCAGATTACTCACCCATTACACTAACCCATCTCTACTCTATGACACTTCAGAACTCACCCATTCAAAACTATGTCCTATCTATTCCAGGTAGCGTTTACTTTTCTTTGTAACTTTATTTTTTTCATCTTACATAGAACAAACTGTTGATAGTTGAAAATGTGTTTTAATAGTTCGAGATAAGGTTAAAATTTCCTTGCTCTGTTGGCATGGCAAAGATAAGTTAGTGCAGATAAGAATGTAGTATTTCTGTGGAAGGTATAAAGTTGAAATTTGGTTGCTGATTGGGATGTTTTTTTGAAGTGGTTGATAAAAGGTTTTAATAACTGGTCAGTGAGTTGAAGTGCTGTTTTTCGGATTCATTATAAAGTTACGAAGGTAATTCTATAGGTTTATTTTGGGGAAGTACTCTTTTGGTTGATATTTTCAAGTGATTTGTGGAGTTATTGATATAGTTGCTTGCTTGTTATACTTATTGGTTGTTTAACAATGAGGTTTATTGCAATATTTTGAAGTTTTTTAGGGTTCTTGGTAGGTATTTTAGACGATTCTAAGTATACTGTATTAGTCGCTCCTATTCTAAGTAATTGCTATTTATAAAGAATTTAGTGAGTGATTTAAGTTTGTTTTTGTAAATCTATAGTACCCGTAAGTAGGTAGAACAAACCCGTAAGACGGGTAACTCGAGAATGGCTCTACCAATTTTCTTGGCTTTTGAATCGTCTAATTCTGAATTCCTGATTTATAAAAAAATTTTTTTATAAATCAGGAATATAGAAAACTTATAAAAAAATAAAAAAAAATTATAATACCTAAGAAAAAACATTTTCCCTGACAAAAGCCATATCAACCTCTCAACGGATTGTTTCAATAATTCCGAATTTTGGTGTAATTAAATATGCCGAGGCAGATTGTAAAGTTTAATAAAAAAATATAAGTACATAGTTCAGTTAAAATTATGTGGGCATGAAACAAACAAACAAACAACATTTAAATATAATTCCACTCAGAAACATACACAATATGGCAGAAAACCAAATACTACAGCATAACCGGTTATTTAAAAACCGGGAAATAACTCAACAAACCGGTAAATACCGCTCGTGAAGTAACCCTTCAGCAAATTGAAAACCAAATCATTACCCTTTATACAATGACCAGGTTGCATCCGCGGGCCGTCACTGCTCACAACGTGCACAATAAAATGAACTTTAATGTAATGTGACTTAGATCTTATTTAGCCCAGAATAAAACCTACAATAAGGGCTTGCGAGAACATTAATATTGTATAATTATTTGACAATGATTTAGTAAAAAAACACAGTTCTTGTTAATTAAGTACTTCACTAATAACATAGGAACATCAAAATCAATCTTTTTAAAATCATGATCGATAAATATTTGAATAACTAATTGATCCACGGCCAATATTTGAACACATTATAATTACTTTTTTCAAAATTATAATTTCTAAAGCGTCCATTCAAAGTGAAACGTCTGTACGCAACTACTAACTCATCTACACTGACCTGAGTGGACACGAGATACAAGACGCACATACGTACAAGTGCGAGTGAGACGGATATATTTCCCAAGTGCCACTCGAAATATAAAAGGTATCGGATTCGATTCGAGCGAGATAGGGTTAGGGCCCCCGCAGACGGCCGACTTTTTGTAGGTGGAAAAGTAGGTCGCTTTTTCGACCGATTTTGTCACCTACTTTGTCACCGACTCCAACGCACACGACCGTCACTTTGTAGGTGGCTAGTGAGGGGACAACATCGAAAAATACTAGAACGGTGGATTTGCAAAGGAAGATAATTAAGTAGATAATTATAGTAGAAGATCAGACTACCTAGCTTTCTTTTCTTATAATGCAGCCGAAATATACTTCGGTTATAATCCTTTCTACTAATCCTACGAAAATTCCTACTACAATTTACTTAGCGAAAGTTTGTGAGTATGGATGTATGGTTATTTCTCTTTCACGAAAAAACTACAAAACCTATTGTATACCTACTTTGGGATATAGGTAGCTAATGACATGGTATTATACATAGGCTACTTTTATCCTGATATTCCCGCGGAATTCGTTGAAATTACTTTAAATTACAATAAGTAGGTACTTAATAAATTACATGGTTAGGTAAGTACCTACTTGTAATATTATTATTATTAATCCAATAACAATAAATTATAATTATGAATGATTGAACCTACTAATCTACCAGAAGTGTACCTAGGTACCTAAGCAAATAAAATTCGGAGTAAATAGTCCACTTGCGGAGTAAGCTCTATCACTTATTCCGAAAAGCGCATCACTAAACGACCTACACATTCGGAGTCGGTGTCGGGTCGGTCGGAATGCCACCTACTTTTTTCTCACCTACTTTTTGTAGGTCGTGTGCGTTGCACTATTGTTGTCAGTACGTTCTATTTTTCGACCGATTTTTCCACCTACAAAAAGTCGGCCGTCTGCGGGGGCCCTTATGCGCGGAATACGTCTGAGATGTCCTTAGCGAAATGATAGTGATATTTTGGGATCAAAAGAATAAGAAAAATTGCCAAGCGCGAGTCGGACCTACACACAAAGAGTTTTGTACCATTCTGTGAAAATTTTAAGCGTCTACGTAATATTTTTGTTATTAATATCGAGCAAAATATGATAATAAATACGTTTGTTATGTACCTAATGTATAAACAATTAATAATTCATATTAAAAATCCCGATATTTATCTCAACATTCACTATTTTCTACCACATTTTAGTCCAACAATTAATCCGTACAATGACAAAGGTATAGTATTACATGGTCCCAAATGTCGACAGAATTGAAAACGTTCGACATTGCATTGTTCAAACATTTGTGCAGTAACAAGATATCGCTTGGATATTGGGGTTTCACGGAAAAGTTGACACAAGTGTTTTTTTTATTCTCTTTGAACAGTGTTACAAATCAGTTAGAAACGGTATTTATTTAGTATGATAAATAAACTAAATCAATAAGTGGACATAGTAGATTTTCTTTAAGATCTTCATTATCAATACAATTCATTACAAATTGCAATCCCTACTAATATAATAAAAGCGAAAGTGTGTTTGTTTGTTTGTTTGTTTGTCTGTTTGTCCGTCTTTCACGGCAAAACGGGGCGACGGATTGACGTGGTTTTTTGTGTGGTGATAGTTGAAGGGATGGAGAGTGACATAGGCTACTTTTTATCCCGATATTCCCGCGGGAACGGGACTTACGCGCGTGAAACCACGGGGCGCAGCTATCTATCTATATCTATCTATCTATATATCTGATTGACGTGATTTTTTGTGTGGTGATGGTTGAAGGGATGGAAAGTGACATAGGCTACTTTTTATCCCGATATTTCCGCGGGAACGGGACTTACGCGGGTGAAACCGCGGGGCGCAGCTATCTATCTATATCTATCTATCTATACATAATAATTTAATAAAACTGTAACACATCGATGTCTGTACATTGGAGATATTGAAAATTTTTGCCGTCTCCTTCGGAGACGACCGCGGTGCTTAGGTGTAGTGGCGCGCGCCCGGCCTTTTCCGTCTCCTGCGGAGACGACCGCGGTGGTTGGATTAAAGCTGTCTACACACTAAAGCCGCCGGCCCGCCGGCACGAACCCGGTGGGTTAATGCTCTGGTCGTTTTTTGGCTTTGGTCGTTCAAAATCAGGCCGCCGGCCTTGCCCGCCGGGTTCGTGCCGCGGGCCGGCGGCTTTGGTGTGTAGATAGCTTTAGGTCCGCTCGCCCGGCCACGGCTGTCTCCTTCGGAGACGACCGCGGTGCTTGGGAGTAGGGGCGCACGCCCGGCCACGGTCGTCTCCGAAGTCTCCTTAGGAGACGACCGCGGTGCTTGGGAGTAGGGGCGCGCGCCCGGTATTTTGCGGAGACCACCGTGGTGGTTGGATTTACGTCCTTTCGCCCGGCCACGGCCGTCTCCGCAGGAGACGACCGCGGTGCTTGGGTGTAGGGGTGAGCGCCTGGCCACGGCTGTCTCCCGCGGAGACAACCGCGGTGCTTGGCTGTAGGGGCACTCGCCCGGCCACGGCCGTCTCCTTCGGAGACGACGTGTGTCTGTCTGTCTGTTTGTTTGTCCGTCTTTCACGGCAATACGGGCGACGAATTGACGTGATTTTATGTGTGGTGTGATAGTTGAAGGGATGGAGAGGGACATAGGCTTCTTTTTATCCCGATATTCCCGCGGAAACGGGGCTTACGCGGTTGAAACTGCGGGGCGCAGCTAGCAAATAACAACAGAAACCTCCTCGACACGAGGCGACTTTTGCACTAGCCTCCGAGGTACCCTTTGCAAATAACAAACTACGAACGCGAGCGAAGCCGCGGGCAAAAGCTAGTTTTATAATAATAATTGGCAAATCGAAATCGACAATATTTTTACGTGAGTAATTACCCGTGTATCGATTTTTTTACTTTGAAAGGTTAGTAGAGACTCTGTAATATCATTGCCATTACTTAATGAAATTGAAATTGAAATTGAACCGTTGTCACTTGACAACGGTTCAATTTCAATTTCATTAAATTCTAGCTCATATCCACATCAGTAAGAATCGCATCCTCCCAAAACCTGTTTTAAAATTTGTCAAAACTTAAGTATCAAAGTGTGTAAACTTGGTGTGTACAAATATAAATACATTCGTTTGCACGTATTTCGTGCACACAAGCGGGTGTCACGTATCAAAGATTTAATATCACGTCGCGACGCGCCGCGGGGGCGCTGGGGGGCGCTGGGGGCGGGGGCGCTGAGTTTAAGCCGATTTAATTTGACAAATTGGCTTATATTCTCGTGTCATTACATCAATCTGTTGTCCTTGAAGCTAAACGAATATCTGCCAGCTTACTATGACCTTTAGAAGCGATTCAGTTTAGGTCCTATTATGAACTGCTTTTGACGTAAGCTAAGGCGCTAACGTAAAGTTTGGACAGTTAGAACCTAAACTGAATTGTTTAATAACACGTCATGGACTCTGAGATGGAAAGACTCCTGAACCAAATTACAAAAAAAAAACTTGTTATGTTTATTCAAGATATTGTACCTAAATGTTTCGTAGTTCAAATGATATTTTTAGCTATGTTCGAAATACTTACCTATTATTTTTTTGTAAACTGTAGTCATTTTGATTCATAAAATACAGAAGTAACTATCATTAATATGAAATACCTAAATATTCTTGGATACCTATATATTACACAGCGTCATCGAGTTTCTAACAATCGAAAATAGCATAATTGATTTAACATAATTATAAACTCTGAACAAAACATTTATTAGGATAGATTATAAAACCAACACAATCCACAATAAACTAATACAACCGCCCATTTGAACAAAACAAATCAAACACAAACCCTGTCATTACATAGAGCAAATAATCACTTTAATCGCAAGTAAAGAACCCATGATATTTATATCGAACGCGATCAATAGCTCCCCCGCGGGGGTGTATTACGAGACCCGGTATGTCGATTACATTTTATTTCAGGACATTTTTGCTGCTGGTTATAAGTGGTGCTTATTTATGACATAATTATAAGTACATTTTGTCTTAACAATGGCGAATACTCAAACTCTAATTAAAAATTTACTTAAGTACGTAAGTAACTATTAAAGAAATATTTTTTGTATGGACTTATGTCAAAAATTACATAAATAAGCACCACTTACTTTAATTTGCGAATCAGTATTTGCAAATCTGTCAAAAAGAATGTCCTTAATTGTTATATTCGGGCATTGATGACTAAAAAAGTCGGTGAGTAATGCTTTTATCTAAAGAATCATTGATCTAACTAATTTAAATAACAAAAATATGAACTGTCACTTTAACAAACATAGTTATTTAAATATAGAATGTTCAATATGAATTATAGATTCTTAGAACCGTCCTGGAGATCGATTCTTGAACACATTTAAAACATGACGCGGTAAGAGATTGCACGTTATCTAGCTTTTGTTTTCTGAAATCCATAGAATTTTTCAAAATAAGAACGCCGAGACGTGCCGCGTTAAGACATGGTTATTTGGAGAATAAGGGGGCTGGAGCTAAACCATGACGCGGTAAGAGATTGCACGTTATCTAGCTTTTGTTTTCTTAAATCCATAGAATTTTCAAAATAAGAACGCCGAGACGTGCCGCGTTAAGACATGGTTATTTGGAGAATAAGGCGCCTGGACGTGTGGCATAAAGTTACCTTGATATTTGTTCTGAAGGTTGTAAGTTTGAATCTTGACCGTGTATCAATAGATTCTTTGTTTCGAAACACGTGTCATAGAGTAGGTATATTAACACGTGCGATGGGCAAGCCTCAACCATCTCAACCATGTCCCAGGCACTAGATACAGTGTCCCGTTAAGTGTAGTCTTCTGATAAAGATTGCCTCCTGACGCTCAGGTCTCAGTCTAAACGACGGAGAAATTAAATGAAATATGATCACGACTGTATCCCGAGAAGCGGTAGACATTTTCACATTTTTACGATAGAAGAAAATATAAAGAAAAGAGAAAGAAGTAAAATATAGTGTAAGTACATATATCAGAGTAGTAAAGAGGAGGGTGCTAACATAAAATATATTACGCGCGTCGGTATGTCAGTGTGGCCACATTATAGCGCATACCACAAGCAAGAGGAATCTTGGTGCAAGTCAGGAGATTTTACTATACAAAATTATAAAATAACACAAACCTCTACATCTTTACTAGATGATTTATACAGCGCATAAGAAAGAAAGAAAAATGTGTTTATATCATCATCATCATTCACAGCCCATAGGCACCCACTGCTGGGTATAGGCCTCCCTTCGCAAACGCCACAATACTCGGTCCCGTGCCATATAGGACCACTTAATTTAATGTAAGACTAAGAACGTACAGTCTTATAAGCTAGGTGACTCTATTGCCTGTTCCAACGCAACACGTAGAGTGGACTGTCGGGATGATTATAGGCTATATTTTATCCCACCCGTGCAAAGCCGGGACGTGCTGCTAGTATTTCAAAATCATTTTCGGCCGCGACGCATTATTTCTCATGGTAATTAAATCGCTACCGCCTATGCCTTGTACTAGCCCCATATCTCAGATATTGCGCGGGAAACGCTCCGGCATGCCGCAATATCGCGGCTACAGTCACATTCTTACCTACTCTTATATTAACAACGCACGCGATATTCACCCTTTTAACTACTATACATAAAGGTTAGAATTCCACTGACACATCCTTTCTCTTATACTGTCAATATCGCAAACTATATTCTATCTTACAGCTAAGGTATAAGGTAAGGTTTTGTATGAAAGAGTTCAGTTCATGAATAGGTAATAAATGTGTATAGAGCAAGTATATTGAGTAAGTAAGTAATAGAAATGAGTTTTCTATTACATTGTTGGTTTCTATTATTTGAAAACCGTGTTGGTTGAGTGGGATAGGACTTCGACTTAATGGGTTCGAATCTCTAACGTGTCAATTGTGAAATGCCCAAGGATATTTCGATTTACCTATCGTTAAAACATGTGTCTTAAATGGTAAAGGGAAAATCTGGAGTTTGTTTTATTTCTAGGAGTTTTGACATTGACAGTAATTTTTTTTGACCAAAACTTTTTGTGAACTTCTTCTAACCTCAGGGTATTTCTGGACAAAGCCATAAAGGTCATCTTCAACACAGGATAGATTACATCATGACTAAACACATAGGCTACTTTTGATCCTGATATTCTCACGGAAACTACTTTTCACAGCATTTAACATCGCATGGCGCAAAATTTTGTAATAGAATTGACCTAAACCAAGTCACCATAATCACTTAGTTTGAAAGTGTAAAGTGTGAGAGTTTCATATTAACCGACAACTAGTTCTAGTGACTGCTGACTGCTCAGCTTTCTGAGCAGTCAGCTCAGTAGCAGTAATTTAGCGCACACTTGTCGCCTTGCTGCGAACTAACAAACTGGGCCGCTACCATGGACTTTACGAATGTGAGTCGATTGAAATAAATTGTAAATGAATGCAAAGAGTGGAAATTAAAGGACCGGCGGATTATTTTGATAACTAATAACCTAGAGTTGGCCACTTGATCATATGAAGAGGAAGTAAGGAACCTAAATATTTTAGACATTCAATCAAATAAAAGTTTCTTAGATGTTAGGCAAAATAGTTTCGGTCCGGACTGGGTTCGATTCCAACAGCTGGACAAATGTTTGCATGATCTGCAAATATTTGTCTCGAGTCTGGGTGTTTCTATGTATAGTAGGAACTTTATGTATTTACGAAAAATAAATCTGTTTGTATTTCTGTCACGCATGTTACCATAACACAAGCATTAAGTGTTAAAATTGTTTTTAATAAATTAATAAATAAATAAATAAGTTGCTTAGCTTGGGACTAGTTTACGTTGTGTGGAATGTCCAAGGATATTTATTTAAATAGTTTTTTATAATATAGAAATCCACCGCTCTCTTATGGACTCTACTCTCAGTTCATAAACAAACATTTCTTCGAGTTCTTACTTTCTCGACTCTACTTTTCTTTCATAGTAGGGTCCACTTTGATGTTTCACAAAAACGTAACCAAAGCGAATCATACACATTTGTATAATTGCCTCGCAATTAACTGAATGAATGGAACGCTGAACGGTGAATGAATGAAAGCTTAAATCCGGTGAAAAGATTGAAAGGGTTAAATGAATTTAAATTTACGGATAGAATGTATATGTCTACTTATGTATATAAATGTGTTTTTACTAGGTTTTGTAGGCATGAGCGTTGAGATACCTACCTAAAAGCTAGGCCCAGACCACCACGACCACCAGGTTCTTGCCTGATTCTTTCCCTGGTGTAGGGAGTTGTTTTGGAACAGGCAATAGAGTCACCTAGCTTTTAAGACTGTACGTTTTTGAGCGATCCTTGAGGTCCTACGAAATAAACATATTTTTCTTTCTTTCTTTCTTTCTTTCTTACCATTTTGAAGTTTTTTAATTAAAAGTATTTTGAGGTTACTGTAAACATAGCAGTAATTTCCATTTAGGTAACAAAGTTCGTTTCATTCGCTCGTGTGAGCAAGTGGCCAACTCTGGTGACGGAGTTTTTAGGCCGCCTAAAGGCCTCAGTCATGCTACTATTTTTAAATTATTTATTTATTTATTTAAAAACGGGGCCGCCAATTTAAAATGCCCTCCGAAGCACGGAAGCGCTTCATTAAGATACTTTGATACTTTGAGGACGTACCAAACAAACATACCGACCAACAAAAGAACTTTCGTAATAATATTACTGTGACGAAAAGCCCGTATTAAAGCTCATGGTAAGTTAAATCGCTACAACTTACACGTCACTCGCAAGTTTATTTCATGTTAATTACAACCGCGTCGTTAACTGTTTCAAAAGAAAACTCAAGTGGAGGGGGAAGTGGGGGGCGGGGGTTTACTCTGCAAATCGACAAACTTAATTTCGGCATCAAAAAGGTCTGCTTATGTTGGTGTAAACTGAATTCAGTAGGTTAGCCACCAAAAGCTGATCTGCTCTGAAAGAGTAATAAAGAAAGGATTTACTTGCAATTTAGTTCCATTAAAATCTGTTGAGGATCAACCAAGGATCTTCTAAATGTATTTTCTTTCTTTGTTTCTCAGTCATGAAATGCACCTCGAAAGAAATAATAAAAATTGCTAACATTGCAGACATTAAAGACTTATTTTCATTTAGGTAACTTAATATTTCACATTCCCTTTCTAAATCCTAAAACAGCGCCGTGCGATATTTTCCGCACAGCGCGCCTCCAGTGTTTCCACTCTCCCCGCGTTTCGCCACTTCTGTCCCGTTCTCGCGACAAATTGCAGTTTTTCGTCACTTTTTATTCGTTAACACTTGCCTTTGTCGTGTTAATTGGCAACTCGGCGGAGTGCTCTTTTCTCAGTTTTCGCTTTTTGTTGGCGTTCGCTTTTGATCTTTCGTGTTTTGGAAACGTGGCGCTGCTGGTTTGGTTATTGTATACCCACCTGTCTACCTACGAACCAACCTATAGGTGAGTATTATAACTTAGCACATTCTAGATCCTTGATGTGTTTTGTTTAGTCTGTTTTTTGACGTATAGGTAATTGTATTAAAAACTAGCAGCACGTCCCGGCTTCGCACGGGTGTACATATGAAACTAGAAGGATAAAATATAGCCTATCCCAACAGTTCATTCGACTCATCGGTGAAAAATCTATTCTTATCCTAATATTATAAAGAGGTAAAGTTTGTTTGTTTGTGTTTGTTTTCCGGAGGTAACCTCAAAATTAGAATTAACCGAAATTTGGAATATAGGTAGTTAAAGACCTGGAATAACACATAGGCTACTTATCCCTGATATTCCCGCGAAAACGGGTGATACCGCGGGGCGCAGCAAGTGATTTCTAAATTAAACATGTTGAAGACAAACACCATAAGACAAGGGTCGTATTAAACGTTGGCGTGAAGATGTTAATCTTGCGCGGCCGGCGGCGCTTCCGACTGGCAATTGGGATGTTTCCTGACAAGCTGACGGTCGCAGATGACCGAGATACGGTACAAATACACACATACAGGCAATAGAGTCACCTAGCTTATAAGACTGTACATTTTTAAGTGATCTTTGAGAAATAAACACATTTTTATTTCAACTTAGACGTAGTCCAATCAAGTGAAAAGTAAGTATTATTTCTTAAACTTTGCCAGTGTATTTTGATTTTAACAATGTGAATCTCATGATCGTTGGCAAAAAAATACTTTTTATGAATACTTTAAAAACTACTTTGCACTTTAAATTCATTTTTTAAGCTATTGCATAGCTTCTATTGCGGGCCTTGAGCGTGGAGACCGAATCCAGAAATTCCGTAACGAAAATAACCTAACGCTTGTCTCTTTAGTTCTACAACTCGCCTCTAGGTGGCATGCAATAGCTTTACCGCGGCAGTCCCCGAGTGACACACGTCTTTTTTTTATGAAGACCCTAACACTTTAACTCAAAAATATTCACTGTGTATAAACTCACCAGGCGAGTCGTCGGGCATGTCGGTGTAGTGGTGCGATGGCGCGGCGCCGGGCCCCGCGTACAGCAGGTTCAGTTCCCGAGCCTCGTTCTCTTCTTGCGCCTGCTGCCGACGCAGCGCCACCTGCCGGCGATACCACGCTCTTACCACCAGTCCCGGTTTTTAAAGTCGTTAAGCCATGACGGAGGCCTCTAGGCGGCCTAAAAACTTCGTCACTAGAGTTGGCCACTTGCTCATACGAACGAACGAACGAACGAACGCTTTGGGTGATGTGATGGTACATTACCTGCGCCGCCATGACGCGTTGTCTCTCAGCTATGAGCGTGCACTTTGCGCAGACGCAGTCCCTCCACCGACAGTATCTCTTGTGACCCTTCAGGGCGGAGACCACGCCGTGGTTCCTGCAGCGGGCGCATTTTGGAGTCCGCTGGAACAAACGATAGATAAATTAACAGGATGTAACACAGACAACGTTATAGTGCGTTCTACCACGGGAACCTCATCTCGAACATTAAATTCACTCCATTTTTCTTCGGGCTATTTTTTGGTGTTTGATTTTTGTGGCGTCACGTAGCGGCGTTTAGACATCCGATTGGATGCTACTTAGCACTAGATGGAGTTAGGTACTTATTTTTGATTGCAGGGCAGACCTAAACGCCGCTCGGGGCGCCGCAAAAATCAAACACAAAAATAGCCCGAAGAAAAAAGAACAATGTTCGAGATGAGATTACCTACATAAGTCAGAAGACTTAAACACCCGTGCAAAGCCGGGTCGTGCTGCTAGTAAAGATATAAAAAGCCGAATATTTTACTTAAAGCTATTAACTATCAAAATTAGTACATACCCTGTGTTGAAAGTTGGAATCAAATCCTTCCAAAAAAGAAAACCTCACATCCCGTTCATTATTCTTTTCATGATACTGCAACAAACAGACAAACCATCTAAAAACACAATTTGGATCCACAGACTTTAAAAAAACACAAATAAAACAATGGGGACTGATTGTCCTAGAAAAAGTTTCATGAAAGATATTTTTTGAAAATTAAATTGTGTCTGTGAATCCAAAAAATATGTTTTCTGAAAATTTGTCTGTTTATTATCTACTTACGAAGTATCATCAACTACATAATAAGAAATCTTTACACCTATTTTAGATTAATTACTTTATTAGGGTAGGTACTTATAATAGCACCTAAACCACATCCAGCCATTTCATTTTAATTCAATTCAATTAATTTATTCAGTAACAATATTTACATTGTGTTTGAAATCTTAAAATTATTAAATCTAATTACACACATGAAATTTAAAACGAAATAAAAGATACTATAGTCACAGAAAACACGAAAATTAAATTATGAGTACCTGCTAAATGAACTGCAAAATGTGAACGGTAGTACACTGTAGATATCCTAATTTGGGGCTCTACATTTTAAATATTCGTTCTGACTTTTCAAATTTGTTTAGTTAGGTAAAGGACTATCAATTTCAAAGCTAAAGCACATTTTGCAGAAGTTATCATTTAATACGTGACAGGTTGCAAGCCTATCGACGATATTAGATACGCTTCATTAGGATCTAAAGAATGCCTTCAAATCTGAAATAAAAAGTAGTCTACTGCTCTTCTTTCACTTTTATTGTTTTATTACTTAGTTTCTTTGCAAAACAGATACTAAATCAGCATTAATAATACGTTTTTTTTTTTTAATTAGGTATTAAAAAAATACAAAGTACCTACCTACCGAAGACGGCAACTATAATAACTGACCGTTTTAATTTTAATAAAATCGCAACTAAACTTCGAAATTTGAAACTGACAGGAAGTTTACACCTCAAAAAAAGTAACAAAAGATTACACAATTATTTTCAAATAACCTTATTATGTTATTGTGCTATTACACCTTTTGTAACATGTGTTACATTGGTAACAGAGGGGTAACAATTTGCGTAATTACGGGGCTTAAATGTAATGAATAGGGTAATTTAATTTAAGGAAGTGATACTTGAAACTTTTGTACGTTAAGTTTGATTTTGAATTCGTTTCGAAAAAATTAAGGACGAATGGTGGTTCAATTAAATAATTCTCAATAACTTTACTGTAAAATTGCGAGTTAGATTAAAACTGACTATTCAGGTATTACGTAATATTTTTCATTTTATTTCAAATTATTTAGTGCTGTGCATATTTTATTTTTTTAATTAGTAGCACATAGTTTTGATCTTTAAATGTTTTGAGTAATTTTGAGTTATTTCAACCTCCAATAACATAAAAAAAATACTTAAGTACTGCTTCTTTAGGTGTTAGGTTTATATTAATTAAGTTTTTTTTAGATAAAGTTTTCCATTTTCAAGAAAATACCGATGGAATGGTTTGGTCGTTAACCTACGCTTATGCTGAGCCGTCGGCCGTCGTTTAAGCTTATCTAGACGTGGTATGACCATGTTCACGTTTAAATGCTCTGTGTATTTTTTAAATAACTGCGTTTATTAAACGCGGTTTTCTTCAAATAAATGTCATGTATAAATATTTTTCAAAATAAACGTCTGCTGTGTTTTTCACAAAAACCTTTGTCGAAATGCTTGTAAAAAAATGTGTAAAAAGTATCTAACACATCATTATGTTATCCTAGTTAGTATAACCTATTTACCTAAGTATTAATTGCTGACCTATATTTTCATAACATTCTTGAAAATTGTATTAAACAATACCTGATATCTTTCCGATGCTCTCAGGAAGAATGGAGGCAGAGCAGCCAAGACGGGATGCTGCACCAGTTGCGAGACGTCTACGCCGTTCGGAAGAGACATTTCCATACTATTATCACAGACTCTACTAATAAAACCTCTATTCACGCACTAAAACTATCATTGTCCGAAACCAATAGTCCATAAAACCTTCTTTCAAAATCACTGAAATGTCAAACTAATTTAAAAAAAGAAACGTATTTGGAACGTAAAAAAAGCAACAAAAGTTCGCGTTTCAAAATTCCGTTTGACGTTTCCACAAACGTTCCGTTCCACGATTTTATGAACACTGTTGCTTCATTTTTGGCGTTTGACAGTAGCTGCCGGCGGGAAAGAGACGGCAGACGCCGGAACGAGACACAGTTTCAGCTATAGCCGCATCTCGCTCGCGCACGAGCTTTAACTGTATATGTTGTATCATCCGGTTATATAAAATGTTGTAAGATGAGAGCGTGGAGTGGTCCAATGAGGTGGCGGGACGACCCCGCCTCTGCTCTCCCATTGGTGGAAACGTTTGAAACTTAATTTATAAAGGTGACTTTTTTGAGAACCAGTTTTTGCGGACAAAGCTATTGAAAGAACAAAAAACACAATTATGTTTGTTATTCGGTTCGCGTATTTCGTTTTATTGTGTGGCTTTATTCGTTCATTGTTTATTTCTTTATTGTGGAAAGTATTTTATAATGCGACGGTAACTATCGATTCTGGCTACAGGGAGCCATTTAGAGCATATCCCTGATTGATCTGACATTGTTTGAACGCGTGTTTAAATATTGTCTCGTGTGAATATCTTTTTAATGGATTTGAATTGAGCCTCTATTATTTGCAGAACCTATTTATTGAAGCGTAGCATTTTAATGAAGGATGTTCTATCAACTCATCACATAAAATACCAACTAGGTATATCTTATTTTCAAGACAAAGAATACAATGATAGATTGTTTTTGAAAACTGAAGAATATTCTCAGTTAAGAAACATTCAAACTGAAAATCTTTATTTAGTTAAGTTTTAGCTTCGGCAACATTTGAATCCCCACTCTCACTCTCAGACAGACACAAACAAATCCACAATGCAGATACAAAATAATATTCAAACATTCATTTCATATTTAGCAGCTCCTATACAAACTCTACCTTAATGGTCCTTATATTAAATATAAATAAATAAATATCTTTGGACATTCCACACAGCGTCATCTAGTCTCAAGCTAAGCAACTTAATGCTTGTGTTATGGTAACCAGATGAGATGACTGATATATTACTTAGATACATTTTTTTTTGCGCCACAGTGGTCGTCTTACCTTACTTTATGTTAATTGATATTAACCCTAATCAATCAACAGTAAGTACCTACCTTCATAAATAAGTACTTACAATCAAATAACATCTTAAAACGTGCCCTATTTAGACACATTAATTTTGATTCCATCTTCAATTTGCATGGAACGCCCCGCGCCGCCATCTTCAATTTAAACGAAATTGGAGGAAGGTGTGAATATTTCAATTTGTCGCGAGGAATCCGCTCAATTCCATTTCAATTACAATGCCTCGAGGGGAGAGGTAATTATTGTAATAAGTGAATATTTAAGATATACCGTCGATATTGGAGTGTTGTTTGATTCAGCCGTGTTACGAGTGGGATTTACCTCTCTTTCGATATGAGAGTCGTAGGTTCAATTACTTTTTTGACAAAATAAATACTTTTCTTTCTTTATTCTTTCTTTCTTTTTCTAGAACTTTAAAGCTACGTAAGAAAACCCGCGGCTAGTCAGCTCCACACGTATTGACCATTGTCTTTCCTAATATGGATATGGCCGGCTAGTGCTGGGAAAGGAAGAAAGAAAGAAAGAAAGAAAGAAATATGTGTTTACTTATTAAATTTATGTAGGACCTCAATGATCACTTAAAAATGTAGAGTCTTATAAGCTAGGTGACTCTATTGTCTGTTTCAACAACGCAAGCCTAATCCATTTCAATAATGTCGCGGGCACTACAGTGTCCGCTTATCTAAGTGTAAGCAAAATGTTCCTAACTTATTCTTTTGTTCGATTTAGAAGTCCTCTACTCGCAAGATTACATTATTTTGTTAAAGAAAGTGATAAAAGATTGAGAAATCTGTAACAAAAAACCAATAATAAAATACTTACCTATTTTTTAGAATAAGTTAAAAATCCGAATAAATCTTCAATTTCAAACAACACAATAAAAATGTAGATTCAGTTAGAAGACGTTAATTTTACCTGGCAGGGTAAGGGGGGGTACGAGACAGTTATTGAAGGGGAGGGGGGTGTAATGAGAATTCCAAGGATGTCGGTGTGTGCCGAATTGTTAAACAATTCGAATGGGGTTAACTTTATTAAGTACTTTATATTATACGTTATATGTAGGTACCATTTTACTTGATCGAACCATGAAGTTTTTATATTTCGTTTTTTAGTCGAACCACGTGGCCAAAAGCAAACTTTTTCTACCCAGCTGGTAACACTGCTGGGTAAGGTAAGGCCTCTTCTCTATAACTTTTATAACAAAAATAATAAAATTGTATACCTATTCAGACAGCACTAAAAAGAACCCGCGATTTTATAATCCACTAACTTTACAAAACAATGTTTAGTAAAAATCTCCCACATTTCCACGAATTAATAAAAGCTTGACATAAATTAAAAACATCCTAATATAGGTTCTGTAAACAGGTAACCCCCCCCCACTCCCTACAATGGGGGGGTGGAGGGGGATGAGTAAATGAGAATTCCGTAGCGGAGCGATCAACACGCGAAATGTTCACATTGCGCAAACGTCTCAACTTTGTGTAGGGAGGGGGGGGGGTATCGATAGTCGATGAGTAAGACAATTATAATCAACTTACGGACATCCGTACGTTGATTATAGAAATCGAGAAGAGAAGAAAGAAAGAAAGAAAAGTATGTTTATTTCTGTAAGACCTCAAGGATCACTTAAAAACGTACAAACTTATAAGCTAGGTGATTCCATTGCCTGTTCCCATAAGTGACGACTTGGGTCGCACGCAGGTGCTACCTTCCCTATGATTGCATTATAACAGTTACATCGTTCAATCTTGGCGTGTACAATTTTAAATTCATCGATAAAACCCACCTCCACATCCCATCCCTAGTCAGCGTGGGAGCGAGCAAATATCTTCGCAAGCGTTAAAATGAAATGTTCGCAATTTGAATATCGTTCTACCTCCCCCCCCCCTCCCACTGCCTCCCCTCCCCTCCCCCTCCTGTCGGGAAGACGGCGGTAGCACGTAACTTGTGTGGTTTGTATAACAATTCAAATTGCTTTCTATCCTTGATTTTGCAATACGTTCTATGGGATTTTTTGGTTCATTTTCGTTATATCGCACAAAAGCGGGCTATCTATAATAGATACTAATATTATAAAGAGGTAAGGCTTGTTTGTTTGTTTGACGGAGGTAATCTCCGAAACTATTCAGCCGATTTCAAAAACTCTTTCACTGATATGTACTCGTAGAATGGACTGTATGGTTATAGGCTTATAACTTGGTAATTTCATTTAGTACCCCGTGCAAAGCTGATACGTTCTGCTAGTTGTCTTTACAGATCGCTACAGCGTGATAACAATACTAAGAAAATAACATATAGGACAATTTTGTGGAAGATTGTAATGTGCTACGATTGTTGCTACGCCGTAGCACTTTGGCTACGAATGTTTATTTTGTGATGATTTTAAGTACTTTTGTAAGGTGTAAATATTTGAATAGTCTTAAACATTTGGAGTACCTACTTACCTACCTAAGTTTTTATCAAAATACTATTTTGTAAACCGTTTAATCAAGATAAAAATAAAAATTAAAAAAAAAATCTTTAAAGTTAAAAAACAAACCTTTCGAGTAATAGAAAAAAACTTGACACAGATCCAATTAAAGCTAAGCCTTGTGTGAAATATTTTTTCTTTTTTTTTTTTTTGATAATTTTGATACACATACAAGTTTTACACAACATTCGGCGATCTTTCTTTTTACTTGAACTAGATGTCGTGTATGGTTACGTGCTACGTCCTCCGGACGTGTGGGGGTACATACGACTGTACACCTTTTATCTGAAGACGCTTTGTTGGTACAACTTATTAGTTTATGATATTTAGTAGACATCTTAAATGATTTTGAATGTCTGAAGTACGAGTATAATTGAATGCAGGAGATGATAAATGAAAGAAGACATTTTGAGTGAAATTACCGAATAAACCGAATAAAAGACATTGTTTTTAAGTGGGTAATGTGACTATTTTTTTAATTAATTGCGTTTTTAAGGTTACCTATGTATCTAACAGACATTTTATAAGAAATGTGGGTGTATAAGTAAGTTGTGGTTGTAGATTTAATACTAACTCAATCAATCTAGACGGATTTAAAAACAAAAAACTTACTTCCGTTATTGTCATGAATCTTATCTTATGTTTCAGTAACTATCTACAGTATCTACACTATTATTTTATTTGTCTTAAACGCGTCTTTCCCAAAATTCTATCAAAATCTGTAACCTCATGAGTGATATGCCCACATATAATAATCATTTACAAATTGCATGTATATTTACTCCGCGATACAACAACTTAGCACCTAAGCCTACTCCACTCCCCTTCCTGAAAAGTAATAATGAAGTGCCGCCTTAAACCTGCTACATGTAGCCAATGGGAAGGCTGGATACAGTTGCGAGCTCTCCCATTGGTTGTTGGGATGTTGATACTGTTACTAAAGATGCTATTGGTGGAAATGTTTGTGGAAATATGCCTAATTTGTTACAATACCTATTGTTGTAATTAAGTATATTGGTGGGTGTACGCGAATACCTAAACATTTTCAAGTTACGTCCAGTCACAATAACCTGCTGGTCGATTCTCGACGACTTTCAAAACATGACGCGGTATAAGATTGCACGTTATCTAGCTTTTGTTTTCTGAAATCCATAGCATTTTTCAAAATACCGGTTATTTGGAGGCTTTAGTTTAGCTTAGGTACTGTGGGTAGATTTTGATAGTGGCGGTGATTCGGCGGGGCACTGACTAACTAAAAATTCCTAAATTCGAGAGCTCTTATTTCGTTCACAATAAAGTTCAAATCAAATAGACCGTCTGAGTGACAGTTCTAAAATTACGTATTTTACGTCAAATTTAAGTGAATGTATGCAATTTTAGTCAGTAGCCTTGATAAGTTTGATTAAAACTTCACACATTTACCTCAATTTGACGTTAAATACGTAATTTTAGAACTGTCACTCAGACGGTCATTTTGATTTGAACTTTATTATGAACGAAATAAGAGCTCTCGAATTTAGGAATTTTTAGTTAGTCAGTGCCCCGCCGAATCACCGCCATTAAGTAGTTAAGTAGATTCCATACAAAATGTGTCAAAATATTTATTTACCAACAAAACCAGAGACAGGTTATTGAAACTATCTTTTTTTCTAAGATAATCATAGATAAAATAATACGATATTATTTTATCTGTGGTAAAATCTACCATGAAGCCTCAGAAAAAACTCGTTGTAACTCGCTTTGTAAATGCAGTGCAAGGTTCAAAACAATCAGTAAATTATTCTAATTAGAAGACTTTGCTATGCTTATTGGCTAGAGAAATGCGAGCGACGCGTTTATATCTAAGCACGTGGAAAATGCAATCGATGTCAAATGCTGAAAGAAAGGAGTGCAGAAGTGACTTGCGATGTTGGCACAAGACATCAAAGTATTAAACAGCCCTAATTAAGTATCCTACTTATTAAAATATAATTTCGTATTCGTTCTAAATTAAAATGATTTTTAAACATTTAAAACCTTACTAAAAGTATTAAACATCTTGTTACTTATACCTATTTAGTTGCCTGAAATAAAGATTATACTTATTATTATTCTTAAGTATCTATTATAAAAGTATGATCTCTCATAGTCAAGACTGTTCATAATTATCAATTTAGAAAAATAAAAAGTTAACTACGAGGAGGTATGCTTTTATTCATAAATAAACTAACCTAAGTCCTAAGAGTGAATAACTAATTAGATAAGTTTTTCATCTATCCCAACTCTTCTATTATTGTTATGATATGTATTAGTCTACTTATAGATATTATTTTATTTGTGTATTAGGATTAAGTATTTAAATAGTATTAGTTTTAGTGCCTATTTCCTTTTCTTTTAATCTGTTCTTGTTTTATCTAAGGTGCACCGCCTTTCTGTAAATGTTTCATTTCCCAAATGGTTGCCTGGAAGAAATTGGTTTCAGCAATAAGGCCGCCAGTTGGTTCACAATTGTCTCTTTTTGAAATTGTTACTGTTTAGTCTTAAGTAAAGAACCAATAAAGAGTTATCAATCAATCAATCAATCAATCAACTAACTTACCTTCATAAACTTATGAAATTTTACAAGTTTCGCATTACCATAGGTAAGGTTATCTACAGATAGATGTTACCTGCAGCTAGTGTCGTAGTAAATATATTGGAGGCAGGCAATAGGCCACAAAAACTCAAGTTTAGCCGCATAGGCACAGCTCTGGGCAGATCGCGGGCATTTGTCAGACTGGAGTTATGTGGCGGTGGGCAAGCGCCGCAAACGACGCAGACGGGACGTTGTGGATGGGACTTTATTATTATTTTAAAAGCTTTTCAATAGAAACGCTGCAAAATTATGTAGGAGTTCGATGACGAAAAATAGTTTTTAAAATCTTGGAAAAGCGAAAAGGTTTCTATCATCGATACCTATTCGATTTTAACACGTTGGGTGCCCCGGACGCACTACCTCGTAGAGGAGCTGCGCCGCCGCGGCGGCGCAGCTCCTCTACGAGGACCAGCAGGTGGGCCTTGAATGAGTTATAGAAAGGAGCATTTTGTCACGTGGGGAAAGTGTGGGGACGCTTACTATATCTAATATTTCATAAAAAAAAATTCAAGTCTTAATAAATGTTACGACTACGGCAGTATTCGAACCTGCGATGATACAGACGATCGACCTAAACGCGGGCTCAGCTTTGCCAACTTCGAAGTCGTAACTTTCGTTAAGATTTTACAATTTTTCGATGAAATACCTACCTACCTATGTTTATTTAAGACAATAACGAAAATATAAAAACTTTAATAATATTTATAAGTATTCGTATCCACTTAGACCTATCGTACGCAGTTCCGCTGACCAACAAAAACAAGTTGTGCGATGGCGGCTAACTCGTCTATTTTTCACTCCGGTCTGCCACTGAGTTTGATCGAGGGCCCGCGTCAGCGTTTCACAAAAACGTTTTGCTTCCAACCCTTTTTGAATTGGAGTGGTCGCGTGCCGGACTTTTGGCAAAGGATAGGCCACGGAGCTTTGGCTGGATTTATGCGCGCCTATTTGGTTTCACTGTGTAGGTAGGTATTTCATTTTTAGTTAGTTAGTCAATACTTTTTCATTGGGTACCTAAGTACCTGGGAGACCCATGCGTTTCGAAGTACTTAGTTAACTCAGGCGTTAGTTACCTACCTAGGTAGGAAAAACATTTATATATAGATAGCACAGAATAGAGATGCTGTTGTATACCTACACCTACTTAGGTAGGTAGTTACCCAATGAATTAATTGCATACCTACTTACATACTTACCTAAGAAATTAGCTGTTCTAAATTTAAGACCTCTAACAAAATATTGATGTTTATTAAGAGTGTGAGAATAGTAGATTACTACTCTATTCTAAAAACAATCTTTTTTTCTTGTAATTTTTTAAACACGAATACAAATTAGACTAATTTGTTACTAGTCGCGACATCTAGTGGCAAGTAGGGCAACTATTTAGAACTTCTGTTTACAAACTGCTATGTACTTCTGCTACTGGTCAATAGAGGGCGCATTTTAAGATGCCAAATACTATCTACAGATGGCGTTGCTTACGAGAAAATTGGGAAGTTTATCCTCTGAAAATTATTCTGAAACTAAATGCTTCACTGTTTTCCAGATCATTTAGATTATGCAGGTACTTAGGTAATTGTTATACCATTTATTTTTAATCTACAGTTTCTTATCGAACAACGTCACGTGTGTGAGCCACAACACCGGATGAGTTCCCACAATATTCGAAGTTAATTTACAAACATTGCTACAACTTTTTACCAAACATCTTTAGGTTTTCATCATTCCTCAGCTAGCTCCGAAGAGAAACGCAGCCCTGTGCCTAAGGTGAGCAATTAGGTACCTACCTAGGTACCGAAGTAGTTAGAATACATTTTACAAACCTAGGTAGAAGTACCTAATATCAAACTTGTCGGGTAGGTAGATACCTACCTACCTACTAACTTGGTTATTGGCAACTAGGTAAATTGAAGCATTTTTACTTATCAAATCTTATTTTAGTGTTTTCTATCTTTTCAGACAAGATGTTGAAAAAAACGGTCACCACAGCGTTCTTCTTCATCCTCTTAGCGCACACCAACTCCATGATCATGCGGAACAACGCGCTCATGTCCAAGATGGTCACCCAGTTCCAGGGCAAGGAGAAATCCGGAGAGAAACCCAACGACAACAGCTCTGAACCCAAGCAGAAGCAGTCCGTCGTCTCCATGATGCAGAAAGTACTCTGCCGCAACTTCCCGTCCATACCATGCGACATGATCATGAAGGATCCAACACTACGACATCTCATCGAAAAATCCGTCCAGCAGATAAAATACAAGAAGATAACAATGGAGAAGACAACGCAACCACCAAACTTCCAGCTCTCTCTCTTCCCCGTCATTAACAGAGAGGATCTCTCCAACTTCCTCCAAGTAGACACGGGATACTTTAAACAGAAGCCTAAAGAGAAACCACGGAAAAAGACAAAGAAATCCGTAACCGCCAAAAATTTCTGGTCACACGAAGCACAGCCAAAAAAGAAAGAAACCAAAACATCAGTCTTCGGCAGCAGGAAGAAGATCCGAAAGTTCTACCCTCATAAAATAAAGTATAAGGACAAGAATATGAAGAAAGACTTTGGGGACTATTCCGAGGAGAAGTTATCTATGTCTGTCGAAGTGCCGGAGTCCACTGGAGTGAAAAGAAAACACTTCAGCTACAGGACGGAACCTTCCGACCCCCCAGTGTGGAGAATAGACTACATGAAGCATGGAGAACCGAGCCTGAACATGTTCGAATACGATACAGACACTCTCAAGGGAAAGATCTTCAAAACCGGCCCAAATGTGATTGTCGACGAGAATGTGCTAGAACACGTGGCGAGGAAAGACGTCCTCCACCCCGATGTCTACATCAAGAAGAATTTCGTGAGGAAAAGCCCTACAGATAATTCCGAAACGATTGATTAGGAAATAAGTACCTATAATTTATGGAAATAAAGAAAAATATGTGATTTTGTAACTTGAAGGAGTCTCCTTGCGTTAAATATTAGCAATGCATATTTTCTTGCTATTGAAATCAGGTAGGCGCTATTGATAGGTAACTTACCTACTTTGAAAAATGGCCACGCTTATTTTATTGCAATAATAAGGTATGTCGGTGGCAGGCAGGCACCTACTCTTGCAAGTTGGTAGGCACTCAGTAAGTAGTAGAAAACTAGGAAATGAACCGATAGGTTCAACCTACTCGTATCAAAATACCTTTAACGAGATTAGGTAAGTACCTACCTATTCAGTCAGTAAGTACAAAGTTAGTTAATTACCTACTGTTAAGTAACGAACCTACCCGTTTGTCTAATTAGCAAATTATTGATTCTAAGTACCTACATATTGTAGATACCTACCCACTTAGGTTCTTAGTAAGTACCTACCTACTTTTTTTTTTTTTTTTTTTTTTTTTAACCTATACTTTCCCACTGCTGGGCAAAGGTCTCCCCCAATTGTTTCCATCTCTCTCGATCTTTTCCTTGTTCCCACCAACCCTCTTGAAAGGTGTCGAGGTCATCTCGCCACCGTTTCCTCGGCCTGCCCCGGCTTCGTTGCCCATCTGCAGGCACCCATGGCGTGACGATCCCTGCCCACCTATCACCGTCCATACGACTCACATGGCCCGCCCAGTTCCATTTAAGAATGGCAGTTTTTTCGCCGACGTCCACGATTCCGGTTTTTTCTCGAAGAATGGTATTCCTAACTCTATCAGTTCTCTTTACCCCTAGAACGCTGCGTTCCATAGCTCTCTGGCAGACTTTGAGTTTGGACTTCTGAGCCTCGGTTAAAGACCACGTTTGGGCGCCATAGGTAAGAATGGGCAGAATACACATGTCAATGAGTTTTCGCTTCAGAGACAGAGGAAGGTTTCCCTTCATTAGCGATTTCATAGACCAGAAGCTCCTCCAGGCATTTTCTACGCGACGATCGACTTCTTTGTCTTGCCTGTTATTGAAGGAGACTATCTGGCCTAAGTAGGTGTACTCATCGACCTACCTACTTATTTATAACTATTTCTTTGTGGTAAGAACAATCACAGTGGGAACCAAAACAAACTACGTTATCTAACCGCGATAAAATTATCTTAACAGTTACGTTTATTCATTTGACCTCAGAATCTCGCCGACTAGCGCCTCGTTCATACAGCTCGTAACACAATGTCTCGTCCCGTGCTATCTAGCCATATTCTTGATACTTCCACGGGCAAGCCGGCAGTTGGTGTATTTGTGGAGCTCTACAAGAAAAAGGACAATGGTTGGACTCTATGGCACAATACCGCCACGAACGGTGATGGAAGAATCCAGTTCCCATTCTCAAAGGACTCCATGGCAGCTGGGACTTACAAACTGATGTTCAAAATAGAGGATTATTACAGATCTTTGAACAAGGAAACTCTTTATCCTTTTGTAGAGGTAAGTTTTGGTCATTATTACTGATTATAGAATAGAAACCAATCGATTTTAGATGTAAACTTATCTGGAAAATATTAAACCATGAAAGTTTCATTTTTACAAGTCAAGAGCAGGTAAAGTAGTTTTTAAACGACTGCTTTTCAACTATTATTGATAACTTATTTTTAAGTCAATGCATAATAAATGGGTATTTTGCATTTCTTATTTAACCTTGACTCTCCACAACAAACTTACAGAATGGTAGATATTTCTAAAAGAAACAGGTTTTCTAGAAAATAACCGAAACTTGATTTTGCCGCTACTCCACGGTCGAACGCTGCATGGCATGGCCTACTTAAGTCGCGTCTCGCTTATGTTGTTTCATGTTATTCCAGATTGTTTTCAACACGAAAGAAGATGAACACTATCACATCCCACTGCTACTGAGCCCCTACGGATATTCTACTTACAGAGGAAGCTAAATCATCATTTATGAAGATAATTACCTAATTTATAGCTTCAAAAGTTTATCTTGAAGACATATGCCAAATTAGTAATTACTTATCAACCTAATTTATATGTTTCTAATTTAGTCCTATAATTTTCAAGTGTTATGGTTACCCTGCATTTTTGGAGGGAATATTTATGCCTATGTCTAAAACTGTGTAAAACTATGGATTAAGTTGTCCGAAATAAATGTTTATTATTATTATTATTAAACTTAGAGAATTAAACCAACTTATTATCTAAGGAATTAAATAAAACAAAATGTCTCATTAACATTAATATAATGCGAATTCTCAATAAAAAAAAGCTTAACAACTAATGGAGTGAAGACTATCTTACCTAAGCCTAGCATTTATAATTAAATACTTAATTTTATACAATAATAAAATATGGAGAAACATGTTTGTTGGTTTCAATAACCAAATTCATGGATCATAAATTCAAATTTTCATAAATAGGTAAATTTTATTATTTGCACAATGAATATAGAGGCATCTACTATTACTTTATGTTGTAAAGATTATTATTAGTGAATATTTAGTTAGGCACTGAGAAGTAAAATCTATTGATAAGGTACTATTTTGATTCTTGAGGCACATACATTTCTACTGTATTAAATAACGCTGTAATGTAATCATTTTAAATAACTGAATTTGTTCATAATAGATTAATATATAAATCTATAGCAATTTTAGATTGATTTATTTGATAGATAAACAAAAACATGTAACCTAGATGTCTCATTTATTTAAAATCTAACTAATCATAATAACGCATATAAATCATGAATTGATAATCTCTAACAACCACAAAATGTCTTGTTTTTTCAACACAATCAATCAATAGTCAACTATTAACCAATAGCTACAAATTGTACTGAATATCGAACATAGTAGGTAGGTACTTTAAGAATAAAATTTCAATAAAGCTACACTTAATCTAAAATCTTAGCTACTTTCCGAGGCCCAATTCCCACTAGAGCATGTATTTAACATACTTTTGTATAAGTAATAAAATTAATTCTAAGCTTTGCTTAAGCCGTTTCAAGTAAATTTAGAAAGAGAATGAATATGGAAATCTAATTATCATAAAGACATTAGGAAGTGGTGGGTACAACTGGACTATGCTACAAAATATCTATGTATTCTATCAGTTTTCTGTCACAGTTTGTAATTAATAGCTAGATGGCGCCGTGTGATATGTATGTCTACCATTAGTATAATATGCATTAAGTGGATATCGGGCCAAGTCTATGAGTATACAAGTTAGTTTTGGCACGCTGTCAGCACCGGGCGGGGTTTCTGTAAGTAATGGTCACAGATATCAGTACACCATAGTTTTGACCATCACCGTTCATTCACTAACACATTGTCAAGAGTCACATTTGATACTGCTTCAGTATTCTTCATGTCGGTATTTGTAGCTCATATCGCTAATTGGGCTTCATGCCAAGTAAATGCTAAATTAATGAAAAAAACTGGCCGGAGCAAAGCTGTAAATTACACAGTAAACAAATATGCACTTCTTTATCTCGAGGAATGTTATTTTTCTCATATTAATAGGTACAGTAACTAACACACAAATCTAATATTGGAATTTCAACTAAATTCATGGTCACCCTAGTTTTTTTTTAAATAAAGTGAAGTATATACCTAAATATTATGCACAATATTCATATTAATGAGAAATATAACAACCATCAAGAAATATGCATCAGGTCGACACACAAAGGTTGATTCATTGACTCCTCGAAGACATACATTACCTGGCCACCTGTTAGGACACAATCATAGTATAAACTATGTAATGGTAGGTAGATACTATATAATGATAGGTATATATTATATACCAGCCAGCTATATGTACTCACCACAATATGGTCGCCGCGAGCGCCCTCGTCTGGAGCGGCCAGCGATCTATTTAGTGAAACCAGAATCAACACATTAGAATATGTTTGCACGGACACCCTTTCATCTTTTGGACAATTTCGACGTTCTCTGTTAGTCTTTGGAGACTGTTGTCTTCAGGTTTTGTTCATGACATCACATTTGGTAAGATCTAGCATTAATAGATGCCTGGAAGTCTTTTATGAATAGTTTGTGCGCTTAAAAACTAAAAAACACACACATTGGAAATATTTATCACAGTTTGGAGTAAGTAAAATTGATTAAATTGTTACCCATAAAATCATTTAAAATAGTTGTCATTTAAAGTGAACTATTTTTCACATTTCTACTCCCCAAATAATGTTTATTCCACTAACCTGTACAATCCTGAACCTGAAAGAGAACCATTAATGTTGAAATAAGGAAAGCAACCCACCTAGTTCTCCTCGTTGCCGACCACCTCCTTGTACCGAGCGATCATCAGCTTCTTCACCGTGTCTCTGTAGGTCTCTCCAGGGGTGGGAGTGTATATGCCTCGTTTCTGGCCTAAGCCCGCCAATTGTGGCCTCTGTTCCGCCTCGATAGGCGCTATTCTTCCTTGCTCTGATTTGCCTAAGCCCCTGCCTTCTGACCAGCCCATTTTCTGCAGCATTTTGCCTCCGATAGTGTCCACCACTGATGGCGGAGGGTGGGACATGACGGGAGGTTCAGGAGGCTCATACCTCTTCCTGCTGTTAACAGGTATGGGTTCATCTTCACCGAATTTCATGCGTCTTTCTGCCGCTCGGTCTCTGTACCCGTTAGATTGAGGTAACTGCTCATTCTTCTTCCTAAACTCAGCCAGGTTCTGTTTGTGCAAGTCTGATAAAGTCTTGTGTTTCGTGAGCACTTCCGCCGATGGGAACTTCCTTTTGCACAGCAAGCATGTCAGTTTGACCCAGTCGATTATGCCATCGTCATTTTCTAATGCGCTTACAGGTTCCGCTACCTTTTTCATGAGAAAGTCGTCTGCGACTGGAGGTGGAGGGGACAACTCTCGCACTAGGACCGGTTGGGACTGTGAGGGTACAGCGCTCAGGACGGAGAAGCCGATATCGACTGATCCTTTACTTGCCGCCGTGTCTAAAATCTGCTCAGCAACTATATTGCTTTTGGCGTTTTCTTTCTTTTGGTTGAGAGTGCGCGCCCATCGCTCCATGTCTTTGGCTATCTTTTTCGCTACCTTCACTTTATCTTCTTTCTCTTTCTTCTTCTTCTCCTCAGGCGGGGCGGCCTCCGTCGCAGGGGCCGCGGGCGCCGCTTCCTCAGGTTTCTGTTGAGCTTGACTCGCTGCGATGTAAGTGTTAGTCGTTCCATCCCAGTACATGTACTGATTCAACTGGCTATTGAAGAAATACTGCGTGTTCCCATCATAGTAGAGACCGGTCGACGGATCGTAGTAGTACCCTGAGGTTTCATCGTACATAAAAGTTCTGACATCGGGTGCTGTGTATTGTGTTTTGCCGTCGCCGGTGGGAATGTTGGTCATGGAAGATGCTTGGGTGTTTGTTGTGTTGAAAGTGGGAGCGTTAGCCGGAGTCCAGGATGTGCTCCGGGCTTGTGCCTGGGAGATGGCGGAGGCGGCGACCGCTGCAGCCGCGTTCACTCTGTCGGCCTCCGATAACGCTCGTTGCTGACTAGCATACTGGCTCTGCGCCATCTGATAAGCCGCATACGCAGCGTAGTCCTGATTCTGATTCTTATGAGGAGGCTTCTTAGGCTCATTGTAGAAGCTTATCAGAACCTCCCTCCCGTCGATATCTATCGGAGGCACCAGGTTGGTCAGCTCGTTGTGAGCGGCCGTAGAATCCGCGATGGAGTTGAAGTTGATGTAGGCTAAACATTTGGAAGCGCCCGTCAGCGTCTCGCGGCCGATCGTTATACCCGCTATAGAATCGAGGACCTCCTTCGAGCATCTCTCTTTTATAACTTCCAATATCTTCTCCTCGGTGGTGAGCGCGTCCAGCCTCCTGAACAGCAGCCGCTTGGTGATCCCGGAGCTCTCGGCCTGCCCGCGCTCCTCGAGGCTCCCGCTGCCGTACACGATGCCCTCGGATCTGTTCCCGTTGCAGTTCCGGCGGTAGCAGACCTGCCGCCGCTTGAAGTTGTAGAGGCCGCACTTGCAGAACCAGTCTCCGGGGGAGCAGTTGAGGTGCGCGGCGCCCTCCTCCTTGCCCTCGTCCTTGGGCCGGTCCCCGGCGCCGGCGGGGCGCTCCTCGTAGCGGCGCTCCTCGCGGTCGCGGCTCCGCGAGCGGGCGCGGTACGCGTCGCTGATCTTGGGAGGGGAGGGCGGCTGCGGCACGTCGTCGTCGTCGTCGGAGCGCGGCGTGCGGCGCCGCTCCGGGCGGTCGCGGCGCTCGGGACGCTCGTACCGGTCGCGGCGCTCCTCGCGGTGCCGGAAGCGGTCGCGGTCGCGCTCTCGGTCGCGGTCGCGTCGGTCGCGCGAGTCCCGTCCGTCCTGCCCGGGCGGGCTGGCGCTGCGCCGCGGCTCCCAGACGGGCTCCCGGTCGCGTCGGTCGCGCGCGCCGCCGTCGCCCCACCGCGAGCCTCGCTCCTCGCGCCGCCACGACATCCTGCGAACATCCCGCACGATGAAACCTACTCACCGACGCACCTTCCCTTGTCTCCGACGGTCGATAACCTCGCTTCTCGCCCATGTTTTTACCTGCGGTGCTCACTGGCCGGATTGTATTTTGAAGGAGATGACGGGGATGCTAGATTTTACGTAAGGCGAAAGCGATAGATCTGGGGATAAATAGGACAGATCAATAAAAAACAACACTCATCGCGCACACAACTGGAACAGAGAAGTTACTCTATGCAGAGAACGCCATTTTTGATAAAAAAAAAAATATGCTTGGTTAAAAATGAATGACTTGATTTGACAATGACATTGATAAATTGGCTACTTGTCTTTTAGCCAATTTTCTCCCATAATCTACCAAATCCTACCATTTTCTAGAAAAAGAAGCGAGTACTACTTTAGTGTGAATTAGAGTAGGTATATATATTGGAACGTAAACGAGTTGTTATCTTGCAGGCTCGCATAACGTTTTGTTTAAAATAAATAACCACAGCCACTCTATGGGTACCGGTACCCGGTACCTACCAATAGTTCAATTTATAATTTTAGAGTAGGTACAGTCAGGATCAAAATTGTTGGCTTAAAAATAGGTGATTGAATAGCTGAGGAAATTATTTTAGGTAGGTAGGTAAATAATAGAAAAATAAAACATTAAAATAATCCCAGATTTGTTTAAGATTTTATTATTATTATAATTCCATTGAAACGCTTGTATTGACACAAGATATTGCTCATCTAATTAATAATAAATATTATCTAGGTAATTACCTACAAGGAGGAAGGAGTGGTGGGAGATCGCCAAGGATAGGGGTCAGTGGAAGATTTTGGGGGAGACCTTTGCCCAGCAGTGGGACACAACAGGTTCCTAAAAAAAAAAAAAAAAAAAAAAATTACCTACAACATTTTGTTTAGTTAGCGTGGTTATTAATTTTGATAAAATGGACTGCCTAAGCGTCGGCGTCGTCGGCGTCGGTGTAGCGTCTTAGGTGACTTTTATAATTCAATAATTTATTTCGCTAACCTGTTTTGCGGATCTCGCTAGCACTCGCAGATGCGAAATTGTATCCTCACAATTAGGTATGTGATTTAAAGATAAAGATTAGAAGAGTTAAAGGAGTTGTACGAGTTCCATTTGACGATGCGTGACGAGGCACCGAAGGCATAACTTTTATAAATTAATAGGGTAGTCCGTCAATACACTTATGTAGCTGCTAAAATTAATTACCTAATCAGATATATTGACATTTTCAACTGTAGGTACACTTTTAAGTTAGGTAAAAATTTTGCTAGCTTTACCTACCTACCTAATTCCAAGGCGTATAACTATTATTATAATGGTCAAGCCTAAAATTAGAACAACTTGGAACTAAATAATATCAAATAGAACTTAGGAATTCTAATTTTTACATAACAATGAAAACAGGTTGCTTAGCAATTTTACACAATTTAAACTAAAACTACCAGATACATAGACGATCAAAGTAATTACTTGAAGCACAGATGCCAAATCACAATATGAACTAAACACATTGTCATTTTGTTTGTTTGTTCTCTTTGTAGTCCATCAAGTCTCAATGTTGTCCTTTCAGTGATTGGATCTCTCTTCTTATGTTTTCTCTTGCAGCTTCTTCCATCCCCCCAAACTCTGATGTGTTAAACAGTTTTGGGATCATACAAAACTGATTTAATATCTGAAAATCAAGAACATCGTTTATTACTGTTTTGTATTATTTGAATTCAGTAAACATTTAAAAGTCTCAAGAATTATTTGCACCCTCATTGCAATGCTACTTGCTGCGGCCTGCAGCGTTCTTCAGAAAACACTCAGAGACATGGCCACTGCCAAGAGCCAAGCCAAGACACTCATTAGCAAGATAAACATGGAGTAGCTTAATCAGTGCCAGTGATGCAAAGTACCTAAATGCTAGTTACATTTTTTTATATGCTGGGTACACTGGTGGAAGCGTGAAGAATGTTAATTAATTACAAAGTTCTCTTTAGTTCATTCAAAGATGGCTCACCTTAATCCTAAGCTCCGAGTAGGTCGCGGGGCTGTAATGCGGGTACTCTGCCCGCACGAGTCCCGCGTGCGCGTCGTACCTCGCCGGCGTGGCGGCCAACACTGCCAGCTCGCAGTCTGCGTACAGCTGCAGGTCGCGGGCGGAGGCGGGGCCGCACGGCGTGGCGGCGGGCGAGGCCTCCTCGCGCCCGCAACCCGCCGCCTCGTCCTCCGTTAGTAGAGCTAGGATGTATGATGTCAGGTCTTGCTGCAAACAGATATACCTAGCTCGATTAGCTTATTCAATCAGATTAAGACAGGCATTTTTGTCTGTATAAGCTATTGTTAAAGGTCTACCTATCTAACCTACAGGTGCAAAAACCACCATTGAAGAGTGCTTTGTGTTTTAGAGGTTCTAACGCGCAAGAATAGGGGATATTGTTAACTAGAAATATTCAAGATAAAAACTATATTAAGGAGTTTTTTAAAAAGTTTTGTGAACTTACGCATTGTGGATGTGATTTGAGCATTTCACCAAGTATCTTGACAGCTATGTCTGATGGAGTGTGTCTGAGGACTATTGCCATTTTGAAGGCAGCAGGCTGCATGACATCAGGTATAATACCGGATGCAAGCAGGTTCTGCCAAACTTCGGCCTAAAAAAAATCAACATAAGATGTCAAGAAATCACTTGAACTACTATTTAGTGAATCAGGAGAGGACCTAGAAGTAATTTTCTTTTTGAGGTTTTGTATATTCTCACCTGATATGCGACGCAATTCTTGAGGGAATGCCAGATGCCGTCAGGTGGCGATGACTCTACAATTTGTTTCCACGTATCATCCCCTGTGGGCGCGCACAAATCGGCGCAGGCATTTTTCCACATACGGCCAGCTGCACAACTTTCTGGGTCAAGAGCCGCTAGAAATAAAAAAAGAATTAAAAAGATAAAATTATCAAGGTTTCTCTCTTTCGTGTCTGTAAATAAATGCTTATTTTTTTATTTGATTATTATTTTTATAACTGAAATTACTTTTGGGGAAGGCTTTACGTCAGTAACCCCTCTAGATTCTTGCAGCGTTCTTTTTACATGACACGGACCAACTCTACCAACAATACCTACGGCCAGTACCTTGCATTGTATGAATTTTGCCTTTTGTAAGTCTATCTGGATTAAGCTTGAAAGCAGCACCAACCGACGCACGGCGTGACTAATCACTAACTATAATCACCAATTTCACGCTGTTATATAATCGTCTAGAATAACCCAAAGGCCTAGGGGTGAATTATGCTAATTTAATGTAATTTATATTTACCCGCCACGTCACTCTCTCGCCACGCCATCGCCATGTCGTTGAAACGATCTTGATGCACGAAGTCGACTGAAAACGTGATGAATAATAATTAACAGAACATATTTCATCTAGATATTTTTACAATATTACCGTAACACTTTTTCACTCGATTATACTCGTATCTATATTTTCAATACAGTAGCCAAATTTTGACATAGGTCTATGGCAGAAACGTCAACGTCTGAAACTTAATTATGTCAGCTGAGTATGTCAGTGTCAAATTAGTGAATTATTAATTCTCGAGTTTTAAAATTCGAAAAATAAAATTAATTATGTACCTACCTACCTACACGAACCTATCAATCAATACCTACAGTTTTATCGAAGAGGTATATAGGTTAGTAGTACCTACTTAGGTCCTATTTGAAAATGTTAGTTTTGAGTTAGATAGGCACTATCTAACTCAAACTTACACCTACCTAGTACCTACCTTTCTTTGCTACTCAGACCGAAGGTAGGTAGGTACCTACTTACACATTCCACACTACAAAAAATAGGGACCTACCTACCTACCTTCTTCACTGTTAAAGAAAATCCAATAAACTTACATGAATTTCAGTCTCAAAATTATAGTTTTACAATATTTTCTCCACGGGTTAACACGCGCGGTCGGGGAAGACGGTCGACTAGATGTGTGCGCGGCGCGACCATCGATACTCGATGTTGCGTGCAGCTATTTCTTTCTTTTTCATGGATTTTTTGCTTAGAAAGCGGGATTGATGTTTGGCGAGAGGTGGATTGCTGAAGGTTTTAATTTATGCACGGGGCCCAATAGGTAGGTAATAGGTTGGTACTTGTACCTATCCAGAAACGTCACAGCCTAGCCTACACGTGGGTAGGTAGGTACAATACCTACAATGTAGATTGGTAAACTTAACCAAATTCGACGTGCCATGTAGGTACTTATTAAACAAACAGTCAAACGTTAAATTTAAACATGGCACAAATTGCTTTTCAAACATCGTACCTACGTCGAGTTTTGATTACCTACCTACCTTACCTACGATGTTTCTTTACTTTCAATACTTACTTATCATTTTTTTCTAACTTATCGATAGATTTTTCAAGCGCCGATTCCCTTCTCTATTTTAAGGGTGAGCGGAGACTTGGAGCATGCGCACGGGGTGTCAAGTATTTACGAGCCTATATCATAGAAAATTCAACCTTAACATCCAGAAAATTAATTCTAAATTCCAATCAAAGTCTTTTCTTCCGAGTTTCTCGTTAATCGATTTTAAACTTTGAGTTTTGGAGATAAAGTTAAAATTGCAGGAGAGTTAAGGTATGAGTCATCGTGCCTAGGTAGGTAGGTACTTCATGAATATCTCCAACCAGCCCTCGTGAGCTCGCAGCCTTGAACTGATGTCATAAAACTCATCAATCTAGATGTAGGTCTAGACTCGTATCTAGATCATGAGGTCTCTACCATAGCCTTTTACTGGCCAGTCTCATTATCTCATAGCTTATATTTGTAGTAGCCAGCTGCTGCTAAATAGGTATTTGACATTAGGTACCTACTTACTTCCAGCTAGCAAGCAGCTTCTCTTTCTGTTTAGACATAGATTTTGCTAGCTACCTACCTACTTTTGTTACGACTTACCTACCTATGACCTCATTGAACAGGTCAAGGCTTAACTCGTAACATTTGAACAATATGGATATAGAGCTGATAAGCATTATAAAATAAAACTCAAGAAAATATCGTCAATATTTTATTAAAATATCATAGGTCACCTACCCTACTTGTACGTCATTTTGAGTTCAACAGAATGCTGTTTGGACTTGAAACATCCTTAGGAGGCTTACCATGACGTGTTATTAAACAATTCAGTTTAGGTTCTGACTGTCACAACTTTACGTCAGCGAGATTACCTCAAAAGGGACCTAAACTGAATCGCTTTAAACGGTCATAGGCCGGCAGGTCACGCATTGATATTTATGATAGAAAATAATAATAGATCAGCACACAAAAACAATATTAGGTGGCTTTTTACTGAATGTACTACCTACCAAGGTTCACTACTATTTATAATTTCAGCCTTAGGACTCCTAGTGCTAGACCTATGACGGAGGCCTATGCCTCTTTTTTATTTATCTTCTAATACTGTATAGGGTACAGTTCCTCCCACAGCTTGTACCGTTCTTCGTTCATATTCTCCAGTACAGTGAGGTTACTGCCGAGACGGAGGTACTTGCGCGCATGGGGCTTCATCGCGGGCCACGAGACACCGCCCAGCTCGGGGGTGTCGCTGCGGGGGTTCGGGTCTCTGGGGGGACAGTTTATTGTAAGAAAGTACTTAAACAACATTATAGGTACTTAAACACTTAAAACGCGATATCACACTAAATGTTTGATAGGCGGAAGTTTGTGTGTAAGTTTGAATATTTGTTACTTCTTCACGCTCAAACGGCTAGACGGATTTGAATGAAATTTGGTACCAGCATGGCTTATATCCGGGATTAGCACACGGGAATTGGAACTTTTTACTGCGGGTAACACATTTGGAGAAAAAGGCGGCAGTCTATACCTTAATGTCGCTGCAGTCGAGGAAGAAATAATGATGACTGGAAGTTTTAATTATTAAGCTATTGCCTAGCTTCTATCGCGGGTTATTCTATTCTATTTCTATTTCTTGAGAGTGGAGACCGAATCCAGTAATTTCGTAACGAAAATAACCTAACGCTTGCCTCTTTAGTTCAGCAACTCGCCTCTAGGTGGCATGCTTTACCGCGGCAGTCCCCGAGTGCCACACGTCTTTTTTTTAAATAAATCTAATATAGAAATCACCCAATGTTAATAACGTTCAGGTTATCTTACCCGTATCTTGCGAAGTTGTACCAGAATGCTGTCATCTGGTCGACTACCCTGGAGTCCTGGGAGTCACCGGGCGTGATGCGCGGGAAGCGGTAGCTCAGAGAGAACAGGTAGATCAGGTCGTCGTGGTGGGCCGCGCCTGGGTGTAACGAAGGGGTTAGGAACACTTCTCGAGGCTTATCATTCTTATTTGGAGTATTATTTTATCTGTGGTTTAGGTAACAGCCAGCTTACTATGACCGTTTAAAGCAATTCAGTTTAGGTTCTATGATGACGCTATGCTTTTGACGTATAATCTAAGGCGCTGACGTAAAGTTTTGACAGTCAGAACCTAAACTGAATTGTTTAATAACACGGTGTGGTACAATTGGTACGCCTCCTGTCCTAACTTTACGTTAGGGCCTTGGATTACGTAAAAAGCAATTCAGCATGGGACCTAAATTGAATGGATCATAAACAGGGGAAAAATGGGTAGGTTAGGTACACTACCTAACCACACTACCAAATAAAACTTATAGCTAAGACGAGTAGCACGACCCGGCTTCGCACGGGTGTACTAATGGAGCTACCGAGATAAAATATAGCCTATAACCTCCCGGACAGTCCATTCTACACACCCGTGAAAGTATTTTTGAAATCGGTCCAGTACTGCCGTCCTATGTTTATAAAGCCGTTAAGTGACAAACCCAAAATTTTGGGTACGAGCAAAAACGTGAAAAATGTTGTTTCTCGACTTTGTGAAGACTTACGGTTTACATTGATATTCCAAAAAAAAGGTAAATTCTTTAACTATTTTTGGAATTTAACATACGAACATTAAACTAAACGAGTGGTGTTTTATTTTAGTTTTTGTGTTTTAGTCATGGATTTCTACTTCACAATGTAAGAATATACTAAGCTAGAAAACAGTCAGCTGAAGCGCAGTCGCGTTTTAGTGTTGTATTTTATGGTAAATGCATGATGGTTTGCAGATTCCACCGTTAAATCCTTTAGCCGTCTTTTTGCATTGTATTTTCGTCAAATTGGAGGAATTTTCCTTTTTTAAAACACCGTTACAAGCCTTTTACTGTTAATTTACTGTTTCAAAACTAAAATAATCACATTTATTCTAGACTTAAACACAGTATTGTAGTTATCAATTTTAGAAAACTGCTTTATAACGTTGACAATGCTAACTATAAATTCATGATATCATGTTAATTTAACGGCTAAGTGTAAACTCATAACTCTTTTTTATCATAATTAATGGAACATTTTGTTTAAATTAAACAAAATTTGGCATTATTATGATATTGCAAAGAAGGAGATAAGAATGAAAAATATTCTAGATCATCATTGTTGTATTTGTTGTTATTAATTGAGTTTTAGATCGTTGAATAATTATTTAATCAATAATTGTTTGCGCTTAAGACTGTCTCTGATGAAAGTTAAAAGGTTAGAAAGTCAGCCAACAACGCACTATATGGTTTAATGCCTTAATTTAGGATCAAAAAATGTTTATTTCTCAAAAAAGAAACAAAAGTAAAAGCAAATGTGGATGTTTTAAATGGTGGTGGTAGGTCTCTTCCGTTGTGTTTACCTACTTATTAAAAAAATTAGATTAGTAATACAAACTCCAGAGAATATTGTGCAAGCTTTAATTAGCATGCATTTAATGAGACATTATGTTGTACCCTATGACTCTTAGTTGTTTATGCTCACCTTCGTGTAGCATGTAATGTGCCTGCCCGATACTGTATCAAGTGACTATGTAGGCACAAGCAGGTGGAGCACTGTAAACTCGCTTTGCACGAGTGTACCTACTAATAAAACCCGGAATTAAAATATAGCCTAAGTTCATTCGGAAAGTCTATTCTTTAAACATCAGTCAAATAATTTTAGAAGTTGGATGTTCGGTTTCTGAGATTACGCTCAAAAAACCAACCAATTTTACCTCTTTATGATATTAAGCGAGATATCTTCATGAGCAATGCGGGTAGATACGGGAGCTCTTAGCTAGATACGTGTGGTAACCTGGTAACCGTGGACGAGCCGTACACACTTGTAGGTGGATACAGTATCTTATACATGCATTACAATGATACATGGCTAGGTGAGTACCCTGGTTGTTTTAGGTACTTACCTAAACCTACTAAAACTAGGTGCGTTCTGTTTGCTTTACTTTTGCGAAGGATAAATTAGTATGAAGTAAGTTATCTTTTAATTATATAATTAATTTACTGACTCGATAAATGAAATTGGTATTTTATTATAGCAAACGCATTGGCGCATTTTATATAGTAGAAGATAGTAGTAGTTTGTGAACACGTACAGTAAGAACTTCTTCTCCATCGCTGACTTAAATTCTGAAGGGCGTGCCCTTGAAAGAATGTAATTGCCTTGTGTGTTATCTTTCTCCATCTTGTCCTGTTTTCGGCTTCTTTCAGGGATTTTGTCACAGAGAGTCCAGTGTGACTGGTAACTTGGTCACACCATCGGCTGGGTAAGTGGCCACGGAGTCTTTTTCCTTCAACCTTATCAACAAAGTGTAGCTTGCGAGATTATCTGGTTGGCGGCGGGCAATGTGACCGAAATACCCAAGAACACGTTGGTAACATACGCTCGACAGTGTGGTTTTATGCTTAGCTGCTCCAAAATGGACTTATTTGTTTGTTTGGCAATCCACGGTATTCGGAGCATTCTACGACATCACCACATCTCGAAAGTAACAGTAAAAATATTGCAAAGCAATTAAGTATCTTTTTCGATCTGGCAAAGTTGATCCTTGAGATTGATTTCATGAGAGAAGTTGAGCGGGTCCTTTTACTTTTACAAAATTTACCCAATTGTATGTTGCAATATGTTTTCTTTGCAAGTATGACTTCAATAGTAACCCCAAACGGTAGATTTTGCGCAAACACGTTAGTGTACTATATAATTGATCATCTATGGCTCAAGATAGAAGAAATTGCGACTAAAAAAAAATACATAAAGGTGGAGCAGGTAGACGTTTTTTAGCTTTGAAATGTAGCTTAACGGTCTTATTATGTTGTTATTAAATGAAGTAATGTCATCATATCCTATGACTAAAACACAGTAACTGTCTTTAAGCATTGTAATTGCTTAATACTGTCTTTTAGACTTCATAGATAATCATCCAGTTGGCTGCGTATAAAAAGCTAAAACACAGTTAAGGTCACATTACGGTTCATAAGTATTGTTTTTACATGTAACCGTTTTCTAAACTTGTTTCAGTGATGAAATTATATTCTCAAGTACAGGGTTGGAGGTGTTTAGCGGTATTATAGCATTGTAATACTAGGTAACCGTGTTTAAGAATAGGAAAAGTCTGAAAATGATGCACTTAGCGGTGTACGTGGTGTTAATATCTCAGCCATTATAAACAATTGAGCCATGAGACCCAGATTGGAAGATAGAGCAAAATTTACGTTTTCGCGCCATGTAGAAAAGTCAATTTTGCCCAAATGTTACTTAACGGCCTTATAACCATAGGACGGCAGAGTAGTTTCTGAGATTACCTCCGTCAAACAAACAAACAAATTTTACCTCTTTATATAGATATAGATATATAGATCTATCTATCTACTACTATTAGTATAGATCTATCTATCTACCTCGTTTAAGGTGCTTACCGACTGGTTTCTTAGTGATCGGATCCTCATAGTGGCTGTGCTGGCCGACGTAGCTGAACTGGTAGTACCACACCGGGTGGGGGGAGTAGCGGGACATTAGGTTCGCCAGTCTGGACATAACACACGTTTAATGAAATTGAGCATCGCTTCGCTCGCGGTCGCGGGTAAGCGAAGCGACCTACTTATGAGCAGATTCGGATTGTGTTTCACATTTGTGTACAAACAATGCTGAAAGAGCGTTGCCAGATGGCTATTTAAGGTGTTAAAAACTGTCAACTCAACAAAAAAAAAAAAAAAAAATGTAGATAGATCCGGCTTGAAGGACCATTATGTAGGGGTATACTGTTACTCCCTACATTTGTATGATATGATAATAAATCAAACGACTACTCGTCGCCGAAGTGAGTTTTCAACTGAATTTATTTGTTAAAGAAAATTACTTGCTATGCTTATTGAACAATGAAGAAATGCTGAATGTGCGGGTTAGCCCGTACAGTACCTATAGGTAGGTAGGTACCCATCCTGTTTGCGCAGCTACAACAAACATGGAACCCTATGTTACTGAAAAACCATGCTGCTACTACTTTCCTTTTCTTCCTCAGTTGTGTATTCTCACCTATGCGTGGGGAAGCCTATAATAGAGTCTCCATACAGCTCCTTCAGTCCCCTCAGACTGGCCTCGTCGTTCCTCAACGGTTGGTTGTGTAGATACTTGTCTCGTAGTCTCGAGGTCGCGTCCTCGGCTTGTTCTCGAGGTAGCATGAAGGAGATGGGCGCCACTCGCGACCACTCACGGTTCATTGTGGTTCGGAGGGTGCTGTTGCCGAGGACATCTGGAAGTAGAAACTATTTATATGGTCCCCTTGTATATTTAAACATAATTAAAAAAAGTTGGTATTTGGTAACTGGCAGTCGCGTATAGGACGATCGCTTGTATCATCGCGGGTTCGAATCCTGTCGAAATCGTAATTTTTATTAAGATTTTAAAAAAATTCAAAGTTAATTAATACCTACCTACCTACTTAATAGCAGGGGTGCGTCACCTCGAACATTGAAATCACTCCTATTTTTCTTCGGCATATTTTTTGGTGTTTGATTTGTGCGGCGCCCCGAGCGTCGTTTAGGTCTTGCCTGCATCAAAAATAAGTAACTCCATCTAGTGCTAAGTAGCATGCAGTCGGATGCCTAAACGCCGCTACGTGACGCCGCACAAATCAAACACCAAAAAATAGCGTGAAGAAAAATAAGAGTGATTTCAATGTTCGAGATGAGGTATCTGTAAGTAATGTAATCTGTGTAAATAGGTAAGGTGGACTCACTGTAAGCGAACCAGAAGAACTCGTCCTCAGTCTGACTGATGATATAGGGCACCGCGTGCATCCTGCGCTGTCTGATGGCGGTCAGCGGGTCCAGCGCGAGGAATCGAACCTGCCCCGCGTCGGGCTCCACCACCGGGCTCCACAGACCCACCGGGTCCGAGCCGAACTCCTGGGGGTCATGAATTAATGAATGAATGAATGAAAGTACTTTATTGCACACAGAAAGGAACTTATGAACTACAAATCCTTAAAATAATTGTCCAATGGGCGGTCTTATAGCTAAAAAGCGATTAGGTACTTCTAGACAACCTTAGGATGGAAAGAAATCGATGGAATAGTCGGAATGGATCATTGTGTAAAGGATAAGATTGTATCGAGACCGACACATGACACGTGACACGCGACACGCGATACGCGTTACATGACACATGACACAACACATGACATACGAAGCATGACACGTGGCACGTGACACGTAACACGCGCCGCGACACAACACGCGACGAATGACGCATCACGCGGCACAAACACGCGACGCATGACGCATGACACATGTTAGGGCGTTATCATACTAGCGGTTTGGAAGCGGCTGCGGGGCGGAGCGGACGCGCAGCGAATGCGTCGCGAACACGCCGCGGCTGCGCAGCGAGGACGTCGCGGACGCATGGCCGTTTTCGTCGCGCGTTTGTAGCAAATTATCGCCGTACAATACACTCAGTTACAAAATGGATTGATTGATGACAATGGATTGATGACACTGCTGTTGATTTTATTACTTCGAAGACGCCGGAGACGAAAACGAAAACCCCCCGTAAACGAATCCCGTTGCGCGTCCGCAACGAATTCGCTGCGCATGCGCGACGTGTTCGTTGTGTGTCGGTAACGAATTCGTTGCGCGCCCGCTCCGCTTTAAAGACGTTCGCAATCCGCTAGTATGATAACGCCCTTACTCACATAAAGCCCTCGCCAGTCGCCGAGGTCCTGCCACGTCTTGGTCCTCAGACAGTCGAGGATCACGGATGAGTTGTGATGTGGACAGCGGAGCGCCCGCGCCTGCCTCTCCGCCAGGCGGCGCTGGTCGCGAGGGTAGGGCTCCTTGCCCACGGGGGAGGCGCTCATTGATATCGCGCGGTGGAACAGACCTAAAACATACCAAGTAATGATAAATCAAAAACACTCAAAAAAAATTTAATAAATAAATGGGACCAACGGACCAAGTACTACCCTTGGAAGGGGATTTTTGGACGGTTTGACCAAAAATCCCTTGCTTTCAAAAAAACATCCTTGGCTTCATAAAGCCAAGGATGTTTTTGGACAAAAAATCGCAAGGGCGAGTCCTTCCGCAATTGGATTTCGCCGCGTAAGGTCGGCACTGGTGTTTCATATTAGTCGAACACTTTAGAACGAACATATATAATCAATTGCGGAACTTACAACCGTATTTTTGGCGTAGTGTTGGCATTAGACACTTAGATCCTGATCAAACTTCCACTTACTAGTGATTTACTTAATTATCCATCTCGTGTCTCTTTGTGTCTATCTCCGACATTGTCTCTTACCACTATACATGTTTGTGTGTGCTAAATAAATGTTTATCTATCTATTAACCTTCAGACATAGGTGAGATCATATGCAGCATGACGCTGATGGATCCAGCGCTGCAGCCGCTGATGGTGACCGCGTCAGGGTCTCCTCCGAACGCCGCGATGTTCTAAATTACCTTCAGACATAGGTGAGATCATATGCAGCATGACGCTGATGGATCCAGCGCTGCAGCCGCTGATGGTGACCGCGTCAGGGTCTCCTCCGAACGCCGCGATGTTCTAACTTACCTTCAGACATAGGTGAGATCATATGCAGCATGACGCTGATGGATCCAGCGCTGCAGCCGCTGATGGTGACCGCGTCAGGGTCTCCTCCGAACGCCGCGATGTTCTAAATTACCTTCAGACATAGGTGAGATCATATGCAGCATGACGCTGATGGATCCAGCGCTGCAGCCGCTGATGGTGACCTTGTCAGGGTCTCCTCCGAACGCCGCGATGTTCCTCCGCACCCAGCGCAGCGCCGCCACTTGGTCCTTCATGCCGTTGTTGCCGGGGGCCACGGCGTCGCCAGTGCTCAACCAACCTGATACATTTTTACAAATACTTCTTATTCTGTTTATCCAGTCTAAAGAGGAAACTCAGAAACCAAAGGATTTCCTTTCCTCCTAACCATCTTATTGTTCTTTTCTTGTCGAGAATCTTGAAGCTGTTCAATGTGAGTTTTATCCTCTATCTATACAAAAGAAGAATAGTGAAGTGAAGTGTGTTGTTGTCTGTAATTTACTTTTTACTTTATTTTATACATACCTACCTAATACGAGTACGTTGCTTTTTATTTCGTTCAAAACGACAGCATTTGGTTGAAAAAGTAGAATAACTACTTTATTCAACCACCACAACGAAGTCAATGCCACCACAACACAATCCAATTCAATTTCAACACAATACATGCCGCAAAGAGTGGAAGCTTTAGACCTTTGCCCACTAGTGGGACAGGATAGGTTAGTTAAAAAAAACATCTCAGTAAACTCGTACGCTTCCATCTCAGTAAACTCGTACGCTTCCAGGCAATAGAACCTCCTAGTTTTAAGAACGTGACTATTCAAAGTGGTCTGTAATAAGGTTTTATTGAATAAAAATTATTTGACTTTTGACTCACCGAGTGCTCCGAGCCGGTAGTTGATGGTGACCAGCACTAGGTCCCGGTCCAGCAGATAGTGCGGCCCCGCGAGGTCGCTGCGACCCGCCATCGAGTAGTAATCTCACCGAGTGGTCCGAGCCGGTAGTTGATGGTGACCAGCACGAGGTCCCGGTCCAGCAGATAGTGCGGGCCCGCGAGGTCGCTGCGACCCGCCATCGAGTAGTAATCTCACCGAGTGCTCCGAGCCGGTAGTTGATGGTGACCAGCACGAGGTCCCGGTCCAGCAGATAGTGCGGCCCCGCGAGGTCGCTGCGACCCGCCATCGAGTAGTAATCTCACCGAGTGCTCCGAGCCGGTAGTTGATGGTGACCAGCACGAGGTCCCGGTCCAGCAGATAGTGCGGCCCCGCGAGGTCGCTGCGACCCGCCATCGAGTAGTAATCTCACCGAGTGGTCCGAGCCGGTAGTTGATGGTGACCAGCACGAGGTCCCGGTCCAGCAGATAGTGCGGCCCCGCGAGGTCGCTGCGACCCGCCATCGAGTAGTAATCTCACCGAGTGGTCCGAGCCGGTAGTTGATGGTGACCAGCACGAGGTCCCGGTCCAGCAGATAGTGCGGGCCCGCGAGGTCGCTGCGACCCGCCATCGAGTAGTAATCTCACCGAGTGCTCCGAGCCGGTAGTTGATGGTGACCAGCACGAGGTCCCGGTCCAGCAGATAGTGCGGCCCCGCGAGGTCGCTGCGACCCGCCATCGAGTAGTAATCTCACCGAGTGGTCCGAGCCGGTAGTTGATGGTGACCAGCACGAGGTCCCGGTCCAGCAGATAGTGCGGCCCCGCGAGGTCGCTGCGACCCGCCATCGAGTAGTAATCTCACCGAGTGCTCCGAGCCGGTAGTTGATGGTGACCAGCACTAGGTCCCGGTCCAGCAGATAGTGCGGCCCCGCGAGGTCGCTGCGACCCGCCATCGAGTAGTAATCTCACCGAGTGCTCCGAGCCGGTAGTTGATGGTGACCAGCACGAGGTCCCGGTCCAGCAGATAGTGCGGCCCCGCGAGGTCGCTGCGACCCGCCATCGAGTAGAACCCGCCCGCGTGAATGTAGAAGATCACAGGGAGGGGCTTCTTGCTGGAAACAACGATAAACTTTCTTAAGTACATAAGTTCAGATACCTCATTGTGGTTGGTTTGGTTGGTAGCTATTTATTGGCTCAACGAATCAGCACCTTCTTTTTTCATCTTAGGTACACTTCTAAGTGGCTAGTTATCATTTTTAAAGTTATTTGGACACTGTCAAACCGAAATTACTGTCGCTGATGTTATGTGTTAGGTCCACTCTTAATTCCCGTAATAACAATGGATGTGCAGAAGACGACGAAGAAGAACTATTAAAAGTGTTGTCATTCTCACCTCTTGTTGTCCGGTGTGTACACATTGATGGTGAGACAGTCTTCAGAGACAGGGTAGGTGGGCGGCGCGATCAGCGGGCACGCGGGGCCGTCGTCTGTGGCGTCCACCTCGCTAGGGTACGTGAGGATCGGCTGAGGGGGCTGGAGGGAAAGTGGTTTATATCAGTCTGTTTCTTGGTGTTTTGGAACAGTTATGGAACTGTGAGACGTTTCAATGTAATCTTTGAGGTTTTACTACCTATGACCTATTGTTGGATGTACCTATGTCTGAAATAAAATGATTTCTATATATTATTTACTAAATCGATGAAAAACAAACGATATAAAAAATAAACTAGCAAAGCTGAGAGGACGGTTTAGGTGTTGGGCAAGCCTATTCCATCTCAACAATGTCCCATTTCTTATAGTTTCGCAGAAGGCCAAAATTGCCTCCTGACACTGTCTGATCATCTAGTAAGTAAATAGAGATAAAGGCCTGTATGTGCCTTTTTTAGCGATCAACACACCACACAATGACAAATCATTTATGGATTTGTATTTATCGCGATTTTTGCATTAAGATTTCGGTAGAAACTGACCTGGAACCTGAGCTCTCCCACAGGTGCCTCTGCATACTTGATGCCGCGGTAGGACTGGAAGCGTCGTCCGCGTCGTGTGGTGTCCCACGACCCACGGAACAGGCCCGATGGAGACCTCGTGATTGGCTGCTCGGCAGAGGGCGAAGGTGGTGATTGGCTGGAACTGGTGCTGATTGGCTCGTTGGACGCAGACGGAGATGGTGAGGGTGACGGTGATGAGGGACTCGAAGCTGGTGTGGAAGATACTAAAAATAGATAGGGTCATGGAATTTTCAACGATTGAATTTGGTGGACCTTAACGAAACATAAAGTACCTATGCTTACTGTGTCAATTGTCATGTAGGTAGCAGATTAAAGTAAGATTTAAGTTGCAAGTGCTTGTCAAAGTTGGGTTGCGTACATTTTATTCAGTTATCTAGAAAGAACCTAAGTTTAACAGTCTGGTTTGTATTCTAACGCTGGCTGTAATAAAATTACACGCCAATACAAAAAACACACCAACAATCATGTTAGATTGTTTAGAACTAATTTCAATAAACAAATACACATTTACTATTATTTCACAGAATGTTTCAAAAATAGTTGACTTTCTACCTGTAGGTTCTGTTTTCACAGATTGTTTCACGTATCCTTGTACCAGAACAATGGCCAAGGCCACACATAGCACAGCTTTGACCCACATGCCTGACTTTGGTCAGTTACACTTTTCACTATGCCTTTCGGACTCCAAACTGCTCCAGAGACCAAACTCTAAAAACTGAGCTGTCTCCTTCAATGCTCACAGAGCACTGGGTTAAAACTCGTCTGCACTGTTTTTATAGTCATGTATTTTTAGGTATAGTTATAGTTAGAGAGCTGGTAGTGATATTTATGCGTCAAGTAGGTATGTGCAGTTGGATGGACGACAAAATGAAGATAAGCAAATCCTGGAAAAGGATGTTTGTGTGTGATTGCACAAATTTGTAAAATTGTGTGGTAGGTTAAAAAACAATAACAGATTTCTTTTTAGCAAAAATATTATTTCAGAACTACTTAGGTAGGTAGGGACCTACATTTAGGGACACAATGCATTACACTGTACTTGTATTTTGTAGTAGATACATATTTTAAAGAAATTTATAAGTTGACACAATCACACTTGACATAATTATCATGATTGAAGCGAAATCATTATAAAAACCTACACTACACAAAATTATGCACTAGTAGGACCTACACACATCAACAAAGTCTAGGGATATTGTACATTTCATCAAATATCTAAAAATCGGTGAAGAATTTTTAAAAACAGTAAATGGCAAAATGGTAGGTAATTTTAAGGTCTATAAGAATAAAATAAAACATTATGTAATTATTTTGTTTTTAATATTAATAATATTATTTTTTTAACTCCATAGAAAATTTGTATGATAAAAATAATAATTTCTTACTGTTTTTTTTATTAAATTTAAAATCTAATTTTAAGTTATTAGTGTTACTACCTCTTACATTAATTACACATCGATATTTTTGGTTGATACTTAAAATTAAATTGCCAATTTCTTGTTGCGGAGTTCTCGGTGAGCGGCCGCGCGGTATGGACATTAGCATTATCGTGTTTGAGTAAAAGTTCTTAGCCCATTTGGATTCCGTGAGGGACAACGACAGATTCTAGTACCTCCTCGTGGTATTTTTATGCAGTCATGTTGCCTTGGATCCAAACGAGCTGGGTTCGTGCGCCAAGACGAATTTCTGCCCAAAGCGTGATTGTTCCGCCTTGGTATGGGGGGACCTCTTGAGGGTGCTGCAGGCGACTAACTCTTCCTAAAGTTTGGCAAACGCGTGTTCTTCTTGAATCCGGATGAAAATTAAACCGGAACTCATCGATGAACAGTACCAAAGACCAATGTTAGTCACTCGATGTTAAATGCTCCCGAGCTTGCAAATGTAGCCGACCGCGATTGCCACGTCGCAACGCTGTAACATGCAACGGTCTTCGAACATGAAGACCAACTTCATGCGACCTCATTTGAACGGTTTGGACGCTTATCAGCAGCTGGGGGTCCCCCTAGAGCCTTTTTACTAGTTACATCGCTGTAAAATTCAGTGGTCTTCTAGCGGTCATTTGGAAAAATCAATCCTGTCTCTGCGTAGTAACACCGAATCTAACCTTGGGCAGTTTTACTACATCCCTATTACTAAGATAACGTGATCACAATCCTGTTATCACGTCTTGGCTGGCGTGTATGGCCTCAGCAACAACGCGTTAAATAGCACCATTTTCTAACGTGCCCACGGCTCACGGGTTTCATCTCGACTCAAATGACGATGTAAAATTGCTCTTTAAACTCATACGGCCCAACAAATCATAAAATAAAAACAATACAATCCCTTTTTCAATAATTAATTTCAATAAAACAATTTAATTTTTTCTCGTCGAAACACACCTCTAACAATTTTGCCTCCGTACTATTAATAATTCTTTTTTTTTTTTATTTCCATTAAAAAAAGTTGAAAATAGAATAGAAGAGGTTTCAATCGGTATATAAACTTTTAATGAAAACAAACAAGATTTTAAAATATCAAAGCGAAAATAATGTGGTACTAAGATATCCCTAGACTTTGTTGATGTGTGTATGTTTATTTTATACAATTAGTAGCCGAAACATAACAACAGTTTGAGGTAAAATTATCGCCTCCTACTCCTTGACTTTAAGGTAACAAAGATGAGTCTTCTCGTGTGGTTTTCTTTTCCCTATTATTGTTGTAGGTACCTACTATACTACGTATATTACCAGGAACCGGTTCCAAAGGTCACTATGGACTCAGGGCAGTGGTCTAGGTAGCCATAGATCTGCGCTTGGGACTTTGGGATGACTGTTTGTAGGTAGGTACCTATCGTGACGTTTTGTTTACATTACTGTTACAATTCCCATTGATGATGTTATACACAACACGAATGAAATAGGTACAAGCTTTGGCGCGTTTTAGTTTTAGGTGAACGATGGACTAGAATTTTTCTCATTTAGGTGGACGGCGGATAAGAAATTAAAAACTTTATATAAGGGTAAATTAATCAAAAATGTAATTGTATGAACATAGAACCACCTTTTTTAACAAGTCATCACAATAATGGAAGGAGACATTTTAATTTTACTGATCATAAATCTAGATCAATAACTTGAGGAAAATCTTCTGCCGTCTGGGAAACCCCAACTCATTCTCATGCAGAGTACGCGTGGCTCAAGGACACTCTTTATCATTTCTCACAGACTTAAAAAAAAGAGGTTCTTTGTACGATAATTGCATAGCTTCTATCGCGTATTCGCGGGCCTTGAGCGCTGAGACCGAATCCAGAAATTCCGTAACGAAAATAACCTAACGCTTGTCTCTTTATTAAAATACTAGCTGCGCCACGCGGTTTCACCCACGTAAGTCCCGTTCCCGCGGGAATATCGGGATAAAAAGTAGCCTATGTCACTCGTGGATAATGTAGCTTTCGAATGGTGAAAGAATTTTTAAAATCGGTCCAGTAGTTTTTGAGCCTATTCATTACAACCAAACAAACAAACAAACAAACAAACAAACAAACAAAGTTTTCCTCTTTATAATATTAGTGTAGATATAAAATCCCAGTTCATCTAAGGTGCTTATTCCTGAAATCCTATATCCTTTTAGGATCCAGCTCTAAAAGGATTTTTATGGACTTTTGTCGAGAAAAGTATCAACTTTGTTTCTTCTACGAATACTGGAAGGGGATTTTTGGTCAAAAAGCCCAGAAATCCCCTGCACTAATAAGGGTTGAGCGAAACTGTTAAATTATTTAAATAAGTAGGTATTTTATTTGTGTAAACTTTGTTCCACCGAATGTTTCTGTTTGTGATTCAAAAGATTTTTGTAATTTCTTGCGGTTGGCATCTTTGAAGACGTGCGTGAAATTGCATTAAACGCAAAAACATACGGTTTGTAGTAAAAGCTCAAAAGTGAAACACTGGATAATATGTTGAACAATCTATTCATTTCATCAATTTAAACTTAATACCATCTTCACTTCTTCATGATTACAACACGAATGGCGCCCGTACTTGGTGTACCCTCTTTTATACTGCCTTTTGACAACTCAAGAGTCAAACCAAGTACTGGCGGAACAGTAATAAACAATTGAGTACTAAAATAATATTCTAAATGTCTGTAAAAATACAAAATAATAATAATATGATTTCATTAATTATCAGACGAATTTACAAACTATTCACGAGTGATTTAATGTACTGACAGCAACTTCCGGTAAGGTTGAAGTACTGTCAGTTCATTACTTATTGTTTATCCACATTGTTTTATCGTGACAATAACTTTGTAAACAGTCAAAATATACTCAGCGTTAAATTAAAGCTAACAGATTCGGCCATCTGATAACAGCACCCGCCCTCGGGTGTAATGTTAAAATAGAAAGAGTCATACACCGTAGTTATTAAAATGTTAATCATTATCATGTTTAAATAAACACTAACAGTAGGTACTTTACATTAAAAACATGAGTAATTACACCTGATCAGCTAATTTCAGCATTCTACAAGTAAAAATAATTTTACCAAACTTAAACTAAGGGTAATTTCACCCAACTTAAACTAAGGGTAATTTCACCCAACTTAAACTAAGGGTAATTTCACCCAACTTTAACTAAGGGTAATTTCACCCAAATATACAGCGTACAGCGTGGTGACGGTGAATAAGCACCACTGCCACACACAGGTTAGAGTCATTCATTATTACAAATAAAATATTAAGTCCCAACCAGTTTGGTTTTCAAAAACAAAAAAACACGACATTAGCGATTTTCAAAATGTTAAAATCAGTTCTAGAAGATGTTAATAATAAGTCATATGGCGTAGCACTTTTTCTAGATATGTCAAAAGCTTTTGACTGCGTAGTACACCAGATTCTACTGAATAAGTTAGAAAGCATTGGCATAAGAGGAACCGCTCTATCTTTACTCACTTCCTATCTACAGAATAGGTGTCAGTCTACGATCATAGACACATTTAATAGTAATAATAAAACAGTAGAAAGAAAACAATCAAAATTTGAATTAGTAACTATTGGAGTCCCACAGGGCAGCATTCTTGGTCCACTTTTATTTTTATTATATATTAATGATCTACCAAAAATAACCAAACATTTGTGTGTCATGTTTGCAGATGATGCAACAGTCTATATACCACAGCATAATTTATCTACAATTGAATATGAAACTGAAGTAAATAACACCCTTAATTATATTGTTGATTGGTTGGAAAAGATAAACTTAAAAATTAATATTAGCAAAACAAATTTAATTAGATTTAGAAACTACAAAACTCCAGAAATAAAGCTAAACATTTTAAATAGGGGAAATAAGGTAAATGAAATAAAAGTAACAAATTTTTTAGGACTCAAAATAGATTGTTACCTAAACTGGAAAGCTCACATTAACGATATTAACAGTAAACTATCAAAATATTGCTACGCATTATACATACTTAGCTCAACTGCATCAAAAGAAATTGCAAAACAAACCTACTATGGTTTCGTTTATCCTCAATTATGTTACGGTGTCATTTTTTGGGGTAATTCTGTAGATCTAGAATCAGCCTTTGTAATGCAAAAGAAATGCCTGCGTGCAATATATCATATGAAGAACACTGAAACTTTACGCCATATATTTAAGGAAGAAAATTTGTTAACTCTTACCTGTATTTACATATTAGAAATTTGTCTGTTCGTCAAAAACAACGTTAATTATTTTTTTGAAAAAAAGTCATTTCGAGTCAACTCCTTACGATCAAAATATAAACATGATATTTGTATTCCCCAAATTAATAATGCCATGTACTCAAATGGTACCTTCATTTCAGCAGCCCGTATTTACAATAAGCTACCGTTCAATATTAAAGTCCTTGAAGGAAATAAATTTAAAAACCAGCTTAGAAATTGGCTAGTAAACAGTGTTTTTTACAATTTAAACGAGTATTTTGATAGGTAGATGACCACAATTTTATTTTTAATTATCGATTCCTAATGAAAAAATACCTACTTACCTAATTTATACTAAGTAGGTACCTTTTATTAATTTTGGTCCCTAAATTTGCATTTTTAATGTTGCCAAGTTATTTGTCATTTTGAATTATCTTTGTGTACCTACCAAGGTATACCTACTTTAAAATTCGCATTTTACTTATATACCTACCTATTTACCTGTGTCTAGGTTAATTTATTTGTATTATTGTAACGTTGCACATCCGAAATGGATAACAGCTGTTTAAACTTGTACCTAATAATATGTAAGACCTACCATTGTACAACAGTTTTTGCAATAAAATATTTCTGATTCTGATTCTGATTTCTGATTCTGCCTGCAGTGCTCCCACTGCGCGCTCGATCAACAGCGGAGGCTGACCTGCACCTCCGTCGCTTACTTAACAATGGTTTACCCATGTTACAGTGTCGGGGGTTTTCTTCTGTTTTGTTTACCTTACCTCCACTTTGACTATTTCTTACAAATAGCCTTTGTCAAAGGACAGCGTGTTACATCCCCTCTTCTGAACTAAAAGCTCAAAAGTGAAACACTGGATAATATGTTGAACAATCTATTCATTTCATCAATTTAAACTTAATACCATCTTCACTTCTTCATGATTACAACACGAATGGCGCCCGTACTTGGTGTACCCTCTTTTATACTGCCTTTTGACAACTCAAGAGTCAAACCAAGTACTGGCGGAACAGTAATAAACAATTGAGTACTAAAATAATATTCTAAATGTCTGTAAAAATACAAAATAATAATAATATGATTTCATTAATTATCAGACGAATTTACAAACTATTCACGAGTGATTTAATGAACTGACAGCAACTTCCGGTAAGGTTGAAGTACTGTCAGTTCATTACTTATTGTTTATCCACATTGTTTTATCGTGACAATAACTTTGTAAACAGTCAAAATATACTCAGCGTTAAATTAAAGCTAACAGTAGGTAGTTTGAACCTATTGAAATATTTTCCTTAATCGTGGAATACTAGGTACTATTCCACGATTCTAGTCATCTTTACCTAGTCACCACATCACATGTCGGTAAATGTGAAGAAAACATTACAAAACTTATTTAAAAGAATTTTTTTCAACTTTATTTAGAGAACTGACAAGAAACATTAACTGAGATCAAGACTGAGATTGAGAACAAGACTGAGACTGAGACCAAGACTGATATTGAGACCGAGACCGACGGAAACAAAGACCAAGACGGAGTGTAGGCGCAAGTAGGATCTTAAAAAAGGTACAATCTGGATAATTTAATTTCCTTTTTTCAATCATACTTGAAAGGCTTTTAATCACTATCCTAATTAATTATATAATAATTAGGATACTATTAATTAGGATAGTGATTAACAAACTATATATATTAAGTATATAGTTTGTTAATCACTATCCTTATTAATTATAAGAAATAATTTTGCAAATAAGCCTTTTACTCGTATTATAATTAAATAACAATTAGTTTTCTGTTTTTATTTTTATTTATTAAAAAAATCACATGACAATCACTAAGGGAGGCCTATGCCCAGCAGTGGGGTAAAAATTGCTGATGATGATGATGATGATGATGAAAAAATCACATCTTGTTATGGCCTAACACAAAGTCAGATGTATAATAAACTATTTAGTAAAGTCATTACTTCAAGTTGTCTTTAATAAAATATAAAAAACGGTAACCTGATAAATACCTGTTCATATAATTTATAATAGTTCTAATTAGTCAGTACAAATATCACATCCAGGTTCTCGATAAAGGCGCTCCCACACTGTAAACCGTTCCTCGAATAGTTTCTCCTTGACTGTAAAGGCTCGGTCCACACGCAGGTAGCGACGCGAGGGGGGCTCCATGCGCGGCCACGAGAAGGAGACCTCGGGGGTGTCTGCACGCGGGTTGGGGTTCCTGGAACCATATTTAGATAGATATATAGATAGATAAAACATTTTTTTTATTTGTAACTCGAATATATTGTCCCACTGCAGGGCAAAGGCCTCCCTATCTTTATCCCAGGCCGCAGTGGGCCAACCTATATAGATCTAGTCGCGATGATGCATATCCCAAAATTAAAAAAAGGTTTACTTATTCGAAATCAGTCAAACTGTCTTCGCTTATATGGCCCTTAATAGAGTTTTTGGTAATTTTGGTCTTATAATCTCTTAATATCACATAATCTCTTCTATAGCTGAAAGTTCGGAAGGGGATTTTGATACCTACTTGAAATCAGAAACAAAATCTCATTTGCCGGCATAATAATAAATAATATTTTGACAGGGACATAACATAGTTAATTTGAACCGGATCCCACGAATTGAGAGCCTTCTCATTTTTGAAAAATGTTAAAGGTATCAAATCAATTATGAGTTTTCATCAAATAAGATATTGATTATTGAATTCAATTCAGTTCAATATCTTCAAAAAACTGGTTACAGTATTATTTATATACCAATTACGTTACGTAAATACATAAGTACCTCTTTAACCGCCGCCGCGCCGTGCCGTTTCATATCAAATCAAAACGCAACGTCAGCGCGATGCAGAAATGAAACTTACTAGCGACATCTAGTTTGTCCGAACTGAAACTTTACGACTGCATCCCCTACTTCCCAGATTTTTTTAGGGATTTTAAATCCTATGTTAAACGGCTTTTGGATCAGTTTCAATAACCAGTTGGTTTGACTTACTTCGTTATGATTCATCGGTGGTTATTTAATGGACAATTGTATAGGTTGCTAGCGCTCCGGTTTCGCCCGCGTAAGTCCTGTTCGAAAATCGGGATAAAAAGTAGCCTATATGTTAATCCAGGGTATCACATATCTAATCTACATACCAAATTTTAACCAAATCGGTCCAGCCGTTTTTGCGTGAAAAAATAACAAACATACATACATTTTCACAAACTTTCACATTTATTATAGTAGGAAGTAGGATAGGATAGTTTACCCGTATCTAGCGAAGTTGTAAAAGATGGCGGTCATCCTGTCCACCATCTTGGAATCCTCCGCGTCGGAGACTGGGATCAGAGGGAAGGACGCGTTGATGCTGAATAGATAGATCAGGTCGTCGTGGTGGGCCGCTCCTGTTCATTATCTATATTTAGTAGTAGTAGTAGTAAAACATTCAATTTGGTACTATACTTCATTTCTTGAAGCAAGCTAATAGGAAGAAAAAATAAACTCACGTGATTGGTTGTCGAAAATAATTGTCTATCTCGTGATTGGCTAGATTGACAAATAAATTGTCAATTTTCAAATCTAGCCAATCCGAGAATAGACAATTATTTTCGACGACCAATCACGTGCGTTTCTTTTTCTTCCTATTAGCTCGCTTCAAGAAATGAAGTATATGTTGGTACCAAATTGAATGTTTTGTTTTTAATTGTATTTCTGTGTGATATTTATTTTATTATCAATTTGAATCTATGGATATATTGGTTATCTGAATTAATAAACGAATTTAATGAATTAATTTAGCGCTTTATGTTGATGATGATGTATATCCTCACCGACTGGTCTCTTGGTCTGTGGATCCTCGTAGTGGCTGCGGTTGCCGATGTATGAGAACTGGTAGTAGTACGTAGCCATACGAGAGTATACCGCGAGCGCGTTCGATAAACTGATGGATGGATGGGAGAGTGGTTATTGTAATCTGTTATAGCCTTTATAGAGTTAGTTATAGATATTTGTTTCGTGTCTGGGTGTTTTCTATCTATAATATGTATGTATTTACAAAAAAAAATGTATCTAAGTATTATAACAGCCATCTGGTTACCATAACACGAGCATTAAGTTGCTTAGCTAGACTAGATGATGCTGTGTGGAATGTCTAAAGATATTTATTTATTTATGGGGGTTGTCTTCACTTCTACACTAATATTATAAAGAGGTAAAATTTGTTTGTTTGTTTGATGGAGGTAATCTCCGAAGCTGCTGAAGCAATTTCAAAAATTCTTTTACGGGTTGTAGAACTATCCGGGAGGTTATAGAAACACCTAGACTCGAGACAAATATTTGCAAACATTTCAGCGGGAATCGAACCCACGACCTCTGCATTTCTGGCTTTCATTGCGGCACTGAGGTCGACTTACCCATTTCTCAACGTGATACACGATTTGACGACCTCGGTGGCGCAGTGGGCGAAAGCTTGGCTGAGACGCGGGGGTCGCGGGTTCGATCCCCGCTACGGGACAAATGTTTGTATGTTCTGCAGATATTTGTTCCGTGTCTGGATGTTTTCTATCTATAATATGTATGTATTTACAAAAAAAAAAATATGTATCTAAGTATTATATCAGTCATCTGGTTACCATAACACAAGCATTAAGTTGCTTAGCTTGGGACTAGATGACGCTGTGTGGAATGTCCAAGGATATTTATTTATTTATTTATTTATTTATACAAAGATCAGATCACTTACGAATGAGCACCAAATCCTATAATAGCATCTGAATACAGCTTCCCCAGATTGCTGGCTGTATATGTATCATTCCTCAGCGGCTTGTCGTCCAAGTAAGCTTGTCTCAAGCAGTCAGCAGCTTGCTTGGAAGGCTCGCGGAGGTAGAAGGCTATGGGGGCGAGGCGATGCCATTCTGAGTCTAGGGTAGTTGTGAGAGTGGAATTCTCAAGGATACCTGGAAAAATAGATTTCAAAATAGATATTTTTAATCTTAGTCCCAGTCTCGGTTTCGGACTGGGTCTCGCTCGATCTCGATCTCAGTGTTAAATTCAGTCTTAGCCTCAGTCTTAATTTAAGTGTCAGTCTTGGTCTCAGTCTCGGTCTTAGTCTTAGTCTCAGTCTTGGTCTCAATCACAGTCTTAGTCTCAGTCTTAGTATCAGTCTTAGTCTCAATCTCAGTCTCAGTCTTAGTCTTAGTATCAGTCTTAGACTTAGTATCAGTCTTAGTCTCAGTCTCAGTAACTTTACCTCTAGGTTAACTTACCGAATGCCTTCCAAAAGAACTCATCTTCCGTCTGACTGACGATGTAGGGGACATGTTGCGCGTCCCCTCTACGTATCGTCTCCAGCGGGTCTTCCGTCAGGAAACGTTCCTGACCGCACTCGGGCTCCACTATGGGCACCCATAGGAGCACTGGGTCGTAGCCGAAGTCCTGAGAAATATTTTAAATTCAATTTCAACATCAACTTCAACTTCAACTTCAACTTCAACTTCAATTTCAATTTCAATTTCAATTCATTTATCTACACTAATATTATAAAGAGGAAAACTTTGTTTGTTTGTTTGTTTGTTTGTTTGGTTGTAATGAATAGGCTCAAAAACTACTGGACCGATTTTAAAAATTCTTTCACCATTCGAAAGCTACATTATCCACGAGTAACATAGGCTACTTTTTATCCCAATATTCCCGCGGGAACGGGACTTACGCGGGTGAAACCGCGGGGAGCAGCTAGTTTATTATATAAGTATAGGTTTGTGAACCTAGGTAGCTATTTAAATGGTTTAAACTAAGGTAGGTAGAATAGAACCACGATTTATTTTTCACTTAATTTTTTTCTTTATCGTACGTATATGAGCTTATTCCCAGCAATTTTCGTATTTAAGCTCATTATCATCATCATCATCATCATCATTGTCAGCTTGGTAGAACCCACTGCTGGGCATAAGCCTCCTTCCCTGAACGCCAAACACTTCTGCTTTGGGCCTTTTGCATCCAGGTCTTACCCTGTACAGCAACTATGTCGTCCATCCATCATCATTATCATAAGAAAAAAAAATGAGTTTGATAATAATAAAAATTGGTTCAAAACTGCTACTCACAAACATGCTATCCAAAGAGTCTCCCAACTCCTTAGCCGTCTTCGTCCTCAGACATTTCAATATCTCCTCGGAGGTGTTAGTGGGGCAGCCCACTACAGCGGCCTGTCGCTCCGCCAGGCCGCGCTGGTGGGAGGGGAGCTTTACTTGAGAGATGGGGGACCCGCTCATTGATATCGCGTGCTGGAATAGACCTGGAATAGATTAGGAGTCTTAGGAGAGATTGTAGGTGACTGTACTATATCTTACTATGTTTGTGCTATGAGATTAACCAAACGTACTAGGCATTGAATTTTTAAGCTATTGCATAGCTTCTATCGCGGGCCTTGAGCGTGGAGACCGAATCCAGAAATTCCGTAACGAAATCACCTGACCGCTGTCACTTTAGTTCAGCAACTCGCCTCTAGGTGGCATGCAATAGCTTTACCGCGGCAGTCCCCGAGTGTCATACGTCTTTTTTTTTTCTTTGCTTAGGAAATCTGTGATACCACAGATACATGGTATTATGCTCAGGATACACGACGACACTGACACTCGACACAAATGTCGACAGTAGTGTCGATTGCAAACAAAATTGATTTGCAACTAAGTGTCGCGGCGGTGGACACACGCAGACAGTCGATGTATACACTGAGTGTCTAGTGTCTGGTGTCGTCGTGTACCTATCCTGAGCATTATTTTATCTGTGGTGGCACATTAGTGCTTACCTCTAGACATGGGCGAGACAGTATGCAGCTGTACACTGAAGGCCCCGGCGCTGTACCCCGCGAGGGTCACCAGACGAGGGTCTCCCGCAAAGGACGCGATGTTCCTCTGTACCCAGCGGAGCGCACACACCTGGTCCTTGAACCCGTTGTTGCCGGGGGCTAGGTGGTCGCCCGTGCTTAGGAAACCTGGAACATAGATAGATAAGTGAATATCCATACTAATATTATAAAAGGGAAAGTGTGTCTGTCTATCTGTGTGTCCGTCTTTCACGGCAGAACGGGTCGACGAATTGATATGATTTTTTGTGTGGTGATAGTTGAAGGGATAGTGAGTGACATAGGCTACTTTTTATCCCGATATTCCCACGGGAACGAAACGAAACGAAACCGCGGGGCGCAGCTAGTACCAAATAATGGACGTTTATTAGCTGTCTATTAAATTGCAATAAATAAATAAATAAATAAGACGATCGTGCCGCGTAGGTGAGAATTCGAATGAGACGTAGAGGTTGCGGGTTCTTTCCCCACTGGCGGACATAAACTGCATAAGCTGATTGTAATAGGGAAGATGAAGGAGAAAAAACCTACGTATTATCATAAACAAATTAGAACTTCATCCATGGTACGACTACGTAATTCACCTATGTATATATGAACGTTATAGAGGTAACTTACCGAGAGACGCGAGCCGGTAGTTGACAGTGACCAGCACTAGGTCCCTATCAAGCAGATAGTCGGGGCCGGCCACGTCGCTCCGTCCGGATATAGAGTAGAACCCGCCCGCGTGGAGAAACACCACCACTGGGAGGGGACCGCTGGAAACAACACTACATTAAACGGGGCAATACCGTACTTTTCATTCAAATCCGTCCGGCCTTTTAAGCGTGAAGGAAAAAAAAGCCTACGATTAACAGGGCAATGTAGTGCCTGGGTTGGACATTGTTTAGAAGGATTAGGAGTCAAAGTAGCCTATGAGTTAATCCCGGATATAAGCTATGCTGGTACCAAATTTAATTTAAATAAGCCGTTTGAACATGAAAAAATAACAAACATTCAACACACAACTTACACACTTTCAGACAAACTTTCACCTCTGTAATATTGATTACCTGACATTCCCTGGTGTATATACATTGAGTCTCAGACAGTCCTCGTCCACGAAGTATTCTCCTAGGGTCGGCTGCGGGCACGCCGGCCCGTCCCGCGTCGCGTCCACAACACTCGAGTACTGTACTATAGGTACAGGTGGCTGGAAATAGGGTAAACACTGCACCATTTGTTGACAGATTCTAGGGGTGGTCGCGTTTGGAACTATATAATCCCCTGGTATTAAAAACGTGTCACGTCTAACAGCCGGGATCTCGAACGCAGATCGAAAACATCGTGAGGAAATCAGTTAACTTTCTAGCAGTGTCGGTGAGCTTGCGAACTGTCACAGGAATGGTAACTTTTGCAAAATGCAGTTACCAAAATGTTTTGGGCATACTAGCCCCAGACATCTTCAAAGTATCTAAAACAAATGCCCAAATATCTGTAAGAATAAATAGGTGTATACCCTGTCTTCTTCTTCTTCCTGTCCTTACCCCACTATGTGTGGTCGGTACCACATGTGTTCTTCCACTTCCCTCTATCAGACGTCATCTCAGCACTCACACCTTTCTTACTCATGTCATCCTTCACACAATCCGTCCATCTTTTCTTGGTTCTACCTCTAGACCTGTGATAACATATTTTATTCTTATATTTACCTGAAACCTGCGCTCGCCGACAGGTGGCTCTGCATACGGTATTCCCCTGTAAGCCTGCAGGGGACGCCCGCGGCGCGTGCGCAGCCAGGACCCGAGGACGGGGCCCGCGGGGGGGCGCGCCAGGGGGGGAGAGGTTAGGTCTATGGATACATCTGGAAGGAAGGTAAGTTTGTATCTCTATACTAATATTATAAAGAGGTAATTTTGTGTTTTTCTTTTCACATTTTATTGACTTAATAATAATAGATTTTTAAGTACCGGTTGTAGATAGATACTTAAGTATAAAAAGGAACCTTTTTATTTAATTTAACAAACAAAATAAATTGTGCACTTTGTTAAATTAGAAAATAAATAATTCTAAATGAACAAATAATGAGAAAAGTAAGATCTAACCTGGAGGATGATGATGATGATGATGAGCCGACACAGCCGCACACAACAACAGCACGAGTCCGAACATCTTGCGCTGCGCACGCGCACTGAACAATCGATCACTTCTACAGCAGTTATAAGGAAAATAGGTATACTTACTCAAGTTATCCTGTTCGTCATCTTTCGCACAGACAAGACTGTGAGTACAGAATGCTGATACTGAATGTGGATGATGCATCGTGACATTGCAGGTCAGCTTATGTTGGTTAAACTTCCGAATTCAGTATCCACCACCATTAGCTGGCCTGCGATTATTAGCACGATACCTCGTCTTCAGTTTATTTATAGAGTAGGTAGAGTGACAGGGTGCTCGGAGTGAAAGTTTGTAATTGAATAGGTATTATAAAAAAAATCTGACGTCACAGACGTTGGTTAATCCGACTCGAGGAGGATAGCTTGGGTAAATGCGGGTTCAAAACCCGAATCGAATCTTTTGATAAGATTTTTAATTTTTGACAAAATTATTTGCGACCATGTATAAAAAAAGACTGCACATTCTTTGAAATTCTAGATGTCAACTGTGTAGTGGGGAAAACCCTGTAACAAGTGCCTTTGTTATGATTCTGCTTCCTATGACCGATACTCTTGTACTATTGCGTATTCCGTGCCGATACTAACTCATTCATAGATAAGGCATGACATTGTGTAGTATAGAAATGCCTAGTTGTTTACGTTTATATGTATGAGGAAAATGTTATTAAAACTGTCTCAGATAGATAAAATAACTCTAATAATTACGGGTATTATTACAGTAGCCAAAGAGCAGCTGTTTCTCTAATTTAGCCAATAAGCCTGCTGCAAGTTCACAAAACATTCGGACGGGATTCGAACCCCATTGATACAAGCCGGGGTGCCTCTAACTCGAATACCTGTGACGTCAGAATGTCAGTTTCGCTAAGATAGTTTTGGTAAATGCACCGATACCTGTAGATACTAACTTGACAGTACCTACCTATGTCGTCTTTGTCTAAAAATGCGTTGCAAATGCTTGATCCAGGTAGCCTTACATTTATTTTGACGTGACTGAGAAATTGATATAAAAAAAAGCAAGGCCCACACCACCAGGTTCTTGCATGATTCTTTCCCTGGTGTAGGGAGTTGCGTTGGAGCAGGCAATAGAGTCACCTAGCTTATAAGACTGTACAATTTTAGGTGATCCTTGAGGTCTTACAAAAATAAAGTAAGTAAGTACCATCGGAAAATCTATGTATTAACCTGTGTTTTCGGTAAATAAATGTATTTGTATTTTGTTGTAAGTATATTTTTCTTTCATTATAATAACTGAGAAGCAGACAATGTGATATTGCACGGTATCCAGTAATGTCGGTGAGTGTGACACTATATTAGGCGGCAGTGAAACCGTCGCGGCCGGTGGAAGCGAGTTTGAAATTAGAACGCGTAGGACAAGACAAGTGCGGCCTTGCCCGCGGCCTGCTTACTTGACATCTCTCTAGAGAGGGTAATACCTTTTTGAACAAACTGTTAGGCTATTGCATAGCTTCTATCGCTGGCCTTGGCGTGGAGACCGAATCCAGAAATTCCGTAACGAAATCACCTAACGCTGTCACTTTAGTTCAGCAACTCGCCTCTAGGTGGCATGCAATAGCTTTACCGCGGCAGTTCCCGAGTGCCACACGTCTTTTTTTTATAAATGTGCTCATAGCATAGGAAATCTAAGACGTTTCCTCTGAGTTCATAGAGAATGTTATAAATGTTAGGATATCATTGAGTTTCATGTTTAGTTTCATTTGCTAAGACTGTTGTTGATTAGCAAACACTTCGCACTTATTAACAAATATTTAAAAAAAAAAACGTGTGGCACTCGGGGACTGCCGCGGTAAAGCTATTGCATGCCACCTAGAGGCGAGTTACTGAACTAAAGTGACAAGCGTTAGGTTATTTTCGTTACGGAATTTCCGGATTGGGTCTCCATGCTCAAGGCCCGCGATAGAAGCTATGCAATAGCTTAAAACGATCTACTAAATAGTTGTACAAACAGCTCTATATGGTATCCTTTCACCGCGTCACGATATCCCGTTCAACATCCCGCTACAGCCTCGCTCGCTAGTGTCCGTCGCACGCGCCAGAATACAACTTGTGCTTGTGCCTAACAAACAAAAAAAAACACGCGCTCAATTTTAAACTCGTTCGAAATTTAAAATTTCGAATTTCGAATTATCTATGGTCAGGTGATTTTGTGTTTCTTTCGATCGAGTGTTGTGGAAAATGGCGCGATTTTCGATTATCAGTTTGGTAAGTTTATTGGTGTATTACGGGGCTTTATTTAGAAAATGTTTAGTGTAGGTAGATAATTACTTGCCAGTGTGTATTTTATGTGTTGGAAAAGCTTGGGGAAAGCTTTTGATAGAGAAATTCAATTTATTTTAATCTTTTTAGGTAGGCGTGTTTTAACGATGCATTTAAAGGTTTATTGGGCATTATTAGAAACTTAACACTGTATCAGTGAAAAAGGACGATAGTGTTTTATGTCCAAGACACTACAGCTTGTTTCTTTCCCAAATGGTTGCCTGAAAGAAATTGCTTTCGGCAATAAGGCCGCCAGTTGGTTCACAATTTGTGTTTTTGGAATTGTTACCGATAAAGAGTTATCTATCTATCTATAATCTATGTATCTACAACTTAAGTGTAGGCAAAAATTTCCTCCTGTGCTGACACATATTGTGTAAACCACTATAGATGTAAAGCCCTATATAGTAAGTGAAACTACTTAGTCCCATTGTATGCAATGCCGGCAAGCGTCCATTATCTCCGAATGCTAGAAAGTGGCGGAAAAACAGAATACGCAGAGAAATGAACCCCCCGGCTAGTTACCGAAATTGCTCCACTTTGCATTCAGCTGTGCTTGTTAGAATTAGAATGCAATTTTAAAGCTCTTCGGAATTGACTAGCAGCACGTTCCGGCTCTGCACGGGTGTACTAATGAAACTACAGAGTTAAAATTAGCCTATACCATCCCGACAGACCATTCCACACATCGGTACCTATTGCTGCGGCAGAAATCAAGGAATCTGTCGGAGCGCTGCTCTTTCGTTTCTGAATGTAGGAAATTAGTTTCTGTAGATAATTGTTGTTCAAATATTTCAATGAATCAATCCAAGACGAGGTTTTCATCAGCTCCGTCGTGTTCGTTCCCGCTGGCTGCGCGGGCGCACGCGGCCCACTATGCATCAATATTGCATGAGCTGCCTCGCTCCACTGACCGACCGCATTCATTGTCATTCAGTCGACAGCCGAGCTGGAGAGATTCTATGGATAATGAACTAATCAACTTGATGTTATCATTGCATCCACACAAGGCTATTAAAATCCTCTTTGCAGTAACTAACGGCAGCTAACTAGACTAAAAATTATACGGCGCTTCAGTAGGTGGCTTCATATGTGCATCGCGTCGAAACAACAAACGATATGGCCGGCTAAGCTTATAAGGTGGTTTAGGTGCTGGGCAAGCTTATTCCATATCAACAATGTCCCAGGCACTACAGTGTCTCGTTAAGTGTAGGCAAAGATTGCCTCTTGACGCTGTATAGATCATCTAGTAATGCAAAGGCCCAGCAGCAAACAAGCATGTTTTTCAGTAGCACGTGTATTTGAGGCTTTACGAACGAGATAAAGGCAGCTCGTGGAAAGTTGCGCTCGCGACGAATCAGTTCCACTCTCATTGTTCAACACTTTTGTTTTTAACTTGACCTAGGTCTTGTTTTTGTTCGGCTGGCCAATATTGAAGGAAAGAATCGATAGACTTTTACCTTGGTTATTTATTATGTTGTGCAAATACAGCTTACAAGTTCTTAATAAACATGTTATGCTTATTGTAGTGTCACCTAATTGACCAAGTAATAAATTGTACTCGTAAAATTACAAAAAAAGTCAAAATTTGAAATAAAACTTGCCAAAAATTGGCTTCGAAGCAATCATCTTCGTAACACACATCATCACGTCTCTTCAAGTTTGTTCAGTTGTACCATTCATGGTAGCGGTATATGAGTTACTGATTCTAAATAACTGTCACTAGTATGTACCAATAATGGTACTAAAGATCCAAAGTGGAGTCAGTTGTTGAACCCTCAATTGTACATACATACTACAAATCAATGGTACTGACTGTGGCAACATTCATTTATCATAAATGTTTACTAATATTTTTATGTTCAATGCTGTTCATTCAACGTATTTATTCGTGGACAGGTTATTAAAATCATAAATAACCATAACCACAAATAACCGCTAATATTGCCGAATAGTCACCGCATAACAATCTCATTCCTCCGGTATTCAGGGTACCCAAGGATTCCAAAACAAAGTCCCGCTACACTTTCACGACGCCTACGTTACTGCTGTATTATTTTGGAAATACCAAGAAACTTTAGCAGTTAAAGGACACATTCAGCTCTTAAGAGTTGATTAATGGTGTGCTAGAGAAAGCTTAATTATCTTTCTTTCTGACTCTTAAAATTAGTCATGTTGACCCCAAACGTAATGAGAAACCTGGGTTTTAATTGTTGATAAATGGGCAATGGTAATTCCGAACTGAATTTAACTTTACGTGACTTAAGCCCTGATGGAAATGAGTGGAGAACTCGAAGGGAGGCCTTTTTGCAGCAGCAGGCTAGTCAAGGATAAGAACAACGAACGAACGAACGAACGACTTTGTGTAGTGAATGGAGCTAAAGATTTGAGTCTGAATCGTTGTAGGTACTTAAGTGAAAATCTGGGCTCCTACTACGTGAGTACCGAATTCAGTTTCCATTAATGTAAGCTGAATACTTATACCGTTTTCGGTTTTCCTAGTAGAGGAACTGCTTACTTAAAAGGGGCAGTGAGTAGCGGCGGCGGCGCCGGCGGTAGGCCTGGTTCTTCCAAAGCGTCTCGGCTTTATGGAAACCAGGCCTTCCACCCAGTGGAGATGCGCTAATCAAAGCAAGAATTGACCAATCACACGCCACTGCAGTTTCTGGGGGTGCCTAAAAAAAACGCCTTGAACCGTGCCAAGGTTTTTTTTCATATGGAAATCGTAAATGGCCTACATGTGTGAGTGACCCCGAAAGAACCTGCGTAACAATTAGAGTCCGTTAACCACGTGACCTTCACCGAGTGACCCGGCCAGAGGGCAACGACCTTGCATTCCTTCCACCTCTTAACCGGTGGCTCAATGATCATTTTATGAAGAGGATTAGCTCAGTCAAACCTGATTTTTTGACTGTTTAATGAAATCTGTGAATACATTTGCCAAGATTTGCTTGCATTGCGCGTCCGACAGGCATTTTTCGTGTGCCAGATATACATTTTCCAGGTTTATTTCTTAGATATTTTCCTTATATTAGAAATGAAAAGCATAAATACTTAAAACTATTAGAGCTCTGGCTAACGCTCGTGCGCCAAACCATCTAGACTGCTGGATTAACCTATAAGCAATTAGGCCCTAAGCTTTAGGCCATCCGGTCCAGGACGGCACCAGAGACGACTGAAAAAATATATGACAGAAAAAGAAAGATAAGATTACTTTGGCCCTAAGGTAACTTGATGCCCTAAGCCTTAGGGCTTAGGGCATCAAGTTACCTTAATTCGGCACTGCCACCGATCTAGTGCATCAAAAGGCCCTATCTATCAATCTACTATTATTACTCGTACCTCTGATAACAATAAGCATAAAGCGGTATAACCTAAGGTCTGTGTCGTGAGTAGCATCCGCGTCGCCGCGCTCTGGTTGCCGGTAACGGGACTGTGTTCGCGAGTGTGCTGCCTGTAGGCGCGGGCATTTATACGGATATATCGATAACTACCGAATGTTTGCTGCTCATCTTTGCTTAACACGTTGTACCGGACGCACTATCTGCTGCTCCGCCGCAGCAGGACGAGCCGGAGGACTTGGGCCTTGAATGGGTTAACCTACCATCACCAAATCTAGCCAAGTGTCCTGCCCATTTAAGATTACTTCATATTGCAGCTTAGATTAGGCACACACAATGTTGCAACCAAAACATTTCAAAATAGGAAATATGACCGCGTAAATTGCGAGAGCTAATGATGGCGTGGAGACATCCCTCTTGATAGAGAGACAGGTACGTATAGTCATTAGTAGTACGTTTCACTCTGATTAGCAGCTTGATGAGTGCGTAAAGATGTCATATTAACTTCACATGCGTACTATAAGCTTGTGAGCTACTTTGACGAAGTTTTTATTGTTATTTTAAAGCGCTTGAGGGGCTTGCTGGTCATAAAACACGTAACTCGGAAAGGTCACCGTATCAATCTCTATCAATCAATCAATCAATCTACAGTGCAAATTGTGGTAGGTAGTAGGCAGAACTTAAAATACCTACAAACAAGAGTAGTGCCGACCTCCTTTAGTTTGTGGGTGGTATAAGATGATGATGGTGATTTCAAAAGCAAGTATCTAAGTGGAATATTTCCACTTTCTTACAAGAATTTAAGTGAATTAAGTTTTGTATATTACTGAAACTACCTACCAACCTACTAACAACTTACCTAGGTAGGTACCTATAGCCAGTTTTGTGAAAGGTATTCCCAGTAATTCCCACGTAGGTAGTAGGTAATTGGTTATCAGTTGCCAAAACAGATGACCAACAATTCAATTGTTCGTGACTACCTGCTATTATTGTCTTCAATTGGGTTAATAACTAAAGATTGTTATGTTGAATGAGGTTAATAATGTAAAATGTAAAAAAAATGTCCTACCTTTAACAACATAATACAGTAAAAGCTCCTTATTCGCGGGGGATACGTTCCATAAATATGCCGCGAATACAGAAACCGTGAATACGGAATGGTAATTTACATGGGATTATAGGGGATACGTTCCTAGGTGACAAAATTTTTGATTCGTTGACATTGAATGAACAATAAAACAATAAAACACGCAAAGCGGCTTTTACTATAGAACGGAACAGTAACATTAAAAAAAATACTTTTTTAAGTAACTCTGTTGCTTTTATTCTGTTTGTTTACATTCTCAAAAACACCAACGCAGCGAAGGCAGGTTTTTTCAAAGTCCTCTGCGTTAGGTATCATTTATAACAACATACTTTAGGCATAGTTGTAATAAGATCTATTTTCCTTTTTGTATTTAGTCCATATGACGGCATTTACAAAGAATATTGGGTTGGATACCTATTGAAATCTTTTTAATATTATGTATGTATGTACTTTATTAGATCCACGAATAACGAAATTTTTAGCCGCGAATATAGGAATTGGGTCGCATTTTTTTAAGCCGCGAATAGTGAAAACGCGAATGAAGAAAGCGCGAATAAGGAACTTCTACTGTATAGTAACTTGACTTGCGAGATGGTTTGCTCTAAAATTTGCTCTGCTCATACAAACTTACCTACTTTAAATTAACTTGCTCATATAAACAGTATTATTTTATCTGTGTATAAACTTACTTTTTATAATAATGTTAATGCGTTGCGACGATGTGTGGTATTCGGGTCAGCCCTAACGGTGCCCAGGAGGAAAGTAAGGGGGGGGGGGGGTATATATTTGGAAAAACACCAAAACAAATCACCTTCATTATGCATACTGAGAGAAAAAGAAAGAAGAAACATCTATGAAGTTAGGTACGTAAAGCTAATTAAATAATCGACTCTACATGAGGAGCTTTTGGGCCGAAGTAGTCATCAGTTCCGTCTAGCCCTCACCAGCATAGTAACATTCACTTATCCACCAGCTGGCAGTCACCCAGTTCCTATAACCAACTTACGGATGGCCATGACATTCGCCATACCAACGTCTATCAAAAAGTTTCATTCATACATTTTATGTTGTAAGAACAAAATTTCTATGGAGAAGGCCCTACGGACATCCGTACGATGGATAAAGAATTCGAGCAAAAATGACATTGATTTTTGTATTGCTCTACTTTTTAAAACCGATTTGACAAGCTACAAGCATGAACGGAGCTACAACAATACAATCAAGTTATCAAGATCAAAAACGAAAGTTAAGAGACATGCGATCCATCCGGCAATTTGGACAATTGATAGAAACCATGGATTTGGGTGAAACGCACAACCAACCTACATCTAACTAAAGTGTATAGGTGTAGGTAGGTACCGAAGTTTGCATGAATGAGGCATAGATACTTGAGTGTGAATGGAGCAGGTGGAAAAGTTCCAGCGAACATATGGTCACATTTTGGAGATTGCCCTGAGGCACCGAAAATTGACCGCTAGTTGTCACAAAACAATGTTGTGTCTCAAAATGTTCCATCATTTCTATACCAAAATGGATCCTCTCGGAGAGATAATTTAATGGAACCTAATAAACTATTTATAACATCTATTAAATTCAATTAAACGATGACGAATGGAATCAATTTTGAGGCAATTTATCCAGTTCCCGAAGATTAGTGATGCGCCGGCGGCACGCGGCTCGTGCTTTCCAAGTTAGGGTTGCCAAAACATTAAAGAAAAATAACATATTTCGTTATTATGTCGGTCTTATTCTGTCGTTATCATTTTCACGTTACGTGCGGAAAGTAAATTCACGAGCAAATGGGCTATTTCTGGTGACGGAGTTTTTAGGCCGCAGTAAAGCATTGTCTTTATGAAAGGGAAAGTACCATTGTGCAGATAAACATGTCAGACAACAGCTGAACTGTTCTCGGCCATTACACTCTCACTAACGACGACGACAGTTGGACACTGAATAACTTGCAAGTGCTTGCAAGTCAGCACTACCATAAGTTATAAGTACCATAGATATTCTTATTGGTCTATGGTTATACTTAGTAAACTAGACACTGCAGACTACTGTTTTTAGTTTTACTAACTGTTGTTTACTAAATGATGGTTTAGGAACATTATTTCCTAATATTTGTCATTGTCACACAGAGGGCAAATACCAAATAGGGTAGGTGCGTCAAATATGGGCCGGCGGGTAATAAGGGCCACTTCTATTTTAACATACTTCCAATATTATTATTAGACTCAAACCAAGCCTACATTATAGAGGACCATTAGGAAGGCTAATATCCGCGGTGGTATCGCCTTCCTATTCGCCTTCATGTCAGTAGACACATTTATTTAAACGATGTTTGTAAAAATCGCTCTACTAGAAAAAAATCTCCACGAAAACTGATTAATTGTGAGTACCATAGACTTTTTTTTTTTAATCTGCTGTTATGAATATAACATAAATTTATCATGTTTCCTGATTAAGTTAAGTTTAAATATAAATATAAATTTTTCATGATTTTACAGTGAATTTTGTCGAACTTGACGCAGGCGGCTAATAAGGGCCACCCCCAAGGCGGGTAGTAAGGGCCGTCAATTACAAGGCTTTCAGGTCTTCTTTCGAAGTCGTGTTCTATTTTATCTGTTTTTATTGTGTATACGTGTTCTGAGGTTAAAATATGTATGTATTTTCTTTCTTTTTTTTGCTATTTTAGTTAGAAGCGATTGATAATAATGAAGGACAAAGACTGGTTATTAGCAATACTGGTACACAAAAACAGATGCAAAGGGCAAGGTGACTGGTGACTAACGACTGACGACTGACGACTGACGACTGACGACTGACACCTGACGCCAGACGACTGACGACTGACGACTGACGACTGACGACTGACGACTGACGACTGACACCTGACGCCAGACGACTGACGACTGACGACTGACGACTGACGACTGATGAACAAAAAGAACAAAAAGAACAAAATGAACAAAAAGAACAAAAAGAACAAAAAGAACAAAAAGAACAAAAATAACAAAAAGAACAAAAAGAACAAAAAGAACAAAAAGAACAAAAAGAACAAAAAGAACAAAAAGAACAAAAAGAACAAAAAGAACAAAATGAACAAAAAGAACAAAATGAACAAAAAGAACAAAAAGAACAAAAAGAACAAAAAGAACAAAAAGAACAAAAAGACAAAAAGAACAAAATGAACAAAAAGAACAAAAAGAACAAAAAAAAACAATAAGAACGAAAAGAATTTTTTTGTTACTTTGACTTTAGTTCTGAAGCTTGTGGGATCGAAACCGGCCTTCACACATACTTCACACATTCACACACACACAACACAAAAGATTAGGTATATCTTGCGTTTGAGTGAGTATGCCCAATATAAGTACATAATACTTCACAGGACTCCTAGAAACTTGGAGGAAACATAATAGAGCAAAGTTCCAAAACGTAAACTTTCATAAGTTTAATAAGAGCCAACCAATTACCAACGAGAGAGAGGTTACCAATTCAAGAAAATTTTCAAGAAAATATTATGCTATTTTTGATTTTTTTTTGAGTTTTATGTAGTGAAACTAATAACTTTTTCAAGAATATGATAATTTTGAACAAATTTAGTCAATTAATGCTTTTTTTTCAAACTTTTCGTTTCATTAGTTTAATAAGGGCCATCACTGTTTTTTTCCGTGATTTAAATAAATCGTCAAGCGTAACTCACTAGAAAATCAATCTAAAAGTCTGCGAGAGATAGTATAGCTAGAGTTTACAATGATAAAAGACAAAATGAATGTTTTTGTTAAGTGGCCCATATTAAACTACCGTCGGCTAATAAGGACCAAAGGAAGGGTTTTGAAAAACCTCAATATTGATGATAAATTTCAATTAAAACCAAATAAATCATACTTTTTCAGACTGCTTATGAAGTAAACATTCTTAAAATGTCCTGTTTTTCATTCATATCCGTCTGATTTTGAAAATATTTTGAATTGAAATTAAGTGGCCCTTATTTGCCGCAGGTACCTTAGCATTGGAAAAAGCACAGAGTGAATTGTATTGTTATCGACTAGCGAATTGTACGTAATTTTTTGTAAGCGCATAAAACCTAAAGGAATGAGTGCTTAGGCACTTTTATTTTGCTAGTATATTCTTATGGAAGATATTAAAAGCGTTGGTCAACCCTATCAATTGGCGTCAACGGCCGATGCGCTTGCGCCGACACCGTGTGGTCCGCTAAAGGCAGTCGTATCGGTGACGTCACGACCTACTGCCCTACACTTGACTGCAATGGTAGAGCATTTACCTTTTATTGCATACGATTTCTACCTTTCTTTAATAATAAAAGACGTTTTGTTATTTTGGATGATAGCGACCAAAATATTATCTAAATAGGTAGGTACAGCAAAACATCGTTTTTCATTGTTTTCTTATAAGATAAAAGTTCATTTGTGAACTTATAACATCTGCGTGTTGTGTCTGCAATAACATAAATGTTCAGTTAGAACAAATAGGTACATACCTATCTACCTATACATATTCAAATTTGACATTGACTGATTACGGGTCTTTACCATTTAATTCCATTCTCTCCACCTGCCATGCAAGAAGTTAAACAATTTGTTTAAGCATGCCCCGTTTTAAATGAAAGTTAACAGCCCGTAGACTATTTATGGTATTTTATTACCTTCCAGTCGTAACATAATCTACAGTAAACTGTTCCATTTTGCCCTCGAGCCCTGCAACCGGACAGCTCGCATTGAAACATCTAGATACAAGCGGCACACTGGCCGCGATCCGACTAACGGACTAGCGAATAATCTAAGGAACACTTAGACACATTCCAATAAGGGACTTGACTTGGTTTGGTAATCAAATAGAAACTGTTGAATAGGAAGGGACCAGAGATGCTACCCTGAGTTAGCCTAACCTCTTTGAATAAAGTCTGATCTTTTGTACGCCTTTGAAACTATTTTATTTGAGCAAGAAGCAACATAAAAAAGTATTGTGATACTATCTATACTAATATTATAAAGAGCTTTGCACGGGTCTACTTATGAAACTACCGGGATACAATATAGCCTATTACCATCCCGGCAGTCCATGCTACACATCGGTGAAATGGCCTACTCAGCCGGAGATTACCTCCGTCAAATAAACAAACAAACAAACCAACTTACCTTTTTATAATAAGTCATCATTCCCCTGCCCTTGTCCCACACTAGGTGGGGTCGGCACAACATATTTTCTTCTTCCATTCATCTCTATCATTTGTCAATTCCGTATATAATACCTTTTTATAATAAGTATAGACAAAATTGTTATCTTGCTTTAAACCGTCGTCTCTTGTTCCCAGGTGTACCTCTGTATCCTAGCGGGGTCGGTGTTGCCTCAGTCTCCCCCCTCCCCCGCGCCCCCCTCGTCCCCCGCCCCCGCCCCCGACCACTCCACGGAGAGCCCCGACCCTGCTGAGGAGAACCCTGAAGGATACTACGCGTTCATGGAGTCCCCTAACGCGACACCGCCCAGGTAATACTTGAAAACTTAAAACAAAGAGATAGTACAATATCTTGGACGATCTAAGATATTGGACCTATCATTAGTGCTTTGGATTATCCAAAATATAGTGCTAGCTCAGGCTGGACCCCTGCAGACCATGTCAACTCTAGGGGAGCCCCAATCATCCCGAAGTATACTAAGTACGCTTTCATGGGGTCCCCTAATGCGATACCGCCGAGTACAAAATCAATTGTTTGCCCGCGACTTATGATGACCTAACGTTTGATAAATTAAGTCTTCTCATTGTTTAGGGTGCGTCCCCCGCCGTACCGTCAGGTGGCGGTAGACTGCGCGGAGAGGGAGGGGGCGCGTCCCCACGTGTCGGCAGATAATCTCTGCGGGGACCTCAACCGAGGGACCATACCCAAGAACCCCATGGGACAGAACCCCAACGGAGAGCCTTACCCCTTGTAAGTACTTTTTAGATGGAACTCAAACTCAAAATTTCTTTATTCAATATCTCATTTATTCTACAACGTTTATTCTTTAAGATTTTAAAATCTTATAGAATAAACGTGAATATTATAAGTGAACTGTCCACTTAGAATAGTCACGTTCTTAAACAAGAGGATTCTATTGCCTGTTAACTATTGTTTGCTTTTATTTTGTATCTGTTAAATACAGGTCCAAACACTGAAACACTGTTTCATGTAGGTGGTAATCTAAGACATTCATTGACGATGCTCTTTATGTAGTTCTTGCAAGTGACCCGTGCGCAAACATACCCCCTCCCGTTCCCCTCATCGTTCTTTTTACGTGGCACGATTTATAAAAGCTGTGTATTTTGTGTAATATAATAGTTGTATGTTTGTTGTGCAGTGCATTATTCCGCAACCACACTCTGCGGTTCCTGTCGCGCACGCTGCCCGTGCTGCGCGCCGACGACACCGTGCCGCGCGTCACGCACGTGCTCAACGATATACAACACAACAGGTAACACACGTGCTCAACGATATACAACACAACAGGTAACACACGTGCTCAACAGGTAACACACTTGCTATTGAACCATATACCAACTTGCCTTGCCTTGCAGACTATACCGTCCTCAGCGATATACAACACAACAACAGGTAAGCTAAGCTAGTGCACCCAATAGGCAATTACACGAAAGATATTATATAGGTACTTACAAAAACATCAAAATTAAGCCATTTAGAGAAAAAAGAGAACACCGGTTAACTAAAAAGCTTTTCACTTTCAAAAGTGTGACGTGACCGCGAAAACTGACCGCAGACATTTAACAAAACTAGTTTCAATTACAACGATTACCATTCTCACGAGAGTGTTTGCGAAAATTTAATTTTAAGATACAGTTTTGAAACAAAACTGTTTTTAACGTAAGCACAATGAGATTACGCTTTCAGAAGTGTAACGATCGTAAACAGCAAATAAGCATTTCAGAGTAAAATACTTTCTGAAACCTTTGTTTTTGACGTGAGCCCAGCGTGTAAGCGAGAGCGCGGAACAAACGAAGACGCACGATCGGCCTAAGCCACAATATTTTCTTACGACATCACATAAAATGATCATCCAGAAACGACTTTATAGATAGACACTATTTTAATCAACGTTTCGGAGATACAATTCGGAGATGGGTTGCATTGCAGACTGTAACCGCAGTTGTTTGTATGTTTGACGGAGGTAATCTCCGAAACTACTCAGCCGATTTATATGTACGTATATCATAGACTGTCGGGATGCATGCTGAAGGGCAAATACTGATATATTTGTTTATTATAGATTAGAGGAGCGCAGCAAGCGATCGCTAGAGATGGAGACGGAAGTTCCGTCACACGCGCTACCGGCGGAACATCGGACGGCGGAAACAGAGGCGCCCAGGGAGAGTAGGAAGTTCTGCGATGAAGGCGGAGTGTAAGTTTGTCTTTCATTACCTCACTTCAACATAGTAGCACCTCTACTCTATATAATACTAGCTGCACCCCGCGGTTTCACCCGCGTAAGTCCCGTTCCCGCGGGAATATCGGGATAAAAAGAGCCTATGTCACTCGCCAATTCATAGCCCCCTTCTGCCGTGAAAGACGGACAAACAGACAGACACACACTTTCCCTTTTATAATATTAGTATGGATGTGATCCTTGAGGTCCTACAGAAATAAACACATTTTTCTTTCTTTCTTTCTATAAAGCGTTACGGTGCGTGACTATCATCGCAGGTCAGCTAATTTTTATAATTCAGTTTCGACCAACATAAGTTTATCTGCCATAAACACGATGCATAAATGAATACTTGTGCATAGGTACACCCGAGGTGGTCCCATAACAAAAATCAGGATCATTAGATCCTGATTTTTTTAATAGGATCTAAAGTTTAAGTTTAAATAATAATCTTCAGTATTGTTCAAGAAATCCTTATGAACCTCCCTTCGGGAATTGAGAATTTTTGAAGTTGGATAAAACATTTTGCAAGTTTAATTAGTTTCTTCAGTGAAATAATATAATATTTTATTATCTGCAATATTTTATTCAGTAGTTAACTTAATAAATAACCGTATCCAACACAATTAACATAAAGTAACAATTACTTACAATGCTAAACACTTTACAAATACTAACATACTATAATTGGTTAAAAAGTTTTAAACTATGTTCATTAAAATTCATTCAGCCGTATTTGTGGTAGCATACCTACATACATACAAACAACTTTATAATATTTTATGAACTACATGTTTAATACAGGACAGAAAAATTAAGCTCATTTTTAACAAAAGTGGGGTGATTTTCTATTATATTACTTATAATGTAGTTATGAGGCAACATAGTAGAACCGATTTTGATGTAATTTTTGTTAGAAAGAAGTCATAGCCAAGACTTTTTGCTTGCGATGTCGATTCTCGATGACATACAATACATGACGCGGTAAGAGATTGCACGTTATCTAGCTTTTGTTTTCTGAAATCCATGGCATTATTCAAAATAACCACGCCGTGTCGTGCCACGTCAAGGCATGGTTATTTGGAGAATAAGGCAGTTCTCTATGTGTAGGTGATTTCTGTTTTTTACTATATTATTGTTATTAGACTTAACAAAGTTAATATTAACTTAGCTTCGTGGTTTTAGACTTGATGTCCGCCATGACACTCTCGAATATATCCGTCTGAGTGCCGTCCAATATCTTTATGCGTTTATCTTTTAATATCTGGAAAATAAAAACATTTTACTAATAATAATTTTAATTTAACAAAATAATAGGTAAGTAGGTATTTGTTTCATTACATTATTTTACATGACTTTAAATTTTTAATTAAAATGTTATTGTGTTATTAGGTGTATTAACTTACGTGTATATAATTACGTATTGACATTAATCTAATCACCACACCATAGTGCTGTCGCGCGGCTTACACTGTACTATCAAAACAGCCAATTTTTTGTGACTTCCTGTCATATTTGACAGTTCATTCAAGATGGCGACGAATTTCGTTTTGCGACGAGTTAAATAGCTCTGGTTTTTAATCAGACAAGCGCTAATTATTCATCGTCATTTTATTTAATTACGAAATTAAAATTTTGCAAACTGTTTTTAATTAAACCCGAGTGCATCCGAGTCGGTGGACTAGTGTATTAAATAGGTAAATCTATATAGATATTACAAAGAGATAATGTTTGTTTAACGGTGGTAATCTCCGAAACTACCTAATATAAAAAAATATTTCACCGGTGTGTATAATGGACAGTCGGGATGGCTTTATTTGTACCCTGTAGTTCTATCAGTACACCCGTGCGAAGCAGGGTCGTGGTAGTACATCGACATACCTCAGCTCGATACTTGACGTGTTCTGGCCACACACACTTCTCGAAGTACCCGGCCACATCTGGCGGGTCGTACAGACGGAGACAACGACGAGACACGCACGCACTGTACTCTAGCACGAAGTAATATCTGAAATACAATATTATCTATATCTATACTGGAAATAAAATAAGACGTGTGGTACTCGGGGACTGCCGCGGTAAAGCTATTGCATGCCACCTAGAGGCGAGTTGCTGAACTAAAGTGACAGCGTTAGGTTTTTTACGGAATTTCTGGATTCGGTCTCCACGCTCAAGGCCCGCGATAGAAGCTATGCAATAGCTTAAAAAACGAAGTTCCTCTTTCTATGATAGAGAGACAGACAGAGAAACAAACGCACGCCGAAAGCTTACAACTATAGCAAAAAATGTCGTTACAAATTTTGGTCGTAATTTTTCCCCATAGAGAAGGCAGTAAAGATGATTGCTCTGAGTTTTTCCCCCTCGCAACGCACGTTAAGGAAACGCCAATAACAGTGGAATAAAACCTCTTTCTTATTTGAAGTGGGGTTACAAAGAGTACTTATCGATAGTTTTTTCAAACAATAATAAATAAAGAACTAACCTCAGATCACAAAGCTCCACAATGGGTTTATAGTTCAGCACAGTAAATCCTTCCACCACTAGAAACTTCTTCCCTTCAATTGTAAATCTTCCATCCCTCTCTTCGCTGTGCGCGTGATATCTCCTCTCTCCCTCTAACGTGGCTATAACATCTTTGTGCATCGCCTCCATATCCAGAGAAGATAATATATCATAATTATTATGTTCCACTTCTAATCCATCGCATTTTACATGTTTCGGACTATCGTCGGAGTAAAAGTATTTGTCTTGATGGAAGACGTAAACTGGGCATAACGCGTCCTTAAGACGGTTCGCTAAGGTCGTTTTTCCCCCGCACGTTACACCAGACACGCCTATTATTATCCAGTCGCTTCGTGAACTTGCCATGCTGAAGTGAGCCTTGTTTACGATTGAGTTTACTAGAGAAACGTGTACCTTATTTATAAGGCAAAATGATTTAAGTGAAGGGATAAATAGTAATTGATGGATTTTGTTAGTTCGATTAAGGGATAGATTTAATTTGGGATTCTTTACAAAGGAAATAAAATTGATTTTATTTACAAGTGATTGTACTAAAACTCGGTTTATGGTTTAGATTTTGATTTTAGCTGTAAATATTTACAAAGGATTATTATAACGCGATAAGATTTGTATTCGCGTGACGCTATTGTTTACTCAGAGGAAGATAGTTTACGAATCAAGATGTTGTTTATAAATGGAACGATATTATTAGTGCTTGATGCCACTCAGTTGCGTGCGATGGATAAATAAAGTTTACGCGAAGGGAGATAAAGTTTACGCGAGTGTAGATAATGTTTACGCGAAGGGAGATAGTTTACTCGTGTGTCGATAAGTACGGGTAGATATGATAGAGCGTGAATGCCATCAGTCCGCCGACGAACAGCAGCCCGCTCGCCGCGCACGCGAGCAGGACGCGGGCCGGGGCCGGGATGTAGCCGTGTACTATACTCTCTGCAATACAAAGAGTACATTGGTTATTATACTTTTCTAGTGATAAACCACACATAGGCATTTGAAAAATCTTACTAAAAGTTTAGGGCTTCGACGCGATTCGAACCCGCGAGATACAAGCGATCGTCCTCAAGCCGGACTAAGCCTTACCAAGTTAAACTAAAGCTTTGAACAAGTGGCCACAAAGCTTTAGTGTCGTAGCTCAAAACTATCAGAGATATTTTCTCAATCAATTAAGTAAATTGAAGAAGTGAATAGAAGTGTGGTGTATTGCATATTGTGTAGAACAGTGGTAGTGAATTGACAGTTACAATTGTGCAAACATGTGTGGGTACCTACAAATGTGGCAAGCAAGAAACTTCACAACTACCTGCAAAACACCAGTCTTGAATCACCAAGTAAGTTTATAACAGAAGTAAAGAGATATATACCTTTATCTAAGAACGGATAGATATTGATCCACACGACAAGCAGTAGGAACAGTGCGGTCGTCCCGCCTAGTATCACTCGCCCGAGCGTCGCGTCACGCACCATGTAGCATGTCCGGGGTTGGCTGCTGTATTCTCTTACACGGCGGATTTATATCAACTATTGCTCTCACTCAAGGGATTTAGTCAACTGTTTCTTTCAAGCAAGGGATTTATATCAACTGTTTCTCTCACTCAAGAGATTTATATCATCTTGTTGTGTAAAATGTTCTTGAAAGTTTTTTGTCTCTTGCTGTAATGTTTTTAAGCAAGAACAAAATCAACAAGCAATTTTTAAGTGTGTCCTTCTGTTGTACCTTTTATTTTCAATATAGTACACTATATTCTCTTTAGAATAAAGGAAAGCTTATCTTTTAAACTCTTTAATCTCTCTTGGCTGAGGCAATTTAAGCTGTATTCTTGATGACTTAAAGTCTTGCTACTCAAAAAATGTCGTAAATAACTCCTGTTAAAGCAATTGAGATGTATTCTCAGTCTCTAACTGCAGAACAGCTCGTCTTCGAATGTGTCAAAGTTATCTTCTTCGTCAGAGAATAGGATGGACTTCTGTGGTTCGTTGTCGACAGGTATCACGTCCACGAGGGCCTTGCGCTTCACCGCTCTCTCTACAATCTGATAATAAATAAATAAACACTTAAATAAATATTTCTTTGACATTCCACACAGCGTCATCTATTCCCAAGCTAAGCCACTTGATGATTATGAAATATGCTTTACTTTACTTTGAGGCATATATCGGGCTGATCAGTATTGACAAAATAGTTTATGATTTTATTATTTTTATTCTACAAGGTAAAAGGAAACATTGATGATTGATAAGGCAACATTTCCTCTTTAAATTTAGTAGTTTTTACTTTTTTTGCAATGGCTAGAGCAATATATAATAATAAAAATATAGCATTAAAATAGTTCCAAATTAAGGTTACATTGATTCTACTTCCCCAACACACTTACCTATTTATTTTATTAGTAAACTTAGTAGGTACTTAAATAAATAATAACTAGATTGTTCAATTAGTATCAAAGAAGCAATAACACTCACCTTGTCAGCAATGTCAGTGTTCACAGTGGGACGGGACACTTGGAGCAGCCTCTTCACAGTTTGTTCCACTTGCTTCCGATCCCCTGAGTCCTGTCCTCGGGACTGCTTCTTCAACTTGGCTTTTAAGGGCTTCCTCACTGAAAACAATAGATAGTTTATTAGAATTTCTAGGTACCTAGTTATGTAACTCTGACAATGTTAGGCACTAGCTGGAGAATTGCAGTAGCTATGAGTTACTAGTTACTGATGAGTTTTTTTTAATAACTTTTACTGAACTGCGGTACGGAAATAAAGCTCTTTTTATTTTATTTATTTTTATAACTGATGAGTAGGTAGGTACTTACCTATTCAAAAAGATAGTAAATTTACAGCAAAATGTAGTGGAACTAAAATTACCTACGTACCGTAGTTACGTCTTAGCGATATCAAGTCCTGGCTAATAAAGATTGCAGAGCACTTAATATAATGACGCAACCTCGTAAAATATATTCACCTTGACCTGTAACACCCTGGTGCCGGCTGGACGCACCACGCTTCTTTCCTTTGCCACTGCTCTCTGAAAAACAACCATTCTTCACAACACCGACCGATTTAAACAACTTAAATTGTTCGAAATTCTATTTACCGTCAGGATCTACGAACTCAAGAGCTTGTCTCACTAAAGCAGCAGACATTTTAATCCAATTCGTGCTGAAATCATTTATTTATTCTCAAATAACACAAATTCTAACCTCAAAACTTTAGGAAAACAAGTTGACGAAACTTGAAAATAAAGTGAACGTCAAACGTCAATGTCATGTCCTGTCAGTCAATGTAACTTATAAAAATGTAAAGGCTATGAGCGAGTCGACTATTCTACCAAGAACTAATTCTACGACCAAAATAAATAAATAGATATTATTTTTGATTTTTTACAGATTTTGCATGCTTTACCGAGCTTTTAACGGCAACAGCGAACCGGCGGCGGCACCAAATGTAGAGCGACGTGAAGACCCTGGACATCCCCATGTGCCCCCACAACACCGTTACGAGGTGAGTTCAGTGTCATCGATTAACGCCCAAATACTGAAACGCTAATTATAGCAAGTGGTGCTTATTGTACGAGATACCTTCCCTATCGGAATATCGGAAGGCCACGATCATCACGATCGATGCCGGTAATGGGAAGGATGCAGCGCCACCTATCGGCAAAGCGAACAGACTACATATCTACCTACTGATTTCTCTATTTGTGTTGAAAAGGTGACCGAGAGTGACGTCGCCGTGGCATCTCGGTGAGGTTGTGCCCATATTATTACTTACTATTACTATTAGCCCATCTTGTCCCACTGTTGGGCAAAGGCCTCCCCCCGCTTTCGCCAGTTACGCCGATCCCATGCTTTCCTCTGCCCATAATTACCTTTAAAATAATAGTATAATTATGAATGTCGTCAGGGTCCGCCCACCCCGTGCCCCGCGCGCGTGGAGTACGCGACGCCGGTGTTCGCGCGCAACTACCAGGGCGTCTGGAGGTACGTCGTGCAGATACCATACGAAGGATACTTCACGCAGACGGTCGAAGTCACCAGGTGAGTCCTTTACCTATATAGATACCTTTGGTCAGTGGTGCTCAAAGTTTTGAATCTTGTTACCCCTTTGCTATGACATTGCAATGAAACAGATTTATAATGGAGGCTGTATCCGAGGTGTTTACTTACACACGGTCTCATTAAATAGTTCGGTTTAATTAATCATATTTTATTAGAAAATACCTAGGTACCTACCTACGTAATTATATGTTATTTCCTATCCAACACATTAATGCTGCCAGTGTTTTGAACACGCCGAGTGACTTGAATCAGTTTAGCTACGTATCTTTAACAACGGTCCTTAGATGTCCCAATTGTTTCTCGACTACAAGAGAGTACTCTATGTTATTGTGTAGATGCATGCAGTCCCGCTGCCACTACCTGGAGGGAGGGTGCCTGAGCTCGCCGCGCTGGGTGTCCCTGCTGGTCGGCGAGCTGCACTACCCCGCCGCCAGCGCGACACCCACACAGGTACACACACACACACATACTACCTATATAGGTACAGGTACAGAGCACTAACCTTGGAGAACCAATAGGTACTTTCCTTTAACTACCTACCTACACTTGAAGAGACACCAATGGGATGGGACTGAACAATGTATCACCTACCATAATCATGACCCACGTCATAGGTCAGTCATTGCCCACGCCATTCCATCCGTCACGATTCTGCTCTAGTTCATGTGACTGCCACCTTGCTGTCTTACGACTCCATTAAAGCCTGCCACCTGACACCACCTTTTTTACCGGAGAAGTAAAATATCGTTAGGTATTTGATGCAAGTTTAAAAAAGTCTTAGACCCATCTAAATGATTCTATCTTAGGATTTCGTGCAATACGGAGCGGCATCGGCGGCCGGCGGCGGGGAGGCGCCCACTTCCGAGAAGCCGCCGCACTGCGACGGACACGACGACCTCGGCTGCTTTCAGGTACAATAATACCTCCACTTAATATTACCTACCTTCTTATTATAGGAAAGGTGAAGAAAAAGTGTCCTAATTTTGTAGATTCATAATTCTTAACAAAATACAGCTGTATTAAGAGTTAATTCTTCAGAAATTTAAGAGATAAAGTCTAATATATAAGGGAGTTTTTGAAATCTCACACAATTTTCTACCTTCTACAGTGAGAAGACACACAGACATCTTCTAGTTTAACAATTTTTAATATACCTAGTACGCCAAAACTCATAATACGGCTACAGTTTAATAAGGTAGGTATTTCTCCCCCAGGTGCGTCTGTACTACGACTGGTTCCTGGTCCCGGGCTCGTGTAAGTGCTGGCGACCCGACTACTTCGCGAGGTACGTGCGCCGTCGGCAGAACAACGAGCTCTAGACACATCATCATCTAGCTTACCAAGTCCACAAATAGCTTAACGCGTCCACATCTAGCTTAGCACGTCCGCGAAACAATACTTACCATAAACACCAGGCTAGCTCTACATGGCCCGATAGAACCATGAACTGGCCACATCTAGAACAACATGTTGTACATCCAAATGGATTGTCAAACAATGAACTGAGGGCTGATTGTGAACCGTTTTTTTGACAATGCCTGCTTTCAGTCTCCGTCAAATTTGACAGATTTTCTATAGAAAATCTGTCAAATTTGACTGAAACTGCTTTCAGTTTCCGTCAAAAAAACGGTTCACAATCAGCCCTCTGTAGCTGTAGGCCCAGTGTAGCGAGGACGTGCTCTCAGCATAAGAGTCACATTTCAACTGGCGCGTGAGTGAGTGAGTGCACGGCCGGGGGGGCGGGAGTGAACGCGTACGTTAGTGCGGGTTCACTTCCGTTCACAGATTATATAACTATACGAACGAACTAACATTTATCGACTAACTTATGAACTAGGCTAGGGATGCACCCTACTAGGCATCCATATTGCATCCATATTTCCATCTCACTGACATTATGTAAAAATGTTTTCATGTTGTTTTGTAAGAGCGACAAAAAACAAAAGGCGAATTTGATAACTTACAGTTTAAGAAACACTGGAAAATTCATTCTCCAAAAATTACACTATAGGATTACCTACACTTTATTTCAGAAAGCATTTATTAAAGCAATTGCTGTAGTTTCAAAACTGCTTTATGTTTATTTTCCTTATTAAAATGTATGTAGATAATATACATACATACATAATGTAGGTAACTAATTACATAACGTTTCGCATAGTTCATTAAATTGTTGATTAGTTTGAAGCTGAATTTAGATAATCATATTTTCTATTTTTATGTCAACTTTGAAAAATAATTTACGATAATATTGTAAAGTTGACTTGGTGCTAAAGCATTTAGGTAATTTAAAGTTGTGAATCTTAAGACTGTATTTATAATTAAATAGGATATTAGAATAAATAGATAACTACGTAATAGTTTTACCCAATTGTGCACTTAGAAAAGGTATAGGTGTGTATACTTCATTTCTTGAATCGAGCTAATAGGAACAAAAATAAACGCACGTGATTGGTCGTCGAAAATAATTGTATATCACGTGATTGGCTAGATTGTCAAATCAATTGTCAATTGTCAAATCTAGCCAACCCAATGAATTTCGACGACCAATCACGTGCGATTATTTTTCTTCCTATTAGCTCGATTCAAGAAATGAAGTATAGTTAGATAGATACATACATAGAGGTCGAAATCTCGTTTGTATTAATACCAAAACTGTATTTTGATCGAGGGGATCTCTTAACAATGTTTAAAAAGAAAATAGACTTAAGAATTTTCTTCTTCTAGATTTTAAATTAGTTAAATTAGTCCGTATTTAATTAGAGACTTAATTTGTCTGTGTCCCATTCTCACTTCGCATTTATATTACTTAGATACTTTTTAAGATGTTATATTTATTATAGCTAAGTACTTAATTGAATAAAGCACCTACATAAACCTACCATAGGGTTTTTTTATTAAATAAAAGTCTGGAGTTAATCATTTATTTAGAATAGTAAAATATTTACATTGGGTTATTCAAAATGTTCTACAAAGATTATTTGGTTATTTTATAGACACTTAATAAAACTACTGTAGATAATATAATTAAGAGCAAAATAAATAAAGGTAGGTACTTTCGCAAAATAACATTTAACTTAAAATATTAGTTTGAGCTACAGATTTCATCTGCATAGAGAAACAGACACACATAATGATGTACTTACAAAATATAACATTAAGTAGTTACCTACCTACTTAAAATACTTTAAATCTTAAGTAAAATTTCAGAACAAAAGTGCGCTTTCTAATTATTTTAAATAGGTAGAACAAAACCCGCTAAATTACTCAGAGAAAGACTAACAGTTTTTTTGTTAGGTACAGCTCGATAGCAACAATAGAAAAATTAAAAGTAAAACTTTGAATTCTACCAAGCACTGGAAAACCAATGCGTTACCCAAAATAACGATTGGCATAGTCAGATTAGTGAGGGACTACATTACGTCACATTGAATCCGCTACTAATCAGAAACTACAACCATCTGGCACATATCACCACCAGCCTCAATAAGAACACTTCTCTTCATTCAAACCACCACCGATCCGTCTTTCGGATCTTCATTCGGCACGACCGCATCGGTCGGATCAGCATCTGTATTACCATTCGTATCATGACCAGCTTCAACATTCTCTGCACCATCAGCAGTAGCTTCATCCTCATTCTCAATATTCGCATCTTCCATTCCGCTGAACGCCTGATAGACATGTTGGAACAGGCGCGCGTCGTCATCCGGGGGCGGTAGATTAGGTCCGTCCACTCCGTAAGCGCGGAGGAGTCTCGCGATAGCTCGCTGACTGTCATCGTTCTCGTAGACGGGAGCGGCGCGGGGGGGGTCGCGGCTGTATAGAAGCACCGGCTGCCCGTTCTTATCGAAGAATTGGGTGACGACGTCGGAGTAAGGGGGCGGGGGTTCTTCATGCTCGTCCTTGGGGAGGGTGACCCCCCCCCCCGCGACCCCCACGACCCCCGCGACCCCCGCGACCCCCGCGGGCCCGCACGCCGAGTATGGAGGCGGCATCTCCACCGTACACTCACCCCCGAGGTCTGCCAGGGGGCGCGGCCCGTCGAGACCTGGAAAGGGATTGAGATTAGTTATCTATTGTATCAAACAATGGTCAGATAGTGCTTTAGTGAAAAAATGAGCCATGGTCCATAGACCTACTGATATGCTCGAAAGAACTGTATGGTTCTTACCAGCAGACTTACAGCAGAGCAGGTTACCCACTGATTAGGCAAAGAGGCAAAAACTTTATATTTTAGTGCTCTATCTCATAAGGATTATCTATAAAAAGTGGTTTTAAATTGAGTGTCCAAACAAAACGAATTTTCCAAACCTCGAATAGATTTGAAAGCTCGTCTTGCACGGATGAAGGAGCGTGCAGTGGGTAAGATACTCACGAGAAGTGGCGCGAACGTTCGCCCTCTGCCATTCGCGGTGCAGGCGGCGACGACCTGCAACATAATAAACCTTGTTAACATTCTGTGTGGTATTCTATTCGACCTTCAAGTAAAGTTTAGAGCAACTTGGAAATTATACCTAAGTACCTCTAGCATTGACGCTGTATTATTACAATTAGTTTGAGAAGCCTAATTATATTGCAGTAGTAGTTGTCTCTACAAATCTGATGACTAAAGCATCATAAACAGTTAACCGCGTCCCGAATGTTCCCAGCGTTTCAGTGTGTGGACGGAAGTCTACAAAGCAGAACAGAAGAGCATATAGGTATGTACTAACGCAGTAGTATCTTCCAGTCGAGGAACCTCTCCCCGACGCGCACGAGCACGACGAGCAGCGCGAGCAGCGTGGCGCCCGCCGCCCACCCGCGCACCACGCCGCTCCACGCGTGCAGCGCCTGCTCGTTCCCACCGCCCCCACCGCCCCCACCGCCCCCACCGCCGTACTCCACGTCGTGCTGGACCAGATACATACATCAGGAGTCGGACTCGAAATTTCAATCGGAATCGGAATAAAAGAAAGAAAACATAATTTTCATTCAAAAAAACACTTGGAATTCGTCTTAAATGCTAGGTGATACTATTGCTTATCGCAATTTAAATTAGAATAGGAGTCAGAGTTGGAGTTGGAGTCAAAATCTCAAGGTAGGTACATCAACTTACATCAAACGGCGGTGGTCGCTCCCTGATCCTCGGCTGCACGGGCACCGGCACGTCCACATGCCAGGGCTCGCGGTCGAGCGGCACTCGCTCCCAGCGCACGGCGGGCGGCGGCGGGGCGCTCCCCTCCGCCCCCACCGCCCCCACCGCCCCCACTCCCACCGCCCCCGAGCCGCTGCCCTCCTCCGACCAGCTGCTGAACCTGCACTCGTATGGCATCACTGCACTTCACCACACGCTAGTACGTTCTCTACACTACAAGAACTACAACTGAAATGGCAACTAATTCAAAAACTTTTACTTAGTAAGTATAAAACCATTGAACAAGCCGTCGACCATTCCACGTTCAAACAATGTCATCCCTCTTGTTTATTTCTGTAGGACCACAAGGATCACTTAAAAATGTACATTCTTATAAGCTAGGTGACTCTATTGCCTGTTCCAACGCAACTGCCTACACCTGGTCTGATAGCACCCTGCACAAGCGTCTGCAGTAGCGACCTGCGTACCTGAGTATGGGCGCGTTGTTCCCATGTCCCAGCGTGTAGATGGTGAGTCTGGGACGCGGGCGGTAGCGCTCGGGCTGCCCCGACTGCCACACGCGCTGGCCGTACACCAGACCAGACGACCAGGGAGACAGCCATGGAGGGAGCGTCGCCGCGCTCATTGCTGGAACATGGTACACATTCTTTGAGGCGCACACGGTATTGCCAACGTCATCGGCAGTGGATCCGGCAAGCGCAGGACCGTGAGCAATGGCGAAAACAAAGGGAGGTCTATAGCCAGCAGTGGGAGAGATCGGGCTGCGGATGATGACGATGACGCGCACACTTCTTACGGCGACACCTCGGCGACTAGTCGCTCAGTTTGCGATTTCTTTTAAGTATATTGTTATTTCTTTTAGTTAGGTATCTAGCGCGCAGCGATGCTTTAAGTGTAAGAACGAGTAGCAATTCAACCCAATTAAATCAATTTAATCAATTTTCTTTTTTGGGAAAATTAGCATAGGAATCGTTAGATATATTAAACACGTCTTACGACTCTGAAATCAAAGTTGGCTAGTATTGTTTAGAATCACCTTTTTAGTGCCATGTTCCTAGCTGTTCCTCTATCCCCAGGCAATATCTCTAGCTAGAAAGTCGCTTTCTCCCAAAAATCTTCTCATTTTATTGTGATCAAGGTTTGAAGCTCTTGAATTGCTACTGAATTACAAAACCTCTTACATCAAGTGCCATAACAAGCTACTTAGTAACATCAGCCATCATACTCGTACAAGTAGAGAAAACAAAAAACAGTTCCTATCTACGGATGTTTGTAGTTATATTTTGTACAAGCAGAAGCTAAACCATTTTGTAATGCATGGTTGCGCACTGCAACCGGTGCCGCTGAATGATTTAAAAACGCTATTCAGGTTTTGTCTAAAAAAAAGTAGTTCTATTACAAAACACTAAATCAGGGTAATCAGTAAATCAGGCTCTGTAATTGTAGATTATATTTATGAAATACTTCCATTATGGATCCGAACGCGCTATTTGCAAAGATTTTGAACCATTTCGTGACGGTAGGGTACCTACCGTCACGAAATGGTTCAAAATCTTAGGTAGAGAAAAGGTAGAGATACCTAACACTATTTTTAAATAACACAGATTTTCCAACATATTCGCTTAGGATCTCTTAGAATAACTTAAAACTAAATATGAAATTTATATTTTCAACAACAAAATACGAAATGCAGTTTCAGCCATGACAAATTGCAATATCGATTAGCTGTAACGCCGTGATTGCCTTCGTCACAATCAAACTAGACCTTTTTACATCAAATAACGATTTACGCCTGAAAATCTTATCCAAATTCAACTCTACATTATGAGAAACTTAGTTAATCTTATGTTTAGGGTTTACTTTGTTTATTAAACAAAATCTTTGCTTACCAAAATCCTTGTTGAGCTACGGACCACGAAAACCTTCAAGGCTAACTTCACTCCGATCGACTCTACACAAACACGCCTGTCTGTTTAACACACAGACTATTGTTTTATCCTTTTTTTAGCAATAACTAACTTTTATTAATTTTCATTGTGGTTTATTTGGCTATGAATTGTCGGAAAATTGTGTGTTTTCGTGTGAGGCGCACACAACTCGATATCGCAGGGTGGGGTGGCTGTACCGCGCATGTCACGAGAGGGGGCCTACCCGACTGCAAAATAATGTGGGCTGCCTTTTCATGTTGCTTGTGCGGGAAAACGTAGAACGAAATGAAAACATTAACGATAATTCTATTGCAGATAACGCCGGTAGAACGTACATACAGTACCAGTAGTATAACAAACTCTACCTTCGAACAAATTAATGTTTACGTAGGTACAGGCAATGATGCGATGAAGTTGAATTGGAGTGATGCCTCTTTGATAGATAGGTATTATATATTTTGATGCATAGGTTTTGTTTGAAACATTTACGTAGGTAGGTATTTAGGTTTCAATAAATAACATTGACTTTGCAATACCTAGGTACCTACAGCCTCACATAGGTCATACATGAACATGCAGTACCTAAACCACTATAGTTATCTACGATAAGTTACCTAGGCAACCTCTGTGTTTTCCTATGAATTTTCTCCATGAAAATCTTCATGAATTGGTCCATGTAATGCATCTAGCCGAGGTAAATAGCTCTTGGAATAGGAGGGTCTGTACGTACACAATGCGTCCTCTAGTTAGACACTATTAACCCACTTATTGCCTTCGAGCATTGCTCACATACCCCATGTACCTACCTATATTAGTGTAGTTATACAGGGCGTCACAAAGCTATGCAACATGAAGAAGAGTATTTTAAATTAGGTAGACGGGTTTTTATTTTCTTTGAAAAAAAATATGAAAATAAAGTAGGTAGGTACCTACTTAGCCTATCATAATACCCTGCATTCAAATATTTTCTAAAATATCTTTGAATGCATATTAAGTACCTATACGTACCTACATGCTTTTTAAACTTTGTATTAAGTTTTTTTAAATATGTAACTGTTTATTTATTCAAACAAAGTTTTATATCAGAAACAAACAAAAAATACCTACACTACTTAAAAACTAATTTAATAAAAATGAACTCTGTATTCTAACCTAGTTTTTTTTAACAAAATATCCCATCCACAATATTTCGGGTACTTTATATAATGTTGCGTAGTTTTAGTACGCCCTGTAATAGTAGAATGTATATTATGTTGTTTGTGTAGAGTTGTGGAGGAGGGATCCTGGGTGCGGGATCGATGCCGCCGCGACACTCCGGCGCCGCCGGCCGCCCCGGGACACACCAGGAGGGATTATATAGGCTAGGAAGGGTAGTACAATTCACTGAAAAATTTATTATGTATTTTGTAAACTGGAATAAGCCTCAAACACATGGCATACCTGCCTTATGAATGTATTGGAAAGTCATGGTAGAGAAAAGTGCCCTAATTATTATCAAGCAAACTACTTGGAGCTTTAAGTTTCTACAAAGTGGTAAAATATAATTAAACCGATGATGTGCTTTTTGATGCACAATATAATCTATTTTTTCCTAGTTTTTAAAAAGGCGTTTCTCATTACCTCTTGAAGATGCCTTGATAAAAGCTCAGTGTGTCCGGTGACTTAGGTTTTACTCTCGTTTTGGCGAGAGTTTTGGCAAATCTTCCAGTCGCCTGCCGCTCGCGTTCACAATAACTTTCCGCTCGCAGTATTCCCTCAGTGCAAATTATAGAATACCTAGTCAAAAAATGAATAGTCCAAAAAAAATGTTACTATAGTTAATCTAATTGAAAGCTCATTGTCGGTGAACTTTTAACTTCCTGACTTTGTGAGTGGTACGTACCTTAGTATTTTGGAAATAAAGGCGCTTTGCAAAGTCTTTGCCTTATTTTTTCAATGTTTTTTGCTGTAAATTTTTTAAATATCCTGGAAAAATATGTTATCACTAACTACTTTTAAAAGCTCGTAACTAAAGTGGTATAAAAGTGTGCGCCTGTTCAAAGTAAATACCAATACGCAGGTACGTGCTTAGTGAATGCATCTCATGTTGTTTATTTCAACAGGCGTTATGGGAGCGCAGAATGAGGGGACTGGCACCGTTTCTTCGTCGTGGTTCACACCAGTGCTTATGATATACTACCTGTGCTGCTGGCCAGGAGACTCTAAATCAGGTTGGTACCTACCCCTGCTCATTTTGGTTTTTGATTTGAATGAAGCATTCATGATACCTAACAGGTTCTGTGAATTTAGTAAATATTAATAAACTTAAAACCTACATTCTTATTAAGTTGTTTTCGTTGTATGATAGAATAATTGAGGAGATACCGATAGGTACTATGCTTAGGTATTCAAAACATTATTCCGGAAAACAAACTCAGACTAAGCCCGCCAGGGTCGGACTCAGGGAGGCTAATTGGGGCATTTAATGTTTCTGTACTAAAGGTGATTCTTCATCAAATTAATTACTACTTATTATTATTTTTAATTTCAGACACGAGTTCAGAAAAGAACCAAAGCCGTCGTTCGACAATAAGGCATGGTAAATATTAAAGTTCACTTTTAAAACTTAATTACTAGAAAATTGTAGGTAAGTACTTACGTGCTTACCTACAATACTTGTGTGTACAATTCCTTTTTGTTGGTCCTTTCTTTGTTCCCGATGAAAGATACGTATCTAGGTACCTAATTGTAAATAAATTTGATAATGAAACCAAAATGTCCTGTTTCAGAATCTGGTTCACGACGCACCAGCCACCTGTTCGGCAACCGCATGGCCACCAGCGCGGCGTCGCTGCATCTGCCGAGCACTTCAGGTCAATAATAAAAAATATGAATAGTACCTACCAATTAAAATTTTATATTAAGTATTTATTTTGTATAAAAATCAAAGACATTGCGTGAACTAGATGACCTATTCATCTATTTTATAAAACCTGAAAGAATGACAGTCATGTGTAACAGAATTTTTCTTTATCTATAAGTATTTAATAGAATTTGATTATGACATTTTAAATAATGGGCACCGTCTTCAGGGTGAATGAACGCGATAACTTGGTTGGTTAAGTACGTTAAACCTTGACCAACATTAACTACATGGTTTTGGGAGAGTGCCAGATGAGATTTATGGCATAAAATGCGAAAACACTTCAGAATGAATTGAATAGGCTTTCAGTATAAACTACCTACTTGTATTATTTTGTCCCTTTAGGAAGCAAAAAGGATTCGGTGACAGCGCATCGAAGTCACGAAGAGATAGGTCGACGGAAGTCCCACCACGAGCTCAAAACGGAAGAGTCAACGCGGTACCACTCCGCGCCCAGCGTCATCGACGAAGTCATCCACCGGAGAGACTGGGACCGATCCACAAGAGAGCTGTACATTCCGCTCAAGCCTGAAACATTGACGGACACTCATTCCATCTCGAGCGACAGCCTGGAGAGAGCGCCGCACGCCGAGCCCGAGTCCTCCTCCAGCGACGAACATAAAACCGATGAACAGATCGTCGGAAGAACCTGTAAGAAACACTACACGAACATCAAGTCATCCAAAGGCAAGAAGGAAAGACAGGTGGAAGAAGACAAAGATTGTGACGCGACAGAAATGTCCACCTTCTACATCGGCGATAACGATGCCAATGCGAGTGTAAACAGCTCGCCGAAACGAGATGATTTATCAACGAAGTCGATCTACAAAGCGAAGGAGGCTAAGCAGTGTTTTAATGAATCTATTCGCAGCAAGGAGCGGCCGCGGCAGACGCTGGTGCCGCTGGAGGAGCACCAGCCGAGGATGTTCGGCTTCTGTCTCGATGACGTCATCGACCAGCTCGAGACCCTGGACCGGTCCGGCGCTATGCACCACTCTATTGAGTCAAGGATCAGTCTGTCGAAGCCGGCTTTCCCTCCGCCTTCTGTCGGTAAGAACATTACAATTCTATCATTTTAATATTTCTATTAATGTGACAAAACGTATGTTTCTATTTCGAATTCTTACTCTCTATTTAGCATGCTACGGAAACTTTGTGCTGCAAGACGGCTTCCAATCGTAACTTATAATCTGCCTGTGACTTGTGGTCTTGCATTCACATTTCACAGATAGGTACACTATACTTATCTCTGCCCTTACTTACCTACGTACCTATTCGTAACGAAGCATAAATGCATGAAGGTCTGATCAGGTCTCCTACTCCCAAACAAAACCGACTACACAATACATGGTGCTAATAATAGTAACTCAGCTTATGTTGATAAATGTTACGAATTCAGTTTTCACCAACATCAGCTGGGCTGCGATTATTCGTATGACGTTTTGTTTTCGGTTTCGAGAGTAGAGGAATTTTTATTTACTCTGCTTAAGTTTATAAGCCTATCTTGCAAGATGTCTGTGCCAATGATTATACAATGCATCTATCTCGTGGAGCTGAATCTTGCATAAGCAGCTTTTGCATGTGGTTGTCGCGGGTCAGAGCCGGCGGGGTACGAAGGCGGCGCGTGCTACCTGGAGGCACAGGGTTCGGAGGGGGCGGTGGGGGCGGAGGGAAGCACTCTAGGGGCGGTGGGGGCACCCCTGCGGACCCTGGTGAGCAACATGCGCGCGCGGCACGCCAGTGATGGAGACATTCTCGCGCCCCCGCACCGCCCCGAGTCGGGGGCATTCTCAGGTAAGATGCGCTGGTGATGGTGGGTCTGATCTGTCTAATCTAAGCATTATAGCGTCTCCGCACCTTTCAAATAAAACGTATTTCGTGTATGGAAATAACAGCAGCGTAGGTAGGTTCCTAACCTACCTCGTTGCTCATAAAACACTACTCTATCGTTTTTGGTAGATATAGCAGATAATTTTATCATTATTATGAGTCTCTATATTCTGTTTTGTCGTAATAAAAGCTGTACAAGAGCCTGTAGAGTTGTCAGAACGTGTTGTGTATGTTTCAGAGAGTGACTTGGACCTGGAGCTGGAGGGCACGGAGGAGCTTCCTCCGCCGTACGACGAGCTCACGCACTACGCCTCGCCTGAACGAAAGGAGACTGCCATATAAATACTACTCTCAGTCTAAGTAATCTAAGTACTGCTTTAAGTAACTGTCTCTTTACTTACTTTTGACATCAATATTTCGTGTTAACGCATAAATACATTTTTTTAAAGTTCCGTTTTATAATAAGTACCTACTTACGCTAAGGGGTAAATGAAACTGATCTTCTGATTGCTAATTGTTGCCATTTCAGCAAATATTTATAAAATTATTTCACTTTGTTTCATATCTCATTTATCTATACCTATATTGTTTCTTTTTGTACTGTTTTGCTGAATAAATTTATTTTCTTTCTTTCTTTCTTCTTTCTAATTGTTACTCTTACTGTTGTCTTTATTTTAATTTTATATTTAAGTAGGTACAAATGAGTGAATCGTAAAACTTGACTGGGTTTGTTTGATGTCATTTTATTTGTAGCAATAAGTGTGAGTGTACTATGCGCTTGTAACCTGCCATCTCATTAATTATCTTGAGGAGTTGGGGGTTACTTTTGTAAAAATTAATTAGATATGGTCAATTAAGTTACAAACCTAATGTTAAAAGTTTTACTCAAAGTATCTAGCTAGTAAAATTGAATGAAATTTGAATGAATTTCTATTGTTGCCAAGCAAATGTACGAAGCTGAAATGCTTTTCTTTACAAAAAAATATTCTAGTCAAGAGTTGAATTCTATTAAAATTTATGTTCTAGAACATGTATTTTTCATTCATAATAAAATAAAATAACACTTTTTCCATAATGAAAGTAGGTCCTATCAGACGGATCCCGCCCCACAGATTTCCCCTTTGCTACGACCCTGACACACCTTTATTTCTAATTAAATAAAATAGATTTTATAGGAAACACGTTTATTATAAACATTTATGCCGTTACTTCAAGCGTGCTTATAAATATACACATTGCAGCAGAAACGACCAACAAGACATCCTAAATACAAAAGCTTTCGATACAAAACTTATAATAATTTAGGTCCATACAATTTCAACGATAACAATTTCATCTTAGTCTAAATACGAGTATACACTTGGTCACAGCAAAGTTTGAGCTGGACGGTAACAACTATCGAAACAACAGATTAATACAAAGTCTTACAACAATTAGGTACCATTATAGGTACTATAAAAACAGCCATAACGAGGCATTTATTTGTAAGGGTTGATGCAAAGGAACTTTTAACCGTTTGGCACAAAATTATCCTTTTGTGGCTTTTTACCGCCCAAAAGAGAATGGAAGGCTTAAAACGAGCTAACTTATGAGATAACATGACTAGGTACTTACATTATATTTTGGCAGTAATTTTGTATTGATTTACTTTAATGTAGGGACTAATCAAGCATCAGTCATAAGTTTCCCTACATACGCAAAAGTGACACCTCTCCGGTAGACCTCTTTCTTCCCACACACGTTTCGGTGTACCTGCGCAAGTCGACCTCTCCGATGCACCGTAGCGTGTGTGTAGTGTACTCATAGAAGATTTGATAGTAATCTACCTCACTGCATTCACAGTAATGCATGGTACGACCGGCATAGACTCGGATACTTTCCCAGCTGGTTCAGGACCTGCGGGGGCAGGCTGGTCTGCCCCCCCGGGGGGTACGTCAGGGAGGGCGGGGGTGGCGGGGGAGGGGGAGGCGTGCGCGGGGCGCGGGTCCGGGGAGCGCGGGGCGGGGAACACCTGGTCGCCCTGCAGCGAGTAGGGGGCGGGCAGCTGCCGGCACAGCGCCGCCATCGCCGTCGCGCTGTCGCGGACCACTGGAAACAATAATAACATATTAATACAACGGGAGTGACCATACTCATACCCTTATGAAGATTTTCCGGAAATAATCGAATCGAAACATTTCGGTATCGAAATCGACAATATTATTACGCGAGTAATTTCCCGTTGTAATAATGTCTAGTACCAACTAACGATAGTTTTAAAAGTGAAAAAATATTAACATTCGCCTATACGTCTAAAGTTTACCTTTAGACATGCATAAGCCAAAAGTGGCCCACGATCCAAAAGCCTTTATATATATTTTTTATTCAGCTCACCTGGCTGCACCGGATAAGAAGCCGGGGCTTTCTTAGGGCAGGGTGTAGACGGTGTCGGAGATGGAGAGTCGGTAGCTGTTAGTTCTGTAATTAATAATGGACATTTTGAAACATGCGTAGCGTTGGAATAGGCAATAGAATTACCTAGCTTATAAGTCTGTACTTACATTTTTAAGTAGGTAATCTTGAGGTCCTACACACGTACGTATACGTTTCTTTCTTTCTTTCATTAATTTACCTACATTAATCGGACAAATTAGCTTGATTATGCATAGGAGGAAGGAACATGAACAGGGTAAAACAGTTTGTTTATGTTTACAGACATCATTGTGCAAGGATGTTTACAAGGAATTTATGTAAATAAACGTGTAACTATAGGTCCCTAAGTAATACCATAAGAGCTAAGGTTTTTTAATCCTAATAAATCTAGAGTCATCTAGTGAGTATCCGGCTTAAGACACTACAACGTAAAGGAAAGAAGAGGTAAGTAACATTAATTTAAGGGGCTGTCTCCACGAGTGAAAGAATCGCGGCGATATTACCTACGTCGTGCCACGTATTTCTATAAATACAATCTATGGAGCCGTCTCCACGCGGCGATATTATCACCGTGACGGACTCATATACGGACTCGGACTCGTCGTTATTCTCTCGCTCGTAGAGACAGCCTCTTAGTGTTCGTGAACTGGGGTCACTGACCTTTGATCTTGCTGACGAAGTAGTAGCATGCGTAGCAGCACAGTACGACGAGCAGGCCGATGATGACGGCCATCGCCACGTAGTACGACACGTGGCTCTTAGAGCGGTCGCTCGGGACCACCTTCGCTGCGCCCATGCTGGAACTGTTAGCAATTTCATCATCTAAGGCTCTTATAAGTATATTTACCAGATTATTTAGTGTCAGGTGGCGCGCTGTACCTAGTGTAACATCAAACTTATTCGATGGTTTGTCGATCCCAAACACAACAGATGTGAAAGTGTCTAATACTTTAGATTAAGTAAAAAGTAGTCAATCAAGACATTAGTCTCACATTTGCTAGAAATTATTAAGGCTTATTGATTTCGCTGAATTAGGTAGGTATTGTACTCTCAAATAAAATAATAACCAGAAATACAAGGATTATAGTCAGTCAGCAATAAAGAATCAAAAACAACTCACATACTCGTAGATTCTTGCCTCGTCAAATCTTAGGTCAACAACCGCCCACAACCCCGTGCGCGGTAAACACCATACTTCACCGAATCTACTTACAGATGATTATTGACGTAAACATTGGCACTTTCTATAAAAATAAGACATTCAGTATCAGAAGACGTCTCTCTCACGGCGAGTCATGCTCCTACAATGGTGGTCGTTGCGCTTCGACGTGACTCATCTCCAGACGGACGCCGGACGACGCGGCGTCTGTCGTCAATAAAACTTCCAAATCACTGTGTTTACCACCTCAGAGCAAAAACATTGACGACGTATGGAATGACACCATTGAAAAATGACTCCTGCTTGATACTTTTATCGCATGTTTAATATTTATTTAATCATAAAGTCCACTTAATACTGAAGTAAAGTTGAATCCCTTTAAATTCAGTTTATGACTGACCTCACAGACAATAGTGTGTACGAATGCCCCCACTTAACGTCCTTATTACACCTTTGTAAATTTATAAAAAATTGGAAAACAGTTAACATCTAACATACATAGGTAGGTAGTGAAAACGATTGCCCCCACAAAAAGTTCCTTAATCAACCCCTGTGTTTATCCAAAATTTAGAGCACTGTACTTCACCAGACAGAGTGGAGAGTAGACAAGAACCCAGCGCAACGAACTTTCATAGATAAATAGATTAACAAAAAAAATGAAATATGATCACGACTGTATCCCAGGGAGCGGTAGACTTTTCTTTTCAGATATTTATGTAAGTAATTCTTTAGATCCTATAAATTAACAAAAATGGTGTAAATGTTATATTTTCTGTGTATTCTACCAAGACTATGTTGTCTGATGTCGCGGTATAATGTGCCGGGTGCCGGCTGGAGGACGAGACGTGGCAACAAGTCGCCGGCGCCGCGTCGTCGTCGTCGTCGCAGTCGCAGGGCTGTCAGACTACTGGATACGATTACTATTTCACTTTCAAAACTATCGTAAGTTATACTAGACATATTATATTAATATAACGGGTCTCACGTATAAATATTGTCGATTTAGATACCGACATGTTTCAATTCTTCCGGAGAATCTTCATCTGGGTATGAGCATGGTCACTCCTCGCGGGCGCGTCTCACACTCTCACACTTTTGTGTTTCTTATAAGGTGTAGGTACAATAAAGTAGGTAATATTTGACCTCAGGGTGGGATAAGGGCAAAAGAATGATGAGTAACGTTTGTAAGTGTCAGCCCTGAGGCAGGAGCTGGCGCCTCCGCTGCCGCCTCGCCGGCGCCACGAGGAGACCACGCCCCGCGCATGCGCACACACACACACACACATCATACACCAAGACGTTGTATTGGTGAGGGACAGCTGATTGTTCAGTCCTTGATTCTAAAGTTGTCAGTATTTAATAAAACGATAATTAAAACATTATTAAAAACAAACTCGTACTACATGGATGACATTAGACGTATTAAGAATAGTTAACATTTTTATATTCTTTAGAAAATGTCTAAAGAGGTAGGCGAAGTAACGTCTATCTATGTCAAATCGTACCTTGGCGTAGCGCTGCTACGGCGTAGCACAGAGGCGTAGCACCATCTAAGGACATTTTCACGCTGTAATTTCATAAGTGTTTTTATCGGAATGCTATGTTGATGGTCATTACTGCTTGTTTCGTCTTAAACCAACGTAATTTAATGTGACGAGTTCCTTCCTCATTCATCGCCGGCTACCATCTTTCTATTTACACTTTAATAGCAATGTTTCGCTAAAAAAATAATACTTTGAGATGGTAAATCGTAACTGACTGTCAATGCGATGTTAGAAACTCAATCTATCTTAGCTCGAACATATGCATTTATTATTTTATATATTATATATTATTATTTTTATGCATAAAGCATATGCATTTACACTTGAAAATGCATATGCTTGCTACGAATGTGCTACGCCGTAGCAAGCCGTAGCGGTGTCTACGACGACACTTAAATTACTTAATTTAAAAAGTTCAAAATAAAATATGTTTAATTTCAATTCGTTTATTATAATTTCAATAGTAACATGACAATTATGTTTACGTAATGCACCACAATCAGCACTTAAAAGCTGAAATATTTCCTATATGTACTTACTTAACTAAATAATTAGAAGTTTAGTAAAAACTAATGTTTTTTCCAAAAATTAACCTCTTTACTAACGAAGTATCACATACCTACAAAACGTGCTCGCCCGGCACTGAACCTACTAACGTTTAGAATATGTTGGTATACAAATGTGGAATACTTAAAATTGTAGCAATACCAATATTATTGTACTTAGTTTACCATCGGTTGTACAGGTGATCCACTAAAGAATTAAACAGAAATAAAAAAAATCTATTAATCGTGTTGAATAATCAAGGACAAATTCCACATGAAATTGGTTTGTTGGTTGAAATATTTCTTATTAAAATTATTGAAACCATTGTGAAATGTGAATCATCCTGTACATAATAATATTTACCCTATCTATAGTAATTGAACAGAATACTTGAGTCAGTTTTTAATAATTATCCTATTTCAAAAAGGGAAAAACATAATAAATTCATAATGAGTATAAGTAGTATTTATGAATTAATAGTTTAATTATTTCCAACATGAAAGATAATAATAAAATACTCGTAATACATACATACTCGTATATATTCCTAATGAAGTAGGTACCTACACAGATGTCGCAACGAAAACTAAACTAATCTAAAATGTTGCCGTCCCTTTCATAACGATAGAAATAAAAGGATGGCATCATCTTCAGTTTTGGCGACATCTTTGGTCACTACACTAATTTCTGCCAACACAGCCTTTTGTTTATATTTTTTTTAATCTGTTGGTATGAAATATTGATCTAGCTATAAGTTCTAACTTTTTGGCAAATAAGACGGCCGGTATGTTTACAAAACTGAGCACATTTACTTGATTTACTGTACTAAGGATTTTTTTTTCGAATTTGGCTAAAGACTAATAGGTATCTAGGTATTTAATCAAAAATATCATAAATTTAGTTACCTATAATCTTACGCAAACATATTTAAAACTGTATATTTCAGTATTTAATTTAAATCTCATAAGAAATGTACGGATGTACCAAAAACGATTACGTAGTTGGTCGCTGGACACAAATTAAAAAAGTACTCTCTTATACTTAAATTATTCTTAAATAAGTTTAGGAATATAATCAAAAATAAAAATTGTAACTTAATAACAATGAAAAATTGTATTAAAATATATTTTGAGACATTTTATAAATTATATGACCGGGTATTTATCACGTTACCTTTTTATTATTTATCCCAAAAAAAAAAGAAAGGGAAGGGAAGGGGATAAATAATAAAAAGGTAACGTGATAAATACCCGGTCATATAATTTATAAAATGTGTTCTGATCACGTAAGTTTAAAAAAGACAAATATTTTGAGACATAAGGAAGAACACCCTGTGGATACAATTAATCGGAGTATTTCTATAAAATGTCAAAGAAAGTTAACAAAAATAATAACTGTTTCTTGGGTAAGTGTTAAAGTGTGAGAAAAATCTTGATAATATATGGGTGGAGGATTCAATGGATGACAGAAATGACACAGACTTCTATGCCTTCACTAGCATCTATTACTGCCACTCGGGGCAATTGCCCCAATTTGCCCCCCTTAGGCCCTGCCACTCAAATGCACCAGTTTGCCCTTCATGAGTCTTGCCATTTGGGGCAATTGCCCCATTTTGCTCCTTCCCTAGATCCGGGGCTGCTATACAATAATAATAGAAAAGAACTAGGAGGCTCTGGACTAGAGAAAATAATTCTAGAAAAATTCCGATACAAATCACAGACATTTTGAAAATCATAATCAAATTCGCTTAATAAAAATATTTTGGTACAAAACTTAACCTACACAAGTTACACACCAACGTTTTAACCGAGAGTTAAACCGCTAACTAGTAGTTACAATATTCTATCTATCTGTTGTTAGTATGAGCAAGTGGCCATCTCTGGTGACTATGGACACTTACCTACTAAGTACATATGAAATCTAAACGTCATTATTGACCTTATTTACAGTCTGTCGCGACCACCCCCATGTATTTAGGATACAAATAACTAACTTGGGATATAAATAAGGTAAATAACGCTACAAAATCCAGCGAGCATGTATTTCAAGTGCAAAGGTTTAAAAAAGACTATTTACCTTTGCTTTTAACTTACGGTTAAAACGTTGTAAGAACCAATGGTTTACAAATATTACGCTTAGCTTATTTGACCACAATAAGACACAATTCGCAATATATATCGTTCGTGTATCGGACACAACTTTACTCCATTTATTTATTCAATACCTAAATAAATGATGTAAAGTATACACAATCCTATAATTAGTTAATTTGTATGTGTAGGTATATCAAATTAGGCAGTGGCTTGGAGCAGTTGCGTTACCTAGAGATCAATTACACTCATTAGATGGGTTAACTGGTTTTTATTTTGTAAAGTAACGTAAATATATTAGTTTACGTAAATAATGTGAACCTGAAGAAACAGTAGAAGGGTTATTTCAACATGTTTCGAAATATATATTGCGATACAAGTGCCGTAGTGAGACCAAAGTTTTATATACAACTGTAAAATCATTTACACTTATAATATAACATTAATTCAGGCTGAAATCTCGTGTCTACAGTACCCAAGCTACTGACAGCGGTTCATTATCTCATTCGATGGTATTCAAAGAATAGTTTTATAGAGTTTAAAAAACTATTCCTATATATTATTTTATACACTTATCTCCGAATACTCAAACGACAATTAAAGTGGTGCTTATTATAATAATAATTTTGACGTTTGTCTACAAATCTGAGAAATAAGAACCTCCTTAATGGTTAATAAGGTCTTAAATAGTTAATTTAGCGTTTGAGTACTCGAACAAGTCTAGAATATCGTGAATAGACAACTAAATGAGGAACACGGTACAGGATCATTTCACTTCGACGTTGCGTCACAGACCGACGCCATCACTGAAATATGTTTTATTTATAAATAACATTTGTACACGAGTTTTTATATCGTATTTACGTTGTCTCGTATCCAAATGTATATAAACATAAATATTTTTTATTGTAGGTATTATATGGAGCGCTCAGGCTCATATTTTTAGTTTCTAGAATTAACATTTTCAATTGAGATAAAATTACAATGTCATTTAATAAATCAGATGAACGTTCTTAAAAAAACAATTATCGAACTTATTTCTAAGCGGCCATTTTAGTTTTGTGTTCAGTAAATACAGTATGACACAAGACAGAGCTTTCATCATCGTACAGTATCCACAATGACTGTTGTCGCAGCGAGAAGTTTTCACCAAAGTACAGTACCTATGACAGACAGTGTGTGTTGTCGCGGCGAGAACTGAATGAAGGGTCTAGTGAGGCGCGTAGGGGTTGTACGCTGTTGTATGCTTTATGTCTGAGCTGACCACTTGGTCGTAAGATGGCGGCAACGCTGTGGACAGATTATTATTATTATTATGATCACACTGGATACATATAATGCATACAATATAATGCACATTATAAGCATTAAATTGCTTAGCTTGGGACTAGATGACGTTGTGTGAATGTCCAAAGACATTTATTTATTTATATAAATCGCGCAGTTACTGCTCATTCTTTTATACCATTGGCTCATTCGTAAAACGTCGTGTGCAAAGTGTAATACATCCATTGTGTCCGCACGCAGCCATGATAGCCACACCCTCCATTATATCAACTGATATTCATACTTTTAGGTCAATTGCCCAATTTATAAGTACGTATCTACGATAATAATTAAATTAGTCATACTTGTATTTCATGAGTAACTACTATATCCTGCACATCTACATAATAGATATTAGAGGTTAGTCAGGGTAGCAATCTATTTATACGTCTAAGTATTTATTTTACTGACACGTGGTAGGTAATAGGTATATCCGAATAGGTGTTGATAATTTTAAAATATCTAGTTCTTCTCCCCTCCAATCAAATAACTAAAAATATAATCGAGATATTTACACAAAGACCACGAATTCACCCACTATACTATGCCAAGCCAATCTAGGCAAGGCAAGTCGAGATCAGCACTAGTGCAAACACAACAGTGTGTTATGTTGCTAAGCTTGAGACTAGAACCTAATGGTCAAAACTTTTCGCAGGAGCGACAAGTAAGCCAAAGCTTTTACTCGTATATTGTTGGTCGCGTTCATGAAAGGGAAATCCCCCGATTGTTTAAAATATGGTTGCACCATCTACTTATCTATCTCTTATTTCACATGAAAAATACACAATAAATTGTTTAAAGTAGGCGACGACAGTTAGTAAACAATTTATGTGTGAGTGTCAGGCATCTAAGTGTGAGTGAACAAGTTAAGTGCATTGTAAGCAGAGAATGTACTCCAAATTTTGTACTAAGAAACTGTGGATTCAGGGCATTTTTTGTCCCTCTCGACCGCCACGTTGGTTGTTCGTCTGGGTACTACTTATATAAACTAGGTCCATGATTGTGAGTGGTATGTGCTTACCTTGCGGGTGCCAGCCCGGCGGCGCCACGCCTATGAAAGCTATACATACAACATATTGTTAGTATATACATACATATATTAATATATCTACATATTGTTAGATCACAGGACAACCATCACCACATACTATGTATACATCTTTAACAGCTTAGCGTGAGCGTCCCTAATGCCCGAATACTGAAACACTATTTAAAAATAATATGCTATCATCATCAAAAAGACAAGGCCATGCTATTTCGACAGATTTATATAGAAAAATGTCAAATATTTCAGAGATAAAAGCACCACTTACTTTTTCATTATTGTATCAGTATTCGGGCATAATAATTTCTTTCTGGTTGCAAATAGAATTTAAAGTACCTACTGAAAACAAAATAAGGCCCAATAAAATTTTTATTATTATTATTAAGCCTGCTGGATCCCACTGCTGGGCAAAGGCCTCCCTTCCCTTTTTACATTCGCCGCGGTGCAGCAGTTTAGCTATAAAATATGATATGATTTCAATAAAATATGATTTCAATTTTAAAAATACGGACAGTTGATTTCACGTTTTAATTTTAAGAATAGCTATCAGCACATTCAGAATCAAATATGTCTACTCAACATTCCCATACTTCAATTTGACATCGAGTCACAAAAAATGTGTCAGACGATATCGAAATATTTCAAGTGGGTCCCATTTCGTTTTGAGTTATTTAGTTACAGAGGAAGTCAAGTCCACTATACTCGTATAGTTATGTTATCCCGATTTCCAAAACAGTTTGTTATGGTTTGAACCTGCACCACTCAATGTCACAAACGTGGTTAAATTACAAAAGATAACATTCATTAAAAATGTATTAGTGCAAGAGCACATGATGATCGAAGCATTTACATTATCAAGTGGAAAATATAAGAAATATTTCATTAGAAATATGTACTTTAATTTAGATATTTTTAGATACCTACTTATTTTGTATATTTTTATTCTGGCTACCGAACTTTTATGGACACTCCACTCCCTAGCTTAGCTACCTATGACGTTCGGGGAGATGATTATTTCGTCGTTACTCTAACAAAATATTTTAGTCCATTGAAATGTTACAATTTGAGGGCCGAGTATTGCATTTGTTAGAGGACGCAATTTTATTATTGGGACATGTGTGGGGGGTCAATAGAAGCTTAACCTAAAGTTTGTGGGGTCGCCACCCTTGTTTCCCGGCCGCCATCTTGAAAATAGTGGTGAACACGATATCTCAGAAACTATGCGTCTTACAAAAAAATTGTCAAGCAATCATTTGTAGTAAATTGTTTTGCCTACAAATATGTTTCTATAACTTTTTGCCCTAAATCAAATATTTAAGAAGTTATAAGCAAAAAAGTGAGAAAATCTTTCTATTTTACTCTATCACTTCACGCAAAAACGGCTGGACCGATTTGGTTGAAATTTGGTACGTAGATAGGTGATATCCTGGATTAACATATAGGCTACTTTTTATCCGGTTTAAGTTGTTGCGCCCCGCGGTTTCATCCGCGTAAGTCCCGTTCCCGCGGGAAAATCGGGATAAAAAGTAGCCTTTATGTTAATCCAGGATATCACCTATTTACATACCAAATTTCAACCAAATCGGTCCAGCCGTTTTTGCGTGAAGTGATAGAGTAAAATAGAAAGATTTTCTCACTTTTTTGCTTATAACTTCTTAAATATTTGATTTAGGGCAAAAAGTTATAGAAACATATTTGTAGGCAAAACAATTTACTACAAATGATAGCTTGACAACTTTTTTGTAAGACGCATAGTTTCTGAGATATCGTGTTCACCACTATTTTCAAGATGGCGGCCGGGAAACAAGGGTGGCGACCCCACAAACTTGAGGTTAAGCTTCTATTGACCCCCCACACATGTCCCAATAATAAAATTGCGTCCTCTAACAAATGCAAAGCAAATGTAATATTTCAACGGACTATTTGTGTTTCCATAATGCTTGTTAGACAAATATCAAGCAGTCACATTACCTACTGATATCAATCAACTCAACTGTAAATACGATAACCATTATTAATCACATTACAACGCAGTAATAGTAAGTACCTACAATGATCTCTAAAACTTATTTCTATTTATTACAAGAAAGAAAAACCATTTAGGTATTTCGCTACCTCTAGCCTCACTCTACTTTTCTACTAACATGCTAGCTAGCTAGGTGATTCTATTGCCTGTTACGAGACTCCCAATACATTATAAGGATCGGTCCACGCGCGTGTAGAATGTCTCTATTGTATGTATATGTAGGTACTCGTAGGTATGCGGTTGTGTTTATGTTAGCAATAACAATATCGCTGTAACAGTATCCGCCCGATACACAGAATGTGCCGATTGATACCGAGTACCATGCATGTTTATATACTGCACCTCTACAAGTTTCATTTACACATTTATATTTCACTAGCTGCACGTCCCGGCTTCGCACGGGTGTACTAATGAAGCTACCGGGATAAAATATAGCCTATAACCACCCAGACAGTCCACCCTACACGCCCGTAAAAGAATTTTTGAAATCGGTTGAGTAGTTTCGGAGATTACCTCCGTGAAACAAACAAACAAACAAATGTTACCTCTTTATATTATTCGTATAGATTAGTATAGATAGTATAGACTAGCTGCGCACTGTAACACAGAATAAAGAACTGTAAGGAGTTGCGTTGGAACAGGCAATAGAATCACATAGCTTAGGACTGTACATTTTTAAGTGATCCTTGAGGTCCAACAGAAATAAACACATTTTTGTCTTTCTTACTTTCTTTCAGATATTAATTAAAGATTCCGACCAATTGAGAACCTTCTTCATTTTTTAAGTGTCTCTTTCTAGTCGGGAGAGAGTGCCACTCATAATATTCTCGGATTTACCAAACAGATGACGCGGCGATAGATACATTATCATGCATATGATATAAGATCGTAAGAGTGAGGCCCCGCGCCTTTAGCGGACGGTATTTCCTTGAGGAAGGCCCGAACAAACCAGTTTACAGATTTTTACATAATTTCGCGTGTTTTCCAAACCTCTTGCCTTAGAAATCAACATGCAAGATAATATAGAGATCTAATCTGCGATGTAACTCGTCACATGGTATTTTGTTGAATGTAGATTATAAGATTAGTAATGATAATGACTCAGGGTGCGAACATTGCAAACTAAACGACGTTGAATCATGAATGTGTATGAAATTGAATCTAAACATAAAAGTCATTTGATCGGTCAAACGTTTGATCGATCGATACGATATGACATTTAAGTGAAAAGACGTAAGAAAGTAGGTACTTGTTTTATCTGGAACACTATTTTCTAGAACACCATTTATGAGATAGGTAGATACTTAAAGAATCGCCCTAAAAATGTTAAATGTAATTGCGTTACATCGGCCGTATTGTACAAACACCAAGCTACTAAGCTAACAAGCAAAATAAGAGTTAAAAGCTAACCTTGTTCGTGAGGCGCGCTGGGCTGGGCTTGCGGCATGCTGGCCGGCCCCGAGGGCCCCGGGTAGGGCGCCACGGCCGGGTACGGAGCCCCCCCGGGGTACGGAGCGCCCCCGGGATAGGGCGCCGCGTTGGGATAAGGCGCCGCGTTCGGATAAGGCGCCGCATTAGGATAAGGCGCCGCATTAGGATAAGGCGACGCAGTGGGGTAAGGCGCGTTCGTGGGATACGATATGTTCACTTGAGGAACTACCGCGGTCGGGACTGGAAGGAAAGATGGTGATATTATCATTAGATTAGGAAATATTTAGAACAAATACAAACAAGCGAATATGGTAAAACAGATGCAAAAAACAAAAACTAAGGAAGTAGCGTAGGTACACCAGTTTGAGCCGGTTCTAATATTCAATTTACTAATAACTGTAGATCCATCGCCATTGCAAATAGGTATGACACATTTTGACAGATATTCTATTGCAAGCATTGCAACCGAGCATTATTGTTTTAATAACGGTGTAGAGTCAATCATAGCGTGGTACTTCTAATACAAATAAGCATTTAATAATACTATTCTAATGGAAGAATCTAATAGCAAAATAATTTAGGCAATAGTTTTTCATACAGTACTCAAATGATAAGATAATAAATTATCATAACATTCAGAATCTAAATAAAATGGATTTCATCTACATTTGTATTTGACGTCTGACCAAGTAGTTGTTTGTTTTATGTTTATTGTGAGTTTTATATGTGTTTGTTACCCAGTGTACTTACACGATATTCTTTATTGCATGGTACCTACCTACCTGCTGAATAAAAGACCTGCTTGGATTTCACATTACATTACATAAAATCACACCTCTTTCAAAGGGGGCAGACCACTTTCGCTTCACTCACTCATTCTTTTCTTCTGACTAGCCTCTCCTCAAAATGGTACCAACTAGAATCCAACAAGAACACTATCAGAAAATCTACAAATTTTTCAATAATTTTCAAAAACATTACCCCTCCTTGGTGCTCGAACCCCTCAGACGATAACACTTGTTTCTTATGTTTATCAATCGTGTTAATCTTTGTGTACCGTTCGTACGTCTGTGTGTGTGTATTATTATGTGGGTAGGTGATTTTTTGAATACATAATGATTGCAATACAAGCTGATACCCCTCCCCCAAGAACACAAAACTTTGTCAACAAAACATGCAAAACTTCCCCTTCCGCGGGGCTCGAACCCGGAGCCCCCGCATCGCAGTCGAGCTCACACCCGCTGCGCCAGACAGACTGATAGCGGACAGTTGAAATATAGCAGGAGATAGTTACTGGTGATAGTGTTGTACTGCTGTTGCGGGTAGATGCCGGGCGCGGGGGGGTGCGGGGGGGGCGCCGCGCCCGAGGGGGGGGCTGCGGACACAACGCACCGTTACACCGACCATCACCAACAGTAGCCAGCCAGCCAGCCCTACTGCCTGCCAGTCTTGTTGGCAGCCAGTGTTGGCTGCGTCTAAGTTATACTTAAGAGTATCACTACATAGTATGAAACAGAGTCGCTTGTCTGTCCCTATATCTCCCTATGTATGCTTAAATCTTTAAAACTACGCAACGGATTTTGATGCGGTTCTTTAAAAGATACCTATATAGTGATTCAAGACGTATGTTTAGTATATATACTCACGTTGCAGCACCCGTCCCTTGTACTTGTTGCTGCAGCAGCACTTGCAACAGAGCGCCAGCACGACGGCCAGGCCCAGCACCACGGCCAGGGACACCACGATCTCCATCACGGGGGGCTCCGACCACTCCGAGTGCACCGAGTGGGAGTGACTCTGCAACACACACCGTACTACACTACTACCTCGCTTATAACATGCTATACCATCACATGAGAACACTCAGAGTGATTCCGTACTTGAGCTGGTTAAACACTTAACATTATGCACTAACATGTGGTGCCCGGGACGCCCTGGCTCTGGCACCTGAAGTGCGAGCTGGGCCTTGAATGTGTTATAGCACTCTGTTTTGGGGGGGATCGTTTATAATCAATGAAGATTCAAATCCCATGAACAAATTGGTGATATTCATTTTCAAGTTCAGTTTAGTCAATGTCATGCATATTGGCTCGCCGTTATGTTATGAAGCTATTGTCACCACCTCATTGTCCAAACCTTGACATGATGTTATAGAAAGTTTAGTATTATCTAATTTCCCGTTAATTTTCCATATGGTTTATAGCAGAATACTAACTATAATAGTTGTGTTATCAGAGGATATGACTAAGAGACAGTTAAACACATACAACCAAAGCCACAAAACAAATATACTTACTGTAAGTTATCATTCTTTTACGTAAGAGCAAATGTATATGACTAAAAAGATCTGAATGAAATGTCTACCCTTCTCTGGGATACAGTTATGAATATATTTCATTTATTATTATGTAAGAGTCATTTGATGGTATCTTTAAAATTGAAATTTAAAGTTAAAAGCAACGAAAAGAAAAACTTCATGAAGGAACAAGTAGCATATAAGATGTGACAATAAGCTTGCTTCCTGTCAAAATACAATACCAATCTGCCAATTTGCTTCCACACTGCAACTTTATGTAAATATACACCTACTAGATCACTGCACTTGTACTGAGACAGAGATCTTTGATCTCAGCTGAGGTATTTATAAACACTTCTTTATAAATATTATCAAGGTTTGAATTTCAAGATAATACAAGGCATATTACAAGCAATGGATGTTAATATCTACATTATCAAGATAGGTAGGTACCTACACAAACACTCTCTCTATGATTGTTTAATTTAGTTATACTGTTCTTTAGTGTACCAAGACTACCTCTAGATTAGTTATCAAGAATCAGAGCAGTGAGATAGGTTGTATAATATAGGTACCTAAGTATATAATGATGTTATTCAATCATGCAATTAAATATTTACACATTATTAAATGTTATTTCAGCTGTAAGTAATAATGCACTCTTCCACTGGTTAGTAATCAAAGAAATATTTAATGCACAAAATGTAAACAAAAACAAGCGGACCGGGCCTGTTAGATCAAGGTACATGCTTACCTCCTGCCTGGGTATTCCCCGGGTTTAGTTCGTGCCAGGAAGATTAAAGCAAAAGGCAGGATAGAGTTATTTGCACAAAACCGTCACCAACCTTGAAGAAATCATCAGAGTCGAAATCAAAATCGTTGGAGAAACTCGAAATCATAGCAACAAGTAATTCCTTCACACACTCGAACCGACAGACAGACGCAGCGTCAAGTAGCCGTGAGCGCGCGGCGGCTTCTGAACATAAACTAAACTATTGTGAAACAATATCAACTTTATTAGTCATCAAAACGCGAGAACAGGGTTTTCCGTGATCGCGATTGTGACGTCCAAACTTGTTTCTCGCCAATCTATGGTTTTTTAAAGGACGAAATGAATGTGGGTAGCGATTGATAGCGCAAATCACGTTTCGTAGGCGGCGATATAGCTTAAAGTTATTCAAAACAAAAATAGGTATTATTTACATACCTCTCGAAATCGTCAAGTTCGTCAACCAATGGGGCGTACTTTTGATTTGTTTTGTTTTGTTGTATTCAATTTATAGTGACGTCTGTCAGAGTGAAACGGAAAAACTATCGATACTTTTGAGTCAAGTCAGGTCATTATCAATTATCATGCCTATTAATAGATAGACGTTCTTGTTCGACCAACCCTTTTTTGATTTGATTATTTTACAGTTTCCACTTTAAAAATTTAATATAGGTACCTATTTAGAAAAACAATATCTTTCTCGTTCAAAACCATTGTGCTAAACCCGAGCCGCAGGAATTACTCACGTAAAACAAATAGGTACCTACCTATACATGCATCCTTTGTGAAAATTTTACCTAGGTATAGGTAGGTATTTGAGTAAAAGAAGAGTACGTAGGTACCTACTATTCTACGTACCTACTTGCATACATACTTATAATACACAATAAAATTACAAGTAGGGTTTCGTTTTTGAGTATTAATATTAGACATCGATAATGTTCTTCAGTTCATATTCGCACATCACTACTTACCTAAAAGGAAGTCCTTCCTTGTGTGACATTGACATTAATTTTCTCGTTCCGAAATCAGTAAAATGATGAACATCCTCAACTTCTTTGTTTTTTTTATGCAATTCTCAATTCTTTATTACATATACTAAAATTATTAATGCAAATAATTTATAGTTATTTCATATCAAAACTTCTGTCTCCAATACACGATTTTGAAATAAGTTCCGAAACAAGATGTTTTATTTTCAATTAGATCACGAAAAGGCTTTTTGCAATAAATGTTTGTTGAGAAGGAATTTTGAACGAATATTTATGTTAAAATGTCATATACATTGTCAATGTCACTTCATTGTGATGATCAGCTGTAACATAACCTCAAAAAAAGTTGATCTCTGTTGAGCCAAAAATTTTATAGAAATTTTTTATAGAACTTAGTGAGAGAACTCAAAATGTATTCGAGCTCATTATGTAGGAGCTTGCTGCAGCTGCGGCTTGCGTTCAGTGCACAGACAGCCAGCATTCACGCCTCTGCAGTATCCTGTGCGGCCAAGAAAACTACTTCGGCTGCTGGCGGTAGGTACAATAAACCCTAAATTTTATTTTCTTTACGATTATTAATTTGAGTCCCTACCTTTGAAGCTTACACCTTGACCACCTGGGTGAACTGTGGGAATGTTTTTAACGACGGTAGTTATTAATGATTAATTTGCCCAATAGCGCAGGATCGTAGCGGATTTCTCAAACTAAGGAAGGCCTACGCCCAGCAGGGGGTAAATTCGGGCTGTGGATGATGGATGAATAAAGATGTTCAATGAATGTTAAATTGTTTGAAATTTGAGTGCACTGTTCCAGGTGTGATGGGTCTGGGCAAGGGCAAGAAGAAGGGCGGCAAGGTGGGCGCCGCCGAGAAGAAGGAGCTCCCCGTGGAGACGGACGCGGCGCGCCTCGTCAGCCACGTGTGCGGCTCCAACATATACCTCGCCGGGGAGGATGTACAGGTACTGTTGTTACTTTATTCCGTTTCCACCGTCAAAGAAGGTTGCAAATATGCCACTAACCTAAAGAGGTGGCAGGTACTAGACCTAGACATGAGAAGCTGATGTGCTTTGTTACATAGCATGGTGTTATTCAATGGAAAGGCACTATAAATCAAACTCTCTCGACTCAAATATATCAAAAGGTAATAATCACGTACCTATCTGATTAGGAAAACACAGCTGATTACAGATGGAAATAAAGAAAAAATAACTACAGCATGTAACTCTCCATTCCAGATAAAGGCGGACAGTGAGTACCCGGCGTGGCTGTGGGAGCTCCGCACTGGGGGCGCGCGCCCGCTCGAGGACCTGGACCCCGACACCAAGGAGTACTGGCTGCGGGTGCGGACCGCCGGCATGCGGAGGAACAACAAGCTGCGATCCATGAGGAAGTTCTAACACATGTGGGGAGTGAGGGTTTACATATTAGCACAGCTCGTTGTTTGACTTGGTAAATGTACTTGATACTTTGTAATAGGCTCAAATCTAGAGGCACGAGATAGGGTCGTTAGGTAACTATCCTCGCCAACGAGTCAAATATTAAAACGTATGAAACTAACAGCACATCCCAGCTTTGCATGGGTGTGCTAATGAAACTACTGGGATAAAATTTAGCCTATAACCATCTCAACAGTCCATTCTACACATCTGTGAAAGATGTGTGTATTATAAGAAGTGGCTGTATGAGTAATTACTAATATTCTTCCTGTAGGTAGCAATATTTGAGTGACAATGGGTAGAACTCTGCTGGTTTTAAATTACAAGTTTTATTACTTTTTGGCACTACCAGTTACAAGGGTCGGTTTACAACTGAAAACACAACACATTGGAAATGAATGTTTATTTTTAAAGTAATTAAAAGAAGCAAATAAAAGTTCATTGAGTGTCACCAGGTACCAAGAATAATTCCTCTGCCTGACTAGAATAATAATTGTTAATAGATGCCTAGATACTAGAATAATTTAAATACAGTTTGTTATAAGTAAAACATTTTTTATTTTATTAAAAATGTTAAACAGTCTAGAAACATGATACCAATGAGTTACAATTTTACAAAACAAAACCAACTTTCAAGTCACCTTACTTCACTTCATTCCAAAACAGAAAACAATTTTAATTTGAAGCCACACTTTTATGGGACCTCATTTGTACTCGCAGCTATACTAGCGACCCGCCCCGGCTTCACAGGGGTATTCCTCTTTATTTACTCTGTATATTTAAAAAAAAACGCATCAAAAACCGATCTGGCAAAAATATCTGGCGAGAAGCAACTAGTTATGATACCCTTTGTAGAGAAGCTGCGATGTATCCTTAGTTTAATTTCACGTTCCCGTCTCGCAGTGACTGCTGACTAGGCGTCGACTGCCGGCACAGACAGTCCATGTTACAGACAGTCCATGTTACAGACAGTCTATGTTAGAGGCAGTCCATGTTACAGACAGTCTATGTTAGAGGCAGTCCATGTTACAGACAGTCTATGTTAGAGGCAGTCCATGGTGTCTTCCTTGATGATCATGGGCGGCGCGTACAAGCCGTGGTGCGTGCCGAACGAGTACGAGTATGGATTCTGCAATGTAAAACGTTGTTAGCTTACTAACTAACTTTTGGTGTAATTTGGGTAAGAACATTATAAACACTTAAAACGGGATATTTACCGTGATTCGTAGAGTTATGAGTTTCCCGATATTTCGGAGTTGCATGCGCCATGATCACGGTTAAACAAAAATAAATATTCCGTTTTAAGTGGTTTAATGTTCAAAACCATGATAGTTTAAAAAGTTTGGGTAATAAATTTCGTAAGTAATGTAATAAGGTAGTGTACCTTCTTGGTGTTGTAAAGGTTGGGGGGGTAGGAGGCGGGCCCCGGCGTGCGCGTCGCCTTCCCCGCGCCCTCCAGCCGCGCGCCCAGCGAGAACACCGGCTGTCTGGTTACATTACAATACAATACAATACAATACTGTTAGGGAGGTCACACGCTCAGAGCAAGAGGCAATCTTGCTTGTAGATATCACAACGACAATGCCAAGCAACCCAGTTATTTGCTCGCCGTGGAGCATTAAGTTAGCTTGTGAGTCCACTGGGATGTGGAGTACTTTCATCCCTAATATCTTCGTGCGATAGTGTATAGTTTCTTGACAGATGTAGGTATGAACGTATAGATGAGGCTAAAATTTAACATTAAGTAGAGTTGGCAAGCCATTGCAATAAATAAGTGAATGGGCACTGACTTGTTCATGTAGACGTTAGTGTCGCGCTGGAAGTAGACGGCCGGTCCGGGAGACTTGGCCTTGGAGCTGAAGCCGACGCGCGCGCCCATCGTGTACGCCGGGGCGCCGGAACCGAAACCTGCAACCGAAACTATATCACTCGGTAGCCACGGGAAGTCATATTTTAAATGCGAAAGTTTCTAACTATGGATGGTGTATCTTTGTAACTTCTTCACGCTCAAACCGCTGGACGGGTTCCCTCGATTGACACATAGGCCACTGATGATCTTGGTATTCCCACGGGAAAAAAACTATGTATTCACTGCAGGTAGCGCCGCGAGGCACAATAAGCATGTGTTTTGAAAATCTAAGGAGACGTCGAGAGTGTGTGTGCGTGTGTACTGACGGATGGCGTATGCGTTGGCGGCTGGTCCGGGTCGCTTGATCGCGAAGCCGAGTCGCGCCCCCATCGAGTACATGGGGGCGCGCGGCTCGCGCATCGGGGGGCAGCGCTCCGGGGCGTGCGCGCCGGGGCCCGGCGTCTTCATCGTCGCGCGCTGGGGGAAACTACACAGGACACACCACTTTAAATAATCGTAATGCTTCAATTTATATTTCTGCCTGATGTCGTTACTTTTAAAGCTTTGATCTAATTTAATTAATTCGGGTATCTATTTACTATTTAACTAGGCTCGGGCCCCGGAGGACAGTGCCACCCGGGTACTTCCCGTTCAGTCCGACCGGGACCGGCAGAGTGTACAGACGAGAGTACTTACTTGGCGCCGAAGCTCCAAGCGGGCGAGGTGACGTTACCGTCGCGCGTGACGCGGTCGATGCGGTAGGCGGGCCCCGGGCCCAGCCCCTTGACGCGCCAGCCCGCGTTCACCCCGAACGAGTACATGGGGCTGCGGTTGCGCGAGGGGTCGTGCGAGGGGAACCCCACCGTCGTCGGCAGACGGTACGCGCCGGGGCCCGGACCTGGATATTATACATACGAGTACTTGAGAACACGTCGCTTCTATTACCTATGTTATGTTCAGTTACACGTAGCATAGTTAAGGCTAGCGCGGGATCGAGTGAATGGCATTCACGAAGCCTATGCCCAGCAGTGGGTCAAAAGTGGCTGAACTACTGTGTGGGTACCTACAGACGTTAAAGTTGGTGTGGTAAATATTGGGTGGGGAGGTTACTTACCTAAAGGTTTCTTAGACATTGTGATGTGTGAATAAATAAGACGGTTGTTTTTATAAAATTAACTGGAAATTTATGAAATAAACAATAATTTGGAAATAAATAAAATAACTATAATTTTGACATGACGACGTCTCGGCCACGACTTGAGTTTGCAAACAAACGAAAGTGAATTTGACAGATTTACGGGGAGGTTGTATTTTTTTACTGAAAAGATCAAATAAAGGGGAGGATATTTTATTTAATTTGGGTGGTGCTTAGAGGATTAGAGGGTGGTGCGTTGTGGGCTGTCTCGTCTCCTCTATGGTTGTGGGTGTCCCTCAGGGGAGCCATCTCGCCGAGCTCGCTAGATTCCTCCTCGTCGTCTGAAACCGCCCCCCACTGTAACAAGAAATATCTATGTAGATATGTGGTAAAGCCCAGAATGTTATAATTTCATTTTACTCTAATTTCGAACCGTAACCGCTCAAGCTCAATAAAATTAATTTCATTACATTTATTCGTTCATTCAAATAAATTCCGCTCTAAATATTCGTTTCCGTTTCCTCAATGTCATTTACATAATGTTGCCGCATTTATATTTTTTACCACTAATTAGGGTAATCAGAATGTGCACTCTGTTAGGTGATGATTATTATTTTTTATAATTAATTGTGTGTTTTGTACAACGGCTTAGAGTCTTCCTAGAGTTCAGATGACCGCTAAGTCTGCCATCTATCTACATGAGCGACAACAAAATATTTTCTATAGCCTTTCTCAAACTTTTTCGATCACAATTCATATATAAGGAATACATGGACACAGAATTTGATTACCTACCTACATATATTTGTAAACTGTAAAATGTAAGTAGGTACCTGCTTGGAGAGGGGGTGTGCGCTGAGCGCGCGGTAGAGGAGCGCCGCGTACAGCAGGTTGAGCACGCCGAGCGCGCGCATCGTGCACGGGAACCCGAACCACCACGACACCAGCCCGCCCACTATCGGACCTACTGACACACACTACATAATAACATCAGTTTCAAAGAGATCTAGATTCAGTTATACCAGTAGTTATACATATTTAGGTACTTGCTGCTCCACCTTCATAGATAAAACCATAGTCTTCGGTTTTACCTATGAAGGTGGAGCAGTCTCTCTATGAAAAGCTTGAGCTTGACTAAATGGAACATCTATGGCATAGACGTTCTATTTTGTTTATGGTAAAACCGAAGAACCCAGATGCTGGGAGCCTTCGGGTTCATTGGTGCATTGAAGCTAGGATTAAAAAAGCTTCGTCTCCTAGCCATCGACATGATACCTACGTCAAAACGAGTAGGGAGAAAACTGTAAAAGGTTGATTTGTAAAGTGATTATGTTCGTAGTTTACCGAGCGCGTAGGCGGCGCTCGCGGCGGCGTGCAGCAGCGCGGCGCGGTGCGGCGCCGCGGCGGCGGGCCCCGCGCCCAGCAGCGCCGGCACCAGCGCCGCGTCCACCGCGCCCAGACCCACACCCAGGCACGCGTGCGGGCCCGCCAGGCCGCGGACCTGGAACATCAATAGCCCAGTAAAACAACCCATCTATCTTAGATTTCGATTACTGCTGGTCCATATTTGGTTGATATGAAGCAAGAACCTGATCAGATCGGCAGGCCATCGGTTATGGTCATGATTCCCCGTATTTCTATAGGGCGAAAAACTGGGGCTTATATGTCGGTGACATTCGGTGTATAGGGTGGTATAGATAGGTAATTAGGTACTGACGGAGGCGGCGTGCGGCAGCGCGAGCGCGGCCAGTCCGACGGCGAGCTGGCCGGCGAGCGCGAGCCGCTCGGCGCCGAGCCGCCGCGCCGCGCCGCCCAGCGAGCTGCACGCCACCAGGTACGCCGCGCTGTCCGGCACGAACACCACGCCGCTCACCCAGCGCTGGAATACACACACTACACTTAACTATAGACTCACTAGCTGACATTTGTTGCATGTTGCATAAGTGGTCGCGTCCGCAGCGAGCCGATGATGTCTACCGTGTCTACGTGCTTACTTCTTACATGTAAATATACTTTACCCGGTATAACTACATTCAAATTCAACACTATCTTACTAACTTATCTCCTGAAGAAGTAGGTACCTCGACATCTGTTTGACATTTAAAATTAGAAATGAAATATGATAACGACGTAGACATTTTTTAACTTTCCAGGGACAGGTCGCAGCGCAGCCCATCAACGCTTCGATATTGTTGTAATGTATGAGGATACCTGTGGATGGAAGCGCTGCATGAGCCAGAGCGGCAGACAGGGCTCGAGCGCCGCCATGACGGAGGTGGCGAGCAGCACGGCGCCCCCCACCGCGCCGCACGGAGCCCTGCGCGCGCACCTCAGCGCGCCCAGCGGACCCGACCTGCCGCTCCACGCCGTGGGCTATACGACATACGCGAGATCAACTACCATTCTCTATATTATCTCTCTATACTATATTTTTGTATGAGAACAGATTTATGTTCGCAGAGCAAGAGCTGTCTGCGGTGACGTAGTTTTTAGGTCTGAAGACCTACAGCTTGATGTGTTTTAGGCTGGAAAAGTTGAGCTCGTAAGCTACATCACGTTGCAAGCGTTAAGATTTGGTAATATTTGAAGATTACGTACAGACTGGGTTTAAAATGCAAGATGTACTCACTTGATTAAACTCTTCCTTCCATAGAAACTGATATTGCAAAACTGAACACGGAAATTAGTCGGGTTAGTTAGACGAATTAACACAATTTCTATAACTAAAATAATGAATACGTAGATGATCAAACAACAGAAATTCTCACCTAAAGTGGCTAGAATAGCCAGCGCTATGATAAGAAACGGCACCTCTGGACTCCATAGAGCGTAGCTTACCCCACCGAACGGGTACCCCACGAGAACTCCTAGAAAAGACATCAAGTTAAAAATCATACCTAAGTACCTAAGACTAGAAGTCAGAGCCAGATGTCAAAAAGCAATTAAAATGGAGGCCTAGTAAATGTGTAACTCTCCTTATACGTAGAGCTGAAGAGGCCGAACATTTAACTAATACAAGCTCACGCGGTCATTCCACTGTTTAGGACGAAAAAAATCTCTTGTGTTGGCACAACACACTTTTGCGCACCGGATCTCACTTTTTTTTTTTTTTTTTCACTTCGTGCGAACTTGAATACCTATTTTATCGAAAAAAAAAAAAATTGGGTCTTCCGAATCTACCGTGTACTATGATTCCGTGGTTATAATATCACCGAGTGCGACGGCCCCGAGCAGCGCGCCGAGCGCCTGGTCCCGGCGCCTCGCGGGCACGGCGCGGTGCGCGAGCGCGAGCCCCCCCACGCCGCACAGCGCCGCGCCCGCGCCCTGCGCCGCGCGCCCGCACCCCGCGCCCAGCGCGCCAGCCCACCCGCCCACCATGCTGCTCCATGAGAACACTGGGAAGGGCAAGGTTATCCACAGTCGAGAGCGTGATGAAGCTTGTAAGACTCGGCGCTACAGGCACCGCGTCTTGGCCTCTATGGCGATTGTGATAGGAATAATTCCAACATCAACGTCAACGTAGAGCTTTTGAAAACATTTTTATCATCAGGGGCTGGCCCTCCCTGCTCCCCAAATATATCCCTTGATCTTATTCTTTATGACAGCTTTAGAACTAGGCATGGGATTACTTTAAACAAATATTATTAACGGAGGATGATCAGCGGTTCTTTATATTACCCAGTGCGGCGAGCAGCATCAGCGCGGTGCCGGCGCGGAGCGGGGCGACGGGCCCGCGGCGGCACACGGCGGCCGCGGCCGGGCCCGCCGCCAGCAGCTGCGCCAGCGCCTTCGCGCTCAGCACCACGCCCACCAGCGCCTGCGACCCGCCCACGCCTGCAGACACATCGACCTCCTCGATCAGATACCTTAAATCGATTACTCAGGATTATAAATGAAAAAACCTTACTAAAGTTTACGACTTCGACGGAATTAAATAAATAAATAATAAATAAATATCCTTGGACATTCCACACAGCGTCATCCAGTCCCAAGCTAAGCAACTTAATGCTTGTGTTATGGTAACCAGATGACTGATATAATACTTAAATACATTTTTTTTGTAAATACATACATATTATAGATAGAAAACACCCAGACACGGAACAAATATCTGCAGAACATACAAACATTTGTCCCGTAGCGGGGATCGAACCCGCGACCCCCGCGTCTCAGCCGGGCGTTCACCCAACTGCGCCACAGAGGTCGTCTGAATTCACACCTTAATCCGGACTGCTTTACCACTCGGCCGCGAAACTGTTGGTAAGGTGATAGATTTCGTGATCGAGTGGTGAGGCCGATCGCTTGCATCGCGGGTTTGAATCCCGTTGAAGCTGTGAACTTTCGGTCTCACCTGTTTCGTCTCGATGTACGGTCTCGTTAAACACGCGAGCGAGCGGCGCTCCGCTGGCGGCGCCGTGGGCTCCCCACTCGGCCAGCGACGACCCGCGCACCCAGTCCGGGATTATTGGCACTGAATCGAAACATTCCGTATGAATTGGAGCATTTTATATTCTGAATAGATCGCAGATGGCTCACCTAGCACCGTCAGCAGCACGTTATCCAGGAAGAATGTGAGGTAGATCAGGAGGAACGCGATGATCCAGTGTCTGGAGCCGTCCGCCTGCATGACGCGGGCGTGTCTCGTGCGCGGCGCGTGTGAGCGAAGTGCTGGCTGGGTGGGCCGGGTCCCGGGTCCCGGGTCCCGGGTCGCGTCTGGAGTGTCGCGCGCTGATAACGAATCCAATACTCTTTCGATCAGCGTGCGGTCGCGCGTGTGCGAGCACCCTCTCGCAATTTTCTGCCTCGATGGTTTTATTGGAAACAGATGAGACCCGTCGAGTTACTTCTTAGGTTGATTATAAATGTGGCAAAGTTTATCGCTTGATATTTTAAAATACGGTTTACGGTTTAAGAAACTTTATTCTCTTAGAATACCTACCAGATATGTAAGTAAGTAAGTACCTACCTATTTTTTTTTATTTTTAACCCACTTCAAATAAGGAGACTGTCCTATGTTCCACCAAAGACCAAAAAAAAAGTACCTACCTAGTTATAATATTGTAGTAGAAGGTAAAAAAGGATGACCAAACAAACATGGAAAACTACAGGCCTATATCTATTTTATCTTCATTTGGCAAGCTACTGGAATCTTTAGTTCAAAAACGTTTATTTTTTCACTTGAAACCCTTACTTGTACCACAACAACACGGTTTCATCTCAGGAAGGTCGACCACGTCTAACCTTCTTGATTTTGTAACTGATATCCTGGAGGTGCTTGAAAGTGGTCACGAGGTTCATACAATCTACACTGACTTTTCGAAGGCGTTTGACGTGGTTGATCATACACTTCTTATTCAAAAACTTGGCCATTCCGGGATTTGCGGTTCATTGCTAAGATGGTGTGATTCTTACCTGCGAAATCGGTCCCAATTCGTTAAATTGCGTGGTTTTATATCACAACCGAAGGTAGTTCCCTCCGGTGTACCGCAAGGTTCGCATTTGGGCCCATTGTTCTTTCTGGTTTTCATTAATGACCTATGTGCCAACTTGAAATCGAATTATCAAATGTTTGCAGATGATCTTAAGATTTACAGACCAATACACTCTCTCTCTGATATAAACCATCTGCAAACTGATATCGACTCTATTATCGAATGGTGTACCAAGAACAAAATGGTCCTAAATCCCGTTAAGTGCTTTCATCTTAAGTTTAGCAGAAAGAAGCAGTCACCTTCCGTTATTTATTATGTTAACAACTCACCAATTACAGAGGTATCTACAATGAGAGATCTTGGTGTTATAGTAGACGCCAAGTTAGACTTTCGAGATCACATTGACCACATAGCTAAAAAAGGAGCTCGTCTGGCAGGTTTCGTAATACGTCAAACGAAATTTTTTAAGGATTTTGAAATCGCCGTTATACTTTTCAATTGTTATGTGCGTAGCCTGCTAGAGTACTGTTGTCAAGTATGGAGTCCTTACTATGAAACCCATATAAGTCGCCTTGAAAAACTGCAGAAAACCTTCCTCTACCATCTTACATACACAAACAATCTTTGTCGCAGTCTCAACTCATATAACTCTAGGCTCAGTCACTACCATATGGATACACTCGAGCACAGAAGGTATGTGGCAGATATCGTGTTATTGCACAAAATAGTAACTGGTAATATTGACAGCCCAAATTTACTGGCCAAACTGGATTTCGTAGTCCCTCGTACCTCTAGTCGTCTCATTAACAGAAAAACGTTCAATCTACCCTTTAGTCGCACAATGTATAGCCAAAATTCACCAATCAATAGAATGTGTTCTTTTTATAATGATATCTGTAAAGATGTGGATATCTTCCACACCTCAGTCTCTTCTTTAAAGAGACTGCCTCATTTAAATTAGTTTTTATTTAAAATATTTTGAAAACATTATTAAAATCTAGGAGTATAGTTAGGTAGGCAGATAGCCTTTATTTGTTTTGTAAAATGTATATGCATGTTGTGTTCTCACATAGAAGGACATACACTCATGCCTGTGTTGTTTACGTCTTAGCTACTATGTTAAAGATTGTGTAATGTCCAGTTTGAGAACCTAATAAAAAAAAAAAAAAAAAAAAAAAAAAAAAAAGGTAGTTCCTAGGTAGGTAGGTACCTACTTTTTAATAATCGTTTACCTACTTACATAAAACTTTGCAAGATTAGGATTAGCCAAGAAAATTCCAGGCAATTTTAACTGCTATGCTAGAGGGGTAACACTAAATAGCTAAGCAGTAAAATTGCTGAAGTGCTCAATTTTTTTCCTCTTACCACGTTACGTCGGTGGTTACTTCATAGGTAATTCATATTTCTATGGGACTCATGAACCTATACCTACTAACCTAACCATCCGTGATTGTAGGTACTTACTCTTAACTACGCAAACTTATTAGGTAGGTAGGTACCTACCTTCCTATTAGAATTTTGCTAGTTAATCTCTAGGTATACAAACGATAAAATTAATAGGTAGTTAGTAGGTAGGTATACAAATCTTAAAACAAAATGGTACCTTTTTTATTTTTATTAAGTACTGCAGATTTATTTATTTATCTGATTACCTACTATCTGCGACCCGCGGTTTCACCCCTACAATTATCACCACCGTCAATTCGTCGCTCCGTTTTGCAATGAAAGACGGACAAAAAGACAGACAGACACACACACCTTTCCCTTTTATAATATTAGTTTGGAGATTTATCTTGGTTTAGAATAGAAAAGAAAAACATTGTTTTTTTTTCATCCACACAATCTTTTTTTTGTCTGAATGAAAATGATTCTGCTCAAGTTGTATTATATGGGTACGTCACTATTAAATCATGGTTGTCAGTGTCAGTTACGCGGATGAAACGTCAACACAGAATCCATCCCCCCCCCCACAAGCCACAACACAATTTTATTTCATTTCTTATTCCATTCAATCAAATCAAATCAATTTTCAGTTTCATTCAGGCAGTGGTGTGCGCGGTAGGTCGGCTGTTGTTTCGATAGTGTTTACCTTATCCGCGGAGTCATTGTATCGATGCACGGCGGAGAGTGCGCTGGGAGTGGTGTGTGATGTAGGAGCCCTCCGTCGGGTCTCGAAGTGCGCTCGTCGCAGCCTGCAGCCCGCAGCCTGCAGCCTGCTGGCACCAACCTTCACCTCGCGTCGCACTCGGCCAGCGACACTCTGTCTCTCGCTGTGTCCCTGATATGGTGAGTTCATTTAACATTCAACATCCTTTGTTACTCTAATTATTAAGATACCTACCCACTTACATTTTTGTCAAAAATAACATTTGTAAGTCTTCTTATAATCTGAAACGAAAACGACTGTAAATGTAGTGCTAGGAAATAGCATCCATTATCTTTTATCATAGATACCTAAAACATCAATACTTTGTGCAAAAGTTCAACAATTTTTTTCTAATTACTACACTAATTTTGATTTCAAAAATCGTTTCTCAAAAGCTCGGTGTTCCAGAATACTAACATGATCAAAGTATCTGTTCTGATATAAAAGGTAATAAATTGTCGGTAGTATTTGAAGCTCGGCCAAGCGCATTGACTGGCTCAGCTTTTAATGTCAATCAACAGACCTCCTTGTGTATTCGGAGAGCTGTTTCTACCTTCATAGGTATAGGTTTAGCACACAATATGAAATGTGCACATACCTAATGACTTGTTTGAAGCAACCACTTTTGCAAGGTTTCATAATGCACATTAATAAAAGTAAGTCAGTTTGAGTTGGAAAGTTACGTGCATCTCAGGGTCATCATAACTCATTCATCAACATCATTTTCAATGATGAAGTATTGTTGTGGACCCCCATATTGTCATTGCGACTCATTTTGCTGTTCAAATATACATTTGTAATGATTTATAAGGATATTCACTTTGAAAATCTATTAAATTATTAAAAGAACAATAGCATGCTAAGTAAATGTCAAGTATTTTGCACAATATTAATCATCCATTTATAAAAGGCTGCTCAGTACAAGTACTGCCTTTAGGTATAATATCTAATTAATAGCATTATACTTAATGGTCAGGTATTAAAGTATACCTACATAATTATGTACAATATTTATAATGAGTAACTTCCCTACTAATTGGACACGGCACAACCTACCATGCGAATAACTTGTCATAATGAAAACAATAACCTTTTAAATAAATTATTTAGGTAATGATAAAAATAAATAAAATAGCCATTTATTTCTGACATTAAACAAAAACATAAAATACAGTTACATGCAAATGATAATAGTGTTTAGATTAAATTAAGTAATAAATTATTCCATTTTAATAAATTTAAATTATTTCATTGAGCATTTTGGTTTCTCATTTCGTCAGTTTGCCTTGCGGCATAGGCCTCCCCCAACCCTTTCCACTCATCTCTATTTTGGGCTTTTCTTTTCCATAGGACTCCTGCTGCTTTCCTTATATCATTTTCCCATCTTTGGAGTGGTCTTCCTTTTTTTCGTTTTCCCTCTCGTGGGTACCAATCAGTGACACGTCTCGACCATTTATCCTGGTTACTCCTAATCATATGGCCTGCCCATTTCCATTTTAATTTGTTAATGGTGTATGTAACATCGGACACTTTAGTTTTCTTCCTGATGTCCTCCAGCCTTACTCTGTCTTTTAGTTTAATATTTAAGATACTTCTTTCCATGTTGTGTTGGCATACTGCAAGTGCTTTCTTGTCCTTCTCTGTTAGTGCCCATGTTTGGCAGCCGTATGTTAGGCATGGCATGATGCATGTGTTAATCACTTTTCTTTTGTGTTTTAATGGTATTTGAGGATTTTTCATGATTTCTTTTAGTGACCAGTATTTTTTCCATGATTTATTTATTCTAGTTTCTATTTCTTTCTGAGTTTGATCTTGGGGTGTTATTATTTGTCCTAGATATACATATTCATTTGCGTATTCCATGTCATTTCCATTTACTACCATTCTCGGTTTCTTTTCTGCGTTTGTCATTAGTTTGGTCTTCTCTGCATTAATTGTTAGTCCCACTTCCATGCTTTGGGATGATAGTTGTTCCATCATGACTTGTAGTTCTGATGCACTTTCACTCAATAAGATCAGGTCATCTGCAAAGCGCAAGTGGTTCAATTTTGTCCCATTAATATTGAGGCCAAACCTGTCCCAGTCCAGTTTTCGAAATATATGCTCAAGCACGGCTGAAAATAGTTTTGGAGATAATGGGTCTCCTTGTCTTACGCCTTTTTGTATGCTGAATTTTTCTCCAACTCGTTCTGTTCGTACCTTTGCTGATGAATTCTTGTATATCTCTTTGATAATATAGATGTATTTCTGAGGAACCCCTTGAGACTTCAGAGCTTCCCATATGTATTTGTGGCGTAGAGAATCGAACGCTTTATTGTAGTCTATGAAAGCTATATAGTATGTCTTATTATATTCATGGTATTTCTCTGTTATTTGTTTAATTGTATGTATATGGTCAATAGTTGAGTAGTCCTTACGAAATCCTGCTTGGGCTACGGGTTGATTTTCGTCCAGGATTTTTGAGATTCTACTTAGAATTATTTTTGAGAATACTTTGTAGAGATTTGGCATCAGGCTTATTGGTCTATAATTACCAACATCCTCCTTATCACCTTTTTTGTGCAACAAGATTATTGTAGATTCTGTCCATTGAGTAGGTACAGTAACGTCTTCTATGATCCTATTGAATAAATCTGTAATACTGTGTAAAATAACCTTCAGTGATCCTTTGAGGAGTTCGTTAGAAATATTGTCCTCTCCTGGTGATTTATCGTTCTTCTGGGATAGAATAGCCTTTTCTACTTCTTGTTTCAATAGTGGTGGTATTTCTTCTTCATTTTCATTTTCGGAGTAATGACTTAAGTTTTCTGAAGTTATTGTCGTGTCATTGTAAAGATTTTTGTAGAAATCAGTAGCAACTTCTGATATGTGAGTTCTTTTTGTGACTGTTTTATTTTTGTTTTTGTTTTTTATTTTTGGTATCCATGTAGAAGACTCTTTAAGTTCTTTTAAGGCTTTTTTAATTCCTACCGTTTTTTCTAAGTGTTGTTCGAATTTTTTTGTTCTAATTTCTGCTCTGTGTTTTCTAATAGTTTTATTTATTTCTTTACTGATTGATGCTATTTGTTTGCGATTCGGCTTGGGGTTTTCTATTAGCAATTTTCTTTCATATATTAGTTGTCTTGCTTCTTTTCCAATTTTATCCTGTCTTTGGCGTTGGTGTATGACTTTATTGTTAATATCCTTCAGTTCTTTCTCTAGTAGGTTGTATTTGTCTTGAATAGTGACTTTTTCATCTATAGTTCGTATTCTGTCTTCCAAACTCTCCAATATCTCATCTGGGATTGGTAGTGGTATGTGTTGGTTAGGTTTTGAGATGTGTTTCCTGCTCAATTTGAATTCCTTTATATAGAGCTTTCCACGAACCATTCGATGATTAGTGTTGAAGTTTAATCTTGGAACTGTGTCGACGTCTTTGAACATGCTTGGTTTGTTGGACAGTATAAAGTCAATTTCGTTTTTTACTTCACCATTAGGGGACACCCAGGTCCATTTTCTTTTTGCTTTTTTCTTGTAAAAGGTGTTCATGACTTTTAAATTGTAAGCATTGGCAATGTTGAGTAGTCTCTGACCATTATTGTTTCTTCTTCCTGTACTGTATAGACCTAGTAGGTGCTCCTCATTGTTTGTTCTCTTTCCTAGTTGACTATTGAAGTCTCCAAGGAGTATTATAGTTTTGTGAGCATTTCTTAGCACTTCTTCTAAGTCACTATAAAAGCTGTCCTTTGCTTCGTCTTTAGCTATCTCTGTTGGTGCATAGACTTGTATGATGGACATGGGTTTTTTCTCTGGTGATAATGTACAGTAAATATTGAACAAAACCAAACAAACTCATTATGAATTAACATTTGCTAACAAAGTAACATTGACATTAGACTGTATGTAAATGTTAACACAGCTGTTAAATGCTTGAATATACCACGACTTTGCTGTGTTATTGACAACATTGAAAGTTACTACAGGGACTTTAGACAAACAACTAGTACCTAGTTACAAATGAATAGCAGAGTACTCACCGAGCTGTGTAGCTTGTAATGTATCTGATACTGTATGCTGTGAGTACATAGACTTGATGAACCTACAAATTCACTTGATACAGTATCAGATACATTACATGTCACACGACTTGGAGAGTACCCTGCTTTTTGTGTACATTTTGATAACTCTGAACCATGTAGGGATTTCTTTGGATTATAGTCGTTTTTAAATCAGTTTCATGACAGTAAATGTATGGGGTAGTCAATTAGTCAGCACAACTTATCTATTAGGGGTTCATGTTTGTAAATCTTTAATGAGTTACAAACAGACATTGTAATGGGCATGATATGAAAGTTTAGCATGTAATTGGCTGACTCAGTTATGGTCTGGCCACACATCACGGCGCGGCGCGGCGCTGCGACATCGTACGTCACTGTATGTTTCTATGAAAGAAACCTTCTCTTCATCGCAGCAAGGTACCTACTATTCATATCGTATTCTCGGCTAGTTCTCAACAATCGTTATGCTGGGGCTACGTTATCGTGATTCTGTGAACTATTCGCGTTCTAGTGCAATTAATATGCATACAAATGCAGTCATTAATCCCTTCGTCGACGCCGAGTAATGCGGGCGTTTTTTCCAGAGAGTTCCCATCTTTTTTGCATCTTTTTTTACATGGCACGTAATATGGCTAACGTATAGTTTGGAATTTTGAATACTCGGTAATTATCTTGTCAATCGTCGAACGTAGGAAGGATAATGAGTTTTCAGAGGTAACGAGGTAGAAGTGAGTGTGTTATTGTCTATTGGTTGTGCGTGCCAGTCGCCCGTTGGTTGGTGTGGGTGTTGCGTGAGTCGCGCGTCCGTCGGCTGCAAGCAGGGCTTGGAATACCGGTATTTCTAAATACCGGTTCGCCTGACCTTGACGTGGTACCGGTACTTCTTTGGTATCGATACAAATTATACCGGTACTTCTTGAGAACCGGTATAATTGGACTTAGTATGGTATCGGTACTTTCATTGGTACCGGTACTTAAGTATCGGTATTTTCTATAAGTATCGGTAAAATTACCGAAATTATGCACGAAAAGTACCGGTACTTTTCAACATATTTATTTTGTGCAAGCGAGAGAGAAAGCTGATTAGAAAAGACAGCCGAGCCGGCTGACTGCGCAGCGGTAGTCATTGTATACTTGCTTGTGGAGTGCGCTGTGACTACTATTCAACTATCGGTGGTTTGCGTTGTCTTGATTACATTGCTGCGCCCTAAGCAACCATGCAAAACTGCTGCCTGCGTGGGCCGTCATTGTATACTTGCTTGTAGAGTGACGTATTTCAACAATGAAAGTATTGGCGCCAAGTCGCAATAATCAAACTCCAAAAAATAACCCGAAGAAAAAAAGGAGTGATTTCAATGTTCAATGAGGCACCGCTGCTTAGGTACCTACACACAAACAATTCAATCTACTATATAGGCACTGAAGTAAGGGTAGGTAGGTACCCAGGTAGAAAGTTTGTTGAGAATGTGCATAGGTACCTACTTCAAAAAGCATCTGTTTTTTGTCTACCTACCTAAGTACCTACAATAAAAATATCAATCAATAGGTAGGTAGGTAGGTATGTGCCTAATATGAACGTATAAATTTGTTAAACTTGGTTATGGTTATGGTTAAAGAAATTTATTCTCAAAAAGACTACATAAGTCACTTACATGACTTGGTTAGGTACCTATTATGACGTATGAACAGAAGCAATTTAGGTACCTAGGTAGGTACTTATTTTTGACTGCATTGGTAGGTGTAGGTACCTACTTTTTAAATAGTTAAAAAGTAGGTAGCATATCATCACATAGAAGGATTGGTTTTTAGCTTGCTTTAATGTGCGGGGGATGCTGGATTGTAAGTAGGTACTTTAAACAAAGAAACCTAGGTACAGTCAGCAGCATAAAGATATTATGTAACAGGGTAGTCAAAATTATATTCGAGTCACAAATTCAATTTTATATGGGTTGTCAGAATAGTCATATTATTGTAACCATCAAAATGGTCAATAATATCTTAGCAACAGTTGGCAATTTTATATAACGCAACAAGATGTCCAATATTATGTTCGCGTATGAACTATTCATTGGTATCTACGCACCAAACTTTCCAAAAATATCTTCGCATGAAAGAAAAATGAACTCTAATGTCTCAAGTCACAGTCTTTTATTCGTTTCCATAAAAGTCTTGATACCTTCAAGAAATCTTATGATTATGACAAATTTAATCTATGAGACAGACTTAAAAGATCAGTTAGGTATTTAAAAATATTTTTGTAGGATCCTAAATATGTAGCATGCTATGTACCGCAATAGAAAGGAAATTAAGAAAAAAATATAATTAGGTATTATGTTATAAAATTTATATTAAAAAACTAAACACATCATTAAAACCGAACAAAAATGCTTATTCATGAATAAAACTAAATAAAATCAATATCTTGTGTATCCTCCTTCTGCATTGATAACATCTAAAAGGCGTTGTCTCATTGACCGGACAGCATTGTAACAAAAATGGTCACCTCGCAGGGATTCCCATATTTGTGTGACATGCGCACGCAATGTTTCTGAAGTTCGAGCTTGAGTGTGATCCCACAGTTGAACCATCTTACCCCACACATTCTCAATAATGTTTAAGTCCGGACTCTTGGGAGGTAATCTTATTAGAATTAAATCGTCGTTGCCAGCGATATACTCGTTCACGACCCTGGAATTATGTATGGAGCAACCGTCATGAATGAATGTAATCGGTTCTTCATCATCATAAACATTTCTTGCTGTAGGAAAGAACGATTCTTCTAAAATCTCTTTATATCCCCGTCCATTTAAGCGGCCCCCTATCTCTACTATTTCACCGGGTCCGGCCGCAGACACCCATCCCCAGAACCCTACGCTGATGCGGCCACTTCTGTTATTGGGCCGAACGTTTGCCTCATCGTATCTAGTATTGTTGACTCGCCACAAAGATACACGTCCGTGAGCCGAAGACGTAAAAACTTTCTCATCAAGGAATGCTACTTGGTTGAAATTATGATTTAAATATTGAAGAGCGAATTGTAGCCTCAGTTGTTTATGCCTCGGCGTTAGGCCAGGTTTTTTTGCAGGCACCCGATGTTTCAGACCAGCTTCGTAGAGTCGGCGTCTTATGGTGCTTTGCGACACCTCATTTGCGACTGCTAACTCCGACGTTTTAATAAAGCGGTCTTGGCGCGCTGTGCCAACAATGGCAGAGTCTTGGACCATGCTGGTTTTCCTTGGTCGTCCGAAAGAGACGTGTTTGACCACGTCTCCCTCTTGACGCCATCTTTCAATCCAAAGTCTTACAGTATTTGTCTAAAAAATAAAAAAGTTATCGTTAAGAAATATCAATCTCGCCATTTCCTGCTCAGATGGTCCGTGGAGATGATGGATACTTACACTTATGCCAAGTTCATCCGATATATCAGTATTGCTTACGCCTTCCTTATGTAAATTTATAATCTGATGCTTATTTAGTTCAGTTATTCGGTATGTAGCCATTATTAAACTGTATATATGTATAGGTATTCGATATATTTCTAATTACATTTAATGTAAGTAATCAATACGATAAATCGAATGTCAGAATTGACTTGAACTACGTACACTCGTAGTTTGTAATCTATGATAATGAACTCCAAGGAGGTAAATGATAATCTATCTCGAGTTCTATCAATGACTATTTCTAATCTAAAGAGTTTCTATTACTATACCTATCTAATTTTAAAGTTTTTTCATATATACGTTGTAAGTGCGATAGTTTGTTTGTCATTATGGTTTTCGGTAATATTAAATTTTCTCTACGTTTTTCTGATCTGCGCGAACGAAATCGAGGATGTAAGTATGCACTTGAATAAATAAATTTATTGATTCCTCTTTTCGTAATTCGTAACTGACATGAAAGGAAATTTACGCCGTAACGAGAGAAGTTTTTAATTTTAATTTACTAGTAATTAATTTAATATCATTCTTATATAGTTTATCGGATTTTTATTTCATCTCTCTATTTAAAGCTTAATAATTACTCTATAATATTATTCTAGGCATGCAATATTATTTAAATCAGTTTCTTTAAGACAGCAAGTAAAACCGCGGGACTCGCTAAAACTTTGTACCAAAAATCTGTCTTCTTGCAATTTTAATACTAAGTTTTAAACAAAAGACAAGTCAATGACGTTATGCACGAAATGAAAGAGATAAATAGAGATGGTTTATTACACACGTAAAAAAGGAATGGACGATGATACTTTTGAATAAATAACGAATAAAAGACTGTGACTTGAGACATTAGAGTTCATTTTTCTTTCATGCGAAGATATTTTTGGAAAGTTTGGTGCGTAGATACCATTGAATAGTTCATACGCGAACATAATATTGGACATCTTGTTGCGTTATATAAAATTGCCAACTGTTGCTAAGATATTATTGACCATTTTGATGGTTACAATAATATGACTATTCTGACAACCCATATAAAATTGAATTTGTGACTCGAATATAATTTTGACTACCCTGTTACATAATATCTTTATGCTGCTGACTGTACCAAAACAGTTGATTTTGATGATAAATTAGATAAGTAGGTAGGAAAGTGCTTGTTCAATGTTCGAGGTGAGGTGAGGCACACTCTGTGGTACACTATACCTAAGTACCTACCATTACAATATCAATCAATAGGTATTGAATGTGTTAAGGTAGATAGGTATCTGTTGTTGACTGTATTCAAAATAAACCACAATCTCAAAGAAAGAAAGAAACCTACCAGAAAGTTAGGTGCAGGTAAATGGGACAGTTGGAAGTACCTACCTAGGTAGGTATAAGTAGAAGACAAGACCGTGGCCCGTGTCGCCAAGTGTCACAAAAAAAATCTCTACTAATTTTGTGTAGGTAATATTTATTTCTCTAGAAAGTAAAAATAGCTTTCTACTGACGTTGGGTCAGGCAGGGCTGCGCCTTAAAACACTGTGCTCTGTAAATATTCCGTCCGAGCGCGAAATATGCACAAATTGGCAAGCACGCGCGCCCGCCCCCCGGTCGGTACCTACGCTATGACCGGAGAGCTGGCAACGTCGCGAGAACCGCTTAGAATACCGGTACTTTTAGGCAAATTACCGGTACTTCAAAAGTATCGATACTCGAATTTAACGAAATGAAAGTACCGTTACTACCGTAAAAGTACCGGTATTATTGGTACCGGTAGCAAGCCCTGGCTGCAAGCTTGCAGAGTTGCAATACAAACCGATCTGTTGCGTCGTCGTCGCCGCGCGTCGCTGCCACAAACCTGTTGCGTGGCCGAGCCAGCTGTGCCTTATTATAATTATATCGATACAAAGTGCTAAGTAAGTAGGTATCTTACCTTACCAAGTTCTTTAAACTATCGAAACGTTTTGGAAGATTTTTCCTAACAAGCATGATACGAAACATATTATTATTATCTCCTGTCTGAGAATATCTTTTACCTTCCAATAATAGTTAACCATAAATAGTTTCGTGTTCTCATCGTACTCAACCATAAAAAGTGATTGCGTCGCTCCGGGAAATTACCTGCCGCTGTAATTGATGCATAATTACGTACTCGGATGAAACTGAACCCGGTGCGGGATGAGTGAGCACCGAGAGCCTCTCGTTCAGCCTCTACTAGGCGAGTCCATTCTGCTTTTCATATCTTCCCCGTCTTACTTCCCTATTGTATTCAGTACTGCTTCCTCAAAGATGCACTCGGTGGTTTTGGCCACAGTTCTTTACATACCTACTGATGCTCGGAGCAGTAACAAGAAATGATTTGATGACTTAGTTTGGTTCGATAACGGGTTCGCCGCGTATGGAGACGGCGGCAGTCCACGACTTTTACCGTTGTGCGGCTCTAGCGATCCAACAATGAAGTAACCTCCGATTCCGGTTCCTCGGCCGACCTTCCGCCGCGGCTCGGCTTGCATATCGTCTGTCTACCATCGCGCGCGCCACACCGCATGTACCTGCACGTAGGTACCTGCCGCTGACATGAGCTCATGTTACACGACGCGACAAACGGTAACCAGATCAGGGGATACCTTAATAGAATGAGCAAGTTGCGTACTCCATCATAATATGATGGATCGGCCCTACCTCTCTCTACATATTATGTAGAGAGAGGTAGGGCCGATGCAGCGTCAGGGTGTTGCGAGTCGACCAACACTGATCTGAGGCACAGAATTACAGAGTGAGGGTTCTGATGATGGTAGCTCAGTAGACGTGGATCTGATCATCTGATACAACCAGCCAGAACAGACCTGAATAGTCGAACACCTCGCCAATATCATTTCTAAAATAATATCACATTTTTTACAAAAAAACTAAAATATTCAAATTAAGCTTAAGTATCTATAAATCACTGCGTTATTTTATGATCGTCCTTCCTTAGACAATGAAGTCATAATTTAATTCAACAAATATGAATAAATCTTAGAATAGGTCGTCAACAGTCATGGACACTCACGGAATGCAATAAAAAAGACTTGATAAGAGGTTTAATCATGCAAATATAACGGTACAGGTCGTAGGCCTCCGCATTCAAAGCCGGCGCAGCCACGTTCCCATCATAACGAGTAGCTATTATATATTCATATGTTATTTTAAATTGCAACTTATTATCTTTGTGCTGTCAATGTGTTTAGCACATACTTAATGGGTATTATTGATTGGTGATAATTTATTTGTGTCTGGTTAACAATGTGGTATCGCGGTTATTTAATACTCCTGTCTGGATGGTCTGTACTGTACAACGCTACGTCGATACCAGTTCCCTAGTGATTTAGCATTAGCACGGCCGGCGGCCTGCCGATGCCGGCGCTGTAGTGTCGTACAAAACTACTAATTACGACGTTATTCATTAGCAAGTTAACTACAGTATAGCCAGCGAAGAGACTCTAATATCCGTTTTCAGTGTTGTATACCTACTACCTATACCTTGTACTAACTTAACTATAAAAGAATGGAGTACTCTGGGAACAACCCAGTATTTTCAAATGTAAAGTCTTCGTGACGAAGTTTGCCATAACGTTCTTGGATCGTTGAAGTTATGCATTGTTGCAAGTGGCTTTAACACTTCCGTGCAAATTGTCGGTCCAGGTTTTTAAGGCCTTTAGACGGCCTCAAAACTCCGTGACCAAAGTTGGATACTTGCTCATACGATCGTACGAACGAATTTCAAAGGGCTTATGTATGAGTATATGGAGTATACTAGCCTGAGTGAGGCGAGTGCGATGACGCGGCGGGTGGCGGGTGGCGCAGGCGCAGGCGCTGACTCACGCGAGTGCTGAACCCGACCAAGGACGATGATCCCGCGCGCCGGAGAATCCCCCGACCAAGGTCGCGCCCACCACAACCAAACAACCACTGAGGCCCTAACCAAAACCAACTAATCGATCAATGGTAGAAATACATCAAAAAGTTGGCTTTGATTACAAATCATCATCAACTATAGTCATCAAGTTCAACTTTTGATGTCCCACGTACCTATTGACCTAGATATTAAATAATTCACATTACATTGCTATCCAAAAAATACAAAGTGTTTTGATAAAACAAGTTAATATCAGCTTGTAAAGGAAGTAGCCGGCCCTAGCCTACCTCTCTAACAGGAAGTTATTCGGGAATCACAGATAAATATTTAAGGACATGTTTTAAACTTTAGTAGGTATTTACCATAATTTGGCTTGTTGGAATGATTTCCCTTAACTAGTTTTACTATTTTTTTAACTTTTATTCAATTACCTATGCTTTTACAATATTGTTCTGTTGCGTTTTCATTATCAGCACGTATTGTAGGTACCTACTATGGCATTGTAACAAAACGTAGGCCTTTCTTTAATCTTTATTAGAGATCTTTACAACACAGGACAATAGGTACTTATGGGGTAACCCAATGGGTCTCCTATGTTACTTTTACCATTTATATTAAAGTGAAAATGTCATTAATGCAGATTTAAATTACCTCGATCAATACGTCTCAGTAATAATACTAATTTCCTCCAATCCATCCGTGGGAACTTGTTTAAAAATCGGTTGAAGGTTTCATTCAATCATAACATAACAGGTGAAGTTAAACTTGTTAATATTCAGTGGACGCTCAGCAAGTGTACTGCACTGCTAGCATCTGTTTCCGATATGTAATGTTGTATGGCGGGAGGCGGGTTGAAGTGGTCAGTGCCTCAGTGGTCAGTGGTCATGTCAGCGTCACAGATTGCAGGATAGTAGAGCGTGCGGTGCGACCTTGTGAGTTGTGAGTGTGGGTCGAGGACCGCGCGCACCTGTGCGTGCCGTGTCGTGCCATCCCGCCTCATCCCGTCCCGTCCCGCCTCATCCTGTCCCGTCCGGCCTCATCCCGTCCCGTCCCGCCTCATCCCGTCCCGTCCTGACTCGTCCCGCTCTGTCCTGTCCCTCTACTTAAAAACCGAAATCAATGCATCGTGCCAATTGCAGGCCAACTTATTTTTGTGGAAACTGAATTCGCAACATTACCAACATTAGCTGATCTGCGATGGTTGTAAGGATGCATCCTTTTCGGTTTGTAGAGGTACTCGTCTCATCCCATTCCGGTTGGACCCGTGTCGGCCCTCTAATCATAGTAAACCAGTTTTTGCAACCATAAGAATTTGATTCCAAATTGTGTTTTAATCATGGGAATTTCCGCACTTCAAAGATAGAAGTGGCTTTTCCGCGTTAGTTGTTTAGGTGTAGTTATTATTTCAAGGTATTGTAATTTGGTTTGACAGTACCTATAAGTAAGGGCATCATCATCCACATCCCTTAGATACTTAGATGCTGGACGTAGGTCCCCCTTTGTAAACGCCAGTTCAGATACTTCTTGTCATAAACAACTTTCTTTTGTATAGTTTTACCTACTTTGGTTGATTCGTCAGCGTGATTGCTTCAACAAATTTGGAAAGGAAAAATAAATTGAACACGCTAATAGTACGTACGTTACGTGCATCATGTTAAGGTCACGGGGTCACATCTGACTCTGCTGAACAGTGAAACTCGACATTTAGAAAATCATCGGCAAAGATTATTTAGCACTTACACTTGCGCTTGCGATATCATACGTGATCATAGTATCGCTGCCGCTCGCTGGTTCAACATTTCCCCGACTATGTTCATCGCATCATACACTATGCAACTGGACAATCCTGTTCTGGTCAAATGATTGCAGTCACACCGCGTTGTGTGCCTGCGATGGAACATTCCGGCGCTTCACGCACGCCTTTCATTATGAAGATAATTGCGAATGCGCTCGCGTCTGCTCTTTGCAATCTATTGACATGGTGTGATGGTGAGCCAGTTTGATGCACGATGATAAAGATAGATCACAGAGAAACGTTGTGATTTTTGTCAATCAACAATTGCATGTTTACTTAATGAACTAGCTAAAGTATTGTGCTAGACCATGACGGTAACAGGACTGTCGGTCGGAAGAATTTGTAATTTGTCGGGATAATGCAGAAATATGTCGAGCTGGCAACCCTATCGTTGGAGCTGTCGACCTGTGTTGCTAAACTGGTATGGCAAGCTGTCGGTTTGAAGAATTACCAGATTTACCAGTAACAGTAACTAACAGGTATCTACTAATACCAAACGTTGAATCTCTAAAACAATACATAAATTGATTATTCAGCGAGGTTTACAAACTGTTGAACACGTTCCCGAAATCAGCGCTCATTATTTTTTTATCAGCATTAATAGACGTCATGTAATGAGCAGGCTGGTGGAGATTATGTGATTTAATAATTACCTACGCATAAATAAAATGTGTTGGATAGATACCTAGTTAAGAACGACAAACTATTGTAATTTATCTATAAGAAAGCATTGTTCTCAAGTAAGTGACATTTGTCTTTTTGAGAATAAATTATATTAAACCTTATTCCAATCTCATGAGTTGGTTTTGTGCTCTACCTTTTTATACGGATCAACCTTTTTTGATTCAGATGATAATGATATGGTGGTATCAGTTGGTATATTTAGGTAGGTTCCGCGTCAGTGAGACAATGTTCCTCATCAGCCTTGTCTCACCGCGGGGGGGGGGGGAGGTGAGGGGGTGGGGGGGAGGGGGAGGCAGGGGCTCAAAGTATCGCCTTGCGCAATAAAAGTCGGAGATGCCCAATTATCACGAGATCTCAAAGGCCTTCGCTTAGGCAGCACTTACCTACTCGTTCAAAGTGTTCGTGACTACATTATAGAATTGCTCGTTACGTCAGTATTGTACATACTTGCCTACTGTAGGTAGGTATAAGTTAGTGCTTTTAAATTTATTGAGACCTTGTGGCTGCAAAATAAACACGGTAATATCTACTTGTGAAATTAAGGACGTTTACATCAACAGCGCCTGCAAATAGCATGTTTAATCGAAGGCCATCACAACAGGTACCTGCGGCGCTGATCCAACATTTGATTTACCATTAGATTAAATCACATTTGTTTAATTGTCCAGTTAATCAATATTCGTAAAGTAAACTTTGCAGTTGTTAGCTCATCATAGGACCTTATTCCGTAATTAATTGACTCAGCAATCGAATGAAGTAGTAGGAAGAAGATTTAAACTTGTAATGTGACCTTTCGAGGGGAGTAGTTAGGTATTCGCCGACTCTGGCTCACTGGCTCAACTGCTCCTAAAAAAAACAAGCGCCGGTCCGGACTCACTGCCTAAAAAAAAAAAAAAAAAAAAAAAAGTTTGGTGTCTTTTCCTAGGTTTTTCAGGTCGCTGAATCGATTTCTTGCATTAACTTTTTGATTGCTTTAACGGATCAAGAGATACATGAGTGAGCTAAACAGAGCCACTCCATTGCTAATCACCTATTCATTTCCTTATCACCCACTGACTTCGGTGTGCCATTGTTCCATTGTTTACGGCGTTCGTGTTAATCAGCTCAGGCTAATTAGGTTAGGGGTTTGGTATTCTATTAAAACAACATATTTTTGGATGAATCACAAACCTTTATTTCCTTTAAAATAAGTAAAAAATAGTTTATGTAAAAATATATCATTATCTATTTTATTACTACTAAATAATTTTATAAAGTCCATCATTGTATTTCCATAAAATTTGTTATAAAGATAAGTTAAACAATATTCCCCGCAAACTGATGTAAAATCATCTTGTAATCTATACCTATTAAAATCCCACTGCTTTGAATTCCTGTTCAAGAAATCTCTATGATATCCTGTAGGTGGTCGTCCATAGGAATCAAAGTACTGACCAAACCTATTTCTATCTATATGTATGGCTACCCAATGCGAACCTGGCATGCTGTCGGTATCCAAATTGCTTATCATGTACGTTGGAACTTTAATGTGTAGGGGCATCCTGTTTGCTGCATATACATTGTTTTGTAATGTAGGATGAATGGTGTTCAAATGTTTTTGAATCTCAATCGTGTTCATATTCAGTCAACCTCTCGCATAAAGCTCAAATCAAGAATGTGGAACTAAATAAACTGAATTTCTTTATAAACATTGTGCAGGGACATAAATAAAAAAGATTGGAAAATGTTTTAATGTTTTTATTATTAATATTTATATACATATAGGTACGTTTACAACAATGCTTACCTACTTAACTGCTATAGTCTACGGTTACATTTCGGTTCTTATCTATTTCAATTACATTATCAAATTCTGCATAAACAATACAATTTACAGTCTGAGTAAGAGTAGACTCAAAACGAACTTCTAATCTAACACTACCATGTTTTATAAGATTCCAATGTGTGTTTGAATTCGAGCTTAGATCGGCTGTTAGATCAAAAGCCAACAAACAGTATCCTTCTGCATATTTTTCCCTAGAAATCCCATTCCCTTCATTAAGAAAATTAGCGGTAGTAGAGGCTAAAACTTTCTGATGTGCGAGTAACACAGTTGGATTTATAAACATTGTGTAGGAACATAAATAAAAAAAATGGAAAATGTTTTGATGTTTTTATTATTAATATTTATATATATGTTTTATTAAACTTTAAAGACACATAATGACACCATCGACCTAGTAATCGTAGATGCTCCATCCAAGGATCGTCTTGTGCTTCCCACTCGTTGAGGCCGCCACCGCAGTAAAAACATATAGTTTTATCGTCCAAACCAGTGTAGAAAAAACCAGCATCTGCTAGCGCTTCCGGTGATGGGGATATTTTGTTCAGAGGCCAAGTAGCGAAACTCTTCAATCGTTCTATTTTCGAGGTGTAGTACGGATAAAATGGGGGGCTACTAAGATAAAGCCCAATCATCACCATCGCAGAGTAGGTTTTACTAACAATGTAAATTTGAAGACAACCGCTCAATCATATGATTTGTAATAAACTATAGGTACCTCTTATCAAAAGGAACTTATCCTAAAAAAAATATTGTCAAGATCTTGTCCTGAACCCCCGAAGGTAGGAATATTACTAACAAACAATAGTTCAAACAGTCATAATGATGGTGCTTATCAAATTTCCGGAATGCTTTTTGAAAATTGTCTATTAGTCAGTTGGTAAAATATGCACACAATGGTGCTTATCAACAGTTATCAAATTTCTGGAATGCTGTTTGAAAGGTGCTCATTAGTCGGTTGTTAAAATATGTATGCAATGTTGCTTATCAACTGTTATCGAGTACTCAATGTAGTTTTAGGAGATAATAAATGCTATATAAGTAAGTCAAATTTTATTTTAAACATTCATTGTCAAGTGCTTCTTTGTGTGACTTGTAAGTCTCCAGATTTTTTGTGAAGTGAGTGTAGTGTTTGAGGTGATCTACAGAACAATCATGGATGTAAGTACTTTTAATAAAACTTAGTTGTTCTGCTTAATTTTGTGGATATAGTTTCAAAACTTTGATAGTGGTAATTGTATTGTTGCAGAATTCTTTTGAAGAAAATACATTCAAGCAATATTATTATGCTTGTTCAGATGATGAAGATAAAACCCAAGAACCACTTAACATTTTTGAAGAAAATCCATCCAAAAAACAGATGAAAAGAAAGAAATCGACCGAAAGTTTAGATAATTTGTTTGAAGTAAAACAAACAAAGAAGAGAAAGCTATCATCCACTGTGTCTCATGCTCACCATGAAGGTGGCAATGTTTTTATAACCACCAATCAAGAGGATGGTCCTTCAGCAAGACACATGATAAAAATAGAAGTTTATGATATGCATAAAATAAATAAAATCACACCTACAGAACAGTGGAAACATGCAAGCTATAGAGTAAAATATTTTACAAATGAATCCAATGACAATTATGAATGTATAAAAAAAATAATATATTCCATAACGAAAGAAATATTATCAGACCCATCATCTAAAAAGCATCATTTTAAAAATTAGAACTTAATAGTAAGCAATTTTTATGTTTAGAGTCAGAGTTTTGATATAATTTTCATTCATGGTAGATTTAAGATTACTCCTCATTTGCAAATTTTTGTTCTTAATTACTTAAGTATCGAATAATAGTGTCTCGGGAAACAATGGCTCATCAGTTGGGGGTGCTCTAGCAAGTAGGTAATACTTAACTAATGAGGTACCTTTGTAATGTAGGGTCCTTTTACCTGTTATGAGTATAAATAGTTCTTGTAATCTTGCTTGTGGCAATAGTTGAACTGTGTATCACTTACGCGTGAGTACTTCCTGTGATCTTTACCACAAAATGGAAAATACAAGTGTGAACTGTGTTAGTGCCTTTTTTAATATGATGGATTCCGATTGCATTGATGAAATTTGTCATGTATTTGATAACTGTGAGATGCTGGAAGATGAATACAATCAATTATTATATGAAAAATGTGCTCGAGTTGAAGAAACAATAAATGCAAAAACTGATAATAAACTTCAACATTGTGTGATGCCTGAGGACGAATACAACCAATTATTATACGAGGAATGTGCTCGGGTTGAAGCAAAAATAAAGTAAGTGGTATCCATATCCTCACCCTCTAGTAATTTTCTTTATCCTTAACTGAAATTGTGTCTTAACTCTTTTAATATTATTGCAGTCACCAAGTGGGGGGATCTCTTAAGAGAGTAAATGATTCTGAAAATGCTGACATTACCGTGAAAAGAGTACGATATGAAGATGTGCCATCCACCTCATCGATGGGAGCTAGCAACACAGAGGGTGATGATAAGGTAAATTGCAGCATTTGTCAAGTTCTTGTTAGGAAAAGGTATCTTGCAAATCATTTAAAAAGTAAACAACACAAAAGTAGACTTGAAAAGGTACATGAATCAATAGAAAACGTTTCAGTAATTGAATCAGCTTTTGGTTGTAGAATAATTTCTTATAAGATAAATGGAAAAAAAGATCAACATGCAAATAACTTTAAAACCCCTGAGTTATTTTTAAATTCTATTAAAAATGAAATTATGCTTCTCATTGAGGAATCTATTCAACAGCAAACAGTTTTTAAAGTAAACTTTGTTCTGCATGCTGAGTTTATTCAACAAACTAAGGAGGATTCGATTCAAACTTTTGATTTCCAAACATTTAATTACATAGTATTTCAAGGGGATGATCTAAATTTTCTATTTTCATCTTTGTGTGACACTTTAATAAATAAAATCAGTTCTTTTGAGAAAAAAGACAGTGGTTGGAGTCTTAAAGAAATCAAAGCATTAGATATGAATGTTAATAAATTTAACCCCCTACGCGGTACTTCATATATTGAGTTGCCGATTGATATAAGAAGTAAAAAAGCTGTAATTAATGTTAAAAATGCTGACAATTTATGCTTTAAATGGGCTTTGCTTTCCGCTTTGTATCCAGTTAATAAAAATGCTGATCGAGTATCATCATACACTGCACATTCAAATAAATTGAAATTTGACGGAGTAGATTTTCCAGTAAAGCTTCCTGATATTTCTAAAGTTGAAAAACTTAACAATATTAGCATTAACGTGTTTGGGTTAGAATTCATCAAAGAAAATAAGTGTTATAGCGTTGTTGGTCCATTGTATTTAACAAAATCTCGCAAAGATGTTCACATTAATTTATTATTAATTTCAAACGGAATAAATAAACACTATTGCTACATTAAAAATATGTCACGTCTCGTCAGTAAACAGATTTCAAATCATGATCATGCTGTTCATATTTGTGATGGATGTTTACTACACTTTCCAACAAAAGACAGATTGATTGACCATCAACGGCATGATTGTGCACACATCGCGACAGAATTACCAAATGGTGATAAGACATCGAAAGATTGGTTCGGTCGACCAGTATCCAATGACAAATTGAAATTCGATAAATACAATAGAAAGCTAAAAATACCGTTTGTTATATATGCTGATTTTGAAGCTTTTTTAAACCCAATCAAATCATGTTTTAACGATCCCTCAAAACCATACACACGCAATACTCATGAGCACAAACCGTATAGTTTTGGGTATTACATCAAATGTTCATATGATGATACTTTGTCAAAATATAAGACTTACAGTGGTCAAAATTGCGCGCAAGAATTCATGAATAGTTTGCATGAAGATTTAAAAATGATATGTAGAAAAAATATCTTTCAAATTTGTCCTAAACCTTTGTCGACTACAGATGAAAATAAAGTTTTAACTGCAACAACATGTCATATCTGTGAGAGTAATTTAAATGGTGAAGGCACGTTAGATTATGATTGGCAAACAGGTGACTTTCGGGGTGTCGCACATGAAGTATGTGTAAAAAAGTTTCGGTCTCCCCATTACATCCCAGTTTTTCTACATAATCTAAGCAATTATGATGCACATTTCATAGTTCACGCCCTAAATTTTGTTGAAGGAGAAATTGATGTTATTCCTCAAACCAAAGAAAAATATATTTCTTTTTCCAAAACCATGAATATAAATAATCAAAAAATTTGTTTAAGATTTCTAGATTCCTTTAAATTTTTACCTTGCAGTCTTGATCAGCTAACAAAAAATTTAAGCAATGAACAATTCAAAACTTTAAGATATAACTTTCCTAATAACGAAGATTTCAATCGTTTGAGAAAAAAAGGTATATACCCATATGAATTCATAACATCTGAAGACTGTTTGAAAAAAGAAACACTCCCTAGTCAGGAAATGTTTTATAGTTCACTAACAAATTCACATGTATCAAATGATGATTACAACCATGCTAAAGATGTTTGGCAACACTTTCACTGTCGTAATATGTCAGATTATTCAGACCTCTACCTCAAAACTGATGTTTTACTGCTAACAGATGTATTTGAAAATTTTAGAACTTTATGTTTAAAAACATATGGTTTGGATCCAGCTCATTACTTCACAGCTCCTGGATTAAGTTGGGACGCTATGTTGAAAAATACCCAAATAGAGTTGGAACTTTTGACAGATTATGACAAAATAGCTTTTATTAGGGCTGGTATACGAGGAGGTGTGTCTCAGTGTAGTAATCGTTATGCAAAAGCGAATAATGAGTTCATGGAAGATTATGATAAAAATAAGCAAAAATCATATTTGACTTATTTCGATGCTAATAATCTTTATGGTTGGGCTATGTCTCAATTTCTTCCGGTTGGTGGGTTTGAGTGGGTAAACGCTGATACAAGTTTTGACGTGTCAGATAATTCTGAATATGGTTTTATTTTAGAAGTTGATTTGGAGTACCCCACTGAACTACATGATTTGCATTCAGATTTACCTCTTTGTCCTGAAAACATCAAAGTAGGAAATTCTAAAGAAATCAAATTAGTCCCTAACTTGAACAATAAGATTAAGTATAAAATACACTATAGGAATTTGAAACAATGCATTCAATTAGGCATCAAAGTTACAAAGGTTCATAGGATACTAAAATTTAAACAAAGTCCCTGGTTAAAACATTACATCGATTTAAACACAACTTTGCGAACATCTGCAAAATCTGATTTCGAAAAAGATTTTTACAAATTAATGAATAATTCTGTATTTGGGAAGACAATGGAAAATATCGAAAAAAGGGTAAATGTCAAACTATTAACACATTGGGAAAATCGAGGTAAAAAACTTGGCGTACAAGATTATGTTGCGAAACCAGAATTTAAAAATTCTTCTATTTTTGGTGAGAATTTAGTAGCGATTCAGTTAAGAAAAACGAAATTGTATTATAATAAACCAATATACTTAGGCTTTTGCATTTTGGATATTTCAAAAACTTTAATGTATGATTTTCATTACAACTACATGCTTAAAAAATTTAACAATAACATAAAACTGCTCTATACTGATACTGATAGTTTGATTTATCAAGTTTTCACAGATAACTTCTATGAAAGTATTAAACCAGACCTAGCATCTAAATTTGACACATCCGATTATGCAGATGACAACATTTTTGGCTATCCAAAAATAAATAAAAAGAAGTTAGGTTTTTTCAAAGATGAGAATAATGGTAAAATTTTTCGAGAATACGTTGGATTAAGATCTAAAATGTATGCTTTAGATGTTGATAATAAATTTGTTGCAAAAGCTAAAGGTGTAAAGAAATGTGTCACAAAGAATTTGAAAATTGAAAATTATAAATCATGTCTTTTTAACAAAAATATTCAGTATAGTACCATGAATCTGTTTAAATCAATAAAGCATAGAATATTTACTCAGCAGATAAACAAAATTTGTTTGTCTTATAATGACACCAAACGTCACATTTTATCCAATAATATTGACACATTAGCTTGGGGTCATTATAGACTAAGATAATTGTTATCATAGTGTAAGTTAATAATTTAGTTTAAGTTTGTGTTGTGAAAGAAAATAAATGTAAAGTTAGATAATAAGTATGATGAATGTATTGTTTACATGAATTTGTCCTATTTTTTGTATTGATTTCGTGCTAGTTATAAGAATTTTATTAAATGCAAAGTTAGATAATAGGTATCAAAGATTGTATTGTAGGTATAAGTAAATATGAATTTATCTTATTTCATGTTAGATGTTATTTTATGTAAATTGTATTATAATTTTGCTGTTTTTGTGCTAGCTCTAAGAATTTTATTTGTTCTAATTGTTTATGTTGTATTTTTTTTTTAATATAAAGATGTGATAAATAAGTTTTTTGTTTCATTATTTAAACAACCCCCTTACGAACAACATATCAATATGATTCATTTTAATCATCCTTTTAGTGCAATAGTAGCCGGTCCAAGCGGATGTGGAAAATCTAACTTTGTTACAAACTTCATAAAGTATTTAAAGGAAATTTGTAGTGTTAATTTTGCCCAAATAACTTGGTGTTTTGATGAAATGCAGCCTTTGTATAACCTCAAGAACGTAAATTATTGTCAAGGTATACCAGATCTCACTATGTTCGATGGAAAGGAAGCACAACTAGTAATCATAGATGATCTCATGAGAGAATCAGATGGACGTGTTGTTGACATATTTACCAAAGGTAGCCATCATAGAAACCTGAGTGTTTTTTATTTAACACAAAACTTGTTTCATCAAGGTAAAGGGCAAAGAGATATATCTTTGAATTCAAGTTATATTATCTATTTTAAAAATCCTCGAGATAAAACTCAAATAAGATATCTAGCACGTCAAGTATCACCTGAAAATACAAAGTTTGTGGAAGATTCATACAAAGATGCAACTAAAGAAGCTCATGGGTATTTGATGATAGATCTCAAACAAGACACTAGTGAAATGTGTCGATTTAAAACAAAAATATTTCCCTCAGATGGATATTGCTCTGTTTATATCCCAAAAAAAACATTTAAATATGTAAAGAATCAACAAATTCAAATCATTTATCAATAATGCATCGAAGCTTGAAGACGCATAAAGATTTACTTAGTGCTCTGCATACGCTTAAACCAAAATATCAAAAAGCTCTTCTAAAGTCATGTGATGAAGATGAAATC